>OX461808.1:124966893-125566893 GCA_949802685.1 Dicyrtomina minuta
TTAAGATTTACTTTGCTAGAAACATAGTTTTACTAAACGTACATACTTATTTTGGGTGTGAAGCTACAGTAATGCAGTTAATTATGAATAGTTAACTTGTCATTAGGTCATAGAAAGTAATATGATTGGTACTTTGTGGTAATTGTGAACTTATTAAAGTGAAAAACAGTGACAAGAGTGTTTTTAGCTTATAAAGTAGCAACATGAGAAGCTTCACCTTACCTTTCTTTGTTTATTCAGGGACAAAACGTATAATGTGTAGAAATATGCAAAGCTAAGCTCATCAGAACAGCATAGTACAAACTCAAGGTCAGTATCCTAAAACCTTAAGTGTACTACAAACACACTACAAAACAAGACTTTTCTGAATCTGTGTCCTGTCCTTTCATGAAAATAATACTGATACAACACAGAACATATTAAAAGGGATCTTGCGGTGGTAGAAGTAATAATATCAGTAGCGTAAATGTTAGTTGTACGTGCAGTCAAGTAGTTAATTGTTCTAAGTCGTGCAGAATTATCAAACCCCACGATTGTACACCACAGTCTTGCCAGTTAAATGCAAACCAAGTCACATCATAACAACATAACATGACAACCAGCAACTTAAGTCGAGCCAGTATCACGACATGTACATACCTACTTGAACAAAGCTAAATCTACTGCAGTGCATATTTTAGTATTGATAATTGTCTGAAACATTGTGTATTAATAAACGTTTGAAGGCGCTATGTACATTTTTGGCAATGTGAATTGATTAATGTTTTAAAATGTGTAATGCATATTGACTGCTGTCATTTATATTTAATGTGTAGCTGATAATAAATGCATCAAAGTGTTCAGTGTGACGAATATATGTGCGTGTGCTGCAATTAGTTTTAATGTGTGGTGTATTTTGTTGTAGTTAGTTATAAACAATGTGGCAGTATTGATACATGTCGCGGTACGTATATGTCTGGGGCATAATATGCGTATTATTGAGCGTCTCATTTCGTATTGTACATAGTTTCTCAATATGTATTAAATACTGTTTTATAATGTGCAGTGTATGTTGTCAAAATTAATTTAATTCAATGCATTAGTACTGACTAATATTTCTAAATGTGTATTGTGAAAACTTGTAATGTGGAATTGTACATCGTATTCTATTGTGTGTTCAATAATGCTTTAAAATGTGTGATGTATATTGTCTGAATTTATATTATACAACGTCTTAGTATTGATTGATGTTTTATGCTTTGTATTGTGACATGTCATGATGCGTATTGTACATCGTTACTCAATATGTATTGATTAATATTTTAAAACTTTTAGTGTATATAGTATGCTTACTATTGATTTATAATGTGCACTTAAGAATAAATGTATTAGAATTCCTAGTGTCCCGAATGTAGATGCGTACTTTTGAATTATACTTAACGTGTATTGAATAATAATGGTTTTCAATGTGTAGTGTATATTGTATTACCTAATTTAATAAGTTGTCTTAGTGTCAATACCTCTCTCAGTTTATGTAATGTGAAACATCTTATTGCGTACTGTACAACGTTTTCAAATGCGTAGTAAATAATAATTTAAAACGTGTAATGTAATTGTTTCTGAAACAATATTGTATAATATTTCCTTATGTGTATTAATTATTGTTTTAAAATGTGTAGTGTATATTTCTTGCAATAATAAATATATATGTTATGTAACTATTATTAAATATCTCAGAATGCTTAGTGTGAGAAATCTTAAAGTGTATTCAACAATTATTTAAACGTGTTGTGTATATTGTTGTTAGTAGTTATAAATAATATCGAAGCATCAATAAATGTCGCGATACGTACATATTTAGGGAACATCATGCGTATTGATTTACGCCTTATGTATATTATACAATGTTTTTATGTGTATTAAATAATAGTTCAAGATGTGTGGTGCAAACTGTCAAAATCAATTGTGTAGTGTACAGTGTTTTTTAAAGTGTAAAGAAAACTGTTTTAATATGTGCAGTGAATATTGTTGTAATTATTATAATTAAATGTATCAGTATTGTTCAATCGTAATGCGTATTTAATAAAGGCAAAACAATCGTATTAATTTAATTTTCAATGCGTGTTGGTTTAATTTGCCACGCATAATTTTACAGCTACAGCATATATATTTATTAAATTGTCAATGCATATAAAGTATATTCGCAACGCTGTAATAATAAAGGCACAACATAAGTAGGCATTAGCGTCTAAATGCCTATTGATTATAGTTGCAATGTGCAGTTTTTAAATACTCAACATGCGCACTGACTAGCGTATAAATGCGTATTTCCTATGCATAATTTATATTTGCACAACATGCAAATTGATAAACGTCTTACTTGGCATTAGTTAGGTTTGCAGTGCGTAATTCACATCATCTGTGTACATAAGCGTCTCATTGGGTTTTTATTAAAGTTGCAATGTGTAATTTACAAACACACAACATACGATCAATGTCTCAGTAAGTATTGATTACATAAATATAAACCTTATCTTGCAGTGTGCTTCTTCAAAAGCATAATATATAATACTTATGTTTTATTTTTCAACGAGTGCGTTGCGCAGCAGTAATTAAAGTATATAGCTGTACTAGTCAACCTTGTTAAAAAACGATTATTATATTGATGTTGTTGATTATATATAGAGTCGTCATTTCAATTCCAAGAATCTGTACTGAACTTGTGTGTATAGATTGATGCTCTGTTAGTTTTAAAAGTGGTATGTAAAATGATTATTATCGTGATTCCGCCTGAACAAAACACTTCCAATACCAACGCCTTATGCTACAATTGCGTAATATATAACGTCATTATGCGTGACAATTGAAGTTGCAATGTGTTATTTATAAAGGCACAACATGCGTATAGATTAATTTCCTAGTTCGTATTATTTAAATTTGCAATGCGTTATTATTAAATTCACAACATCTGTATTGATTAGTGTCTCAATGCGTAATTATTAGAAGCAAAATATGCGTTTTGATTAACGTCCTAATGCGTATTGTTAAAAGGCTTAACATTCATAGTGGCTCGTGTCTCAGTGCGTATTGATACATTTTGCAGTGTGTAATTATACCGACACAGCATGGGTATTGATTCACGTCTCAATGCGTATTGAGTAGAGTCATCAATAAGTAATTATTAATAAAGACAACATTGGCAATGATTTAAGTTGAATGTGTGTTCAGCAATAATTAAAGTATTATCCTTGCGTTTAGAGTTGAGCTTCAATAAAGTCAAAAGGAGGTCTGTTGCTTCAATGCGTATAACCTTACAATAACTTTTGCTGTCCTTGTCTTAAAACGTTTTAATAATTTAGGGCGCGAGTAGCTAGCAGATATATTAAAAAGATATGACACATCAAACTCTATGGTGTGAAGTACATTGAGTGACATACCAAGGATTTAAAAAATGCTAAATGTGATATAGGAATACTTATCTCATTGTGCATGGACAAAACGCTTAATACTTAACGCGGCACCACTATAGGTCAATACTAGTCTACCTAGTTATATAACATGTTTCATGCTTAGGTTAATAATTGTATAAACAGACGTCAATTTAATTCAAAGAACCTGTAGCAACCTGTTTGTGTAAGACAGAATATTGTTTTGTTCTTTTTACAAATGCTTTACAAAATATTTAAAATTGTGAGTGGGTCTAAGCAAACAAATTGAAATCATAAGACCTGTCATTCGTAATTTATAACGTCTCAATGCGTAATAAAAAAGGCTTAATGTTTAGTAAAGTAATTAAAAAAATATGCGTATTACCTAACGTTTGAAAGCGTAGTTTAAGAAAACTTTAATTTTTCTAGGCACTGTGCGTTTTTGCAAGCATAAACATATAATGCATTTGTAATGTTTTAAATGTGCGTGTTGCAGTTTGTTGAGCGGTATTTGCAGTATATAGCTGTTCTAGTCAATTTTGTTCCATAACATTTTCTGTTTTATGTAGTTTACGTTATTTAGAGCAGTCAGTCTGATATAAATGGTAGGTAAAATATATTATATTGTGATTTGGGTTGAACAGAAATTCAAAAACTCAAAGCATAAGGCCTATATAACGTCTTAATTCGTATTGATTAAACTTGCAAAGCTTACCAATTATACACACAACGTGCGTACTGATTGGCGTCTCAATGATTTTTGTTTAACATTCTAATGCGTGTTAAGTTGTGTATCAATGCGTATTGATGTGGGCTGCTATGTGTAAATATTTATGTCACAATATTCGTATTGATTTACGTCACAGTGCATATTAGTTAAAGTAGCAATGCGTAAATATTAGAAGTGCAACATTCGTATTAGTTAGCGTGTCAGTGCGTTTTGTATAAATTTACAATGCGTAATTATTACATTCACAACATGCTATTTATTAACTTGTTAGTTTGCAATAAATTATATTGCTATGTTTTAGTAATAAGAAAACAAGAATCCTTTGGAATTTAAGTCTGAATGGGTACAACATCAAGTAGTTATGCGTAAATATTGGAGACAAAACATGCGTATTGATTACCGCCTCTAAGCGTATTGATACATTTTGCAGTGTGTAATTATAGCGACACAGCATGGGTATTGATTTACGTCTCAATGCGTATTGAGTAGAGTCATCGATAAATAATTATTAATATTACATGCCTATGAAATAGTGTCCAAATGCGTATTTCATTGAGTCGCAATGCAAAATTATTGGAGACACAACATATTTATTAAATAGTGTATCAGTGCTTATTGTTAGAATTTGAATTTTGTTATTAGGACAAGCATAATACACGCAACAATAAATTTCTCAATGCGTATTGAGTAGAGTCATCGATAAGTAATTATTAATAAAGACAACATTGCCATTGATTTAAGTTTCAGCTCAAATAAAGTAAAACGAGGTCTGATGATCCAAGACGTATGAACTACTAATAATTTTTCCTTTCCTTGTGTTAAAACGTTTTAATAATTTAAGGTGCGAGTAGCTAGTAGCTATATTAAAAAGATATGACACATCAAACTCTACGGTGTTGAGTATATCTTATGACACACGAAGGATAGAATTAGTGCTGAATGTGATATTCAAACACCAATCTCATTGCGCATGTACAAAACGCTCAATACCAAACGTGACAACAGTACATGCCCATACTAGCTCACTCAGTAATATTACATGTGTCATGTTTATGTTAAATATTTGACGGTTAGTTTAATACTGGGCAGCTGTAGCAACATTTGAATGAGCAACAGAATAATGCTTGATGTTATAAATGCTATAAATGAAATGTATTACTGTAAATATAAATAATAATATATTGTAAGTATAAATAACAAAGCATAAGACCCTAAGCGCGTATAATTGTGTGTCTTTATGCGTATTGATTAAAATCAGAGTGCGTTCTTATTAACGGCACAACATGCATATTGATTATAGTTGCATTGTGTGATAATTAAAAAAACAATATGCGTACAATTTAACGTCTCAATTCGTATTGATAAATGTGGCAACGCGTATGTATTAAACGCACAACATTCGTATTTGTTGACATTTTGATGCGTATTAATTACAGAAGTATAAGTTGTTCACGCAGTGTAGAACGTTTTTAAAAGCATCAACGTTTCATACATTTTTTATATTTTTCAATGTGTGTGTGTGAGTGTGTGTCCAAGTTGAATGCCCAAGAAGCTATACAGGAAAACATTTTAAAGAACCAGCCGTCAAAGTCCAGCCGGCACCACAACATGTGGAAATCGATTGGGATGGAGTTATTTCTACTGCAGTGTCAGGGTTTCAACCGTCACCGGAACAACCAATTGACTATTTTGATGTTGCTGCCGTCACTGATTCAGACATTGACGACTCTGACAATTCTGACGAAGACTGCAATGCAGACGACGAAAACAGCAATGGCGCCATATAAGTTTCAAACTACAACTTGCAATTTTAAAAGCATAATAATATAAAACATTTGTAGTATTTTAAATTTTGTAGTGTGTGTTTTATTTGTAGTGTGTCCAACGGCAATAATAATGTGTGTGTACTAGTCATGTCTCGTAAAAATGTTGCCAAGTCCTTGTTATAAATTTAAAGTTTTGTTCAATTTTAAAAAGCAGTAGCAAGTCGTGTGTGTAAAATATAATAATACTTTATTTATAGTTTATTACCAACGTGTGAAATATTTTATACTCTGAATTTGTATAAGTGAAAGTTTAAAAAGTAAAATAAAATGTATAAAATGTAAACCTTGGGTTCTAGACTCGAACGTTTATAAATAAGATTTAATAATAGTGGCATAAATATACTGCAGTTGTAGTTCAGTTGCAACAGCGAATTCTATTTCTTGTAAAACATTTATTTCGATGGCACAAAACAAAGCAAAGAAAAATAATTGTAAGTTTCTATTTATTTGCAACGTTGAAAGTGAGGACTCACATTGCATTTCCAATCATGTTATTTAGTAAACATGCAAAGGAGAACTACTGCAGAGACCGCCTATTTCAAACCTTTACATTTTGCCTTTTGTAATACAACTCATATAAAAAACAGTGAGAACAGTAGCCATTCCTGAAAAATAAGAGTTGTATAGGGGTACACTGAGATGGTTACATGTGTGAACATATACACTAGCAACAACGAGTATACCATGTAAACAAGAAGTTCCTACAACTATTAATTAAAAGGACACACATTGAACCAATACATATTGCTACATGGGCAAAGACATTTCTACGATGTTATGCTGCTTGCTTGGTTGCGCGTAAAAGCCTAATGTTTTTTGATATTATGGGTTCTAAAAATCAGGAGCACACAATAGCTTTAATTATTTTCAAATTTCCCCGCAAACAACAAAGTAATATTTTTCTAGCGCGAAAACAAACATTCTGTGTCGTCCATAAAATCCGCCATATTTTTTAACAACAAAATATCAAGTTCAAATATAAAATTTTGTTTTGGGAAAGAGAAAGTTTTGAAACTTTTGGGAGGACGTTTTGCACCCCTATTCACATTGCCCCTGGTAGGTAAAGTGCCAAAACGCTCGAGTTTTTATTTTTACAACTTTTACATAACATGACATGACATTTACATACGTATACATAGAAAGCTCCATTTACGCTAGTGTTAACATGTCTACACTATACATGTTGCTACAAAAGCATAAAATCTTGTGTCGGGTAACTTACAGCAAAATATTTTAATACAACATATTTAATTATATACCAACTTTACTTAGACCAAAATATTATTTTTACAAAAGAAATATTACTACGGAACTTTTAAAACTACAAAAGAAGCATAAAGTAAAGGTGAAAGTAAAAGAAAGTGGAGAAAGAATAAAGTAGAACCAAAAGCTAAACTTCAACACGACAGAATTCAAACCAAAAAATAAAGCACAAAGGTAGAATGTTAAAGTTGGGAAATGAAAAGAAGGAACAAAACAAAGCAGAATATAAGTTGAGGGAGCAAACAGAATCCAGGTTGGTTGTAGAAGTGGAGAAAGAATAAAGTCAAACCAAAAGCTAAACTTCAACACGACAGAATTTAAACGAGAAAAATAAAGCGCGAAGGTAGAATGTAAAAGTTGGGAAATGAAAAAGAAGGAACAAAACAAAGTCAAATTTAAGTTTGAGGAAGCTAAGAGTCAAGGCAGATCCAGGCAGTGGTGGTAAAAGCAAGGAAGGCATGAAGAGAGAACATTTAGTTTCGTCCATCCCGGCCATGGGACTGGCACCAGTCAAGAAATGAAATAATCATATATTACATTTTAGTGCTGTGAAGAACATGCGCGCATCATAGCTCTACATTTCTCATACTCCGTCCCGTCAGGTCCGGGCACTGTGTACATGCTACTACGTTCGTGCGTACCATACCATTTGCATTGCCTTTAATTGAATTATGCGTAACGTGTATCTTCCTATATACATACATTTCTCTCCCTTCCTCTCTCTCTCTCGTGCCACTTAATTGAATTAGTCATCTCTCGCCACTGTCTCCTTTCCCCGGCACTCTCTGTCCATCCAGGCCCAGGTTGGAATTATTGATTGTTTTAATCGATACTACAACTACGTACGTACCATATCAATCGCATCTCTCTCTGTTTACCGTCTCCATGCAGAATTTAATAAGGTATTATTTGCATTTGCATACCTGTCAACATATCTCTCTCTCTCGGTCCCATTGAATTGCATCTTATTACTTCAAATCGGACTATACATTACGCATTTATTACCCACCTACCTACCTACCTACCTACCTACCTCCCTCTCTCCATTGCCTGGCTCCCACCCTCCCAGCCTCCCGACTCACAGCCTTCCTCATCTCCCTACCATTACGCTACCCGGTACTTCCTCATCTTCACACTAATTAATTACTCTCTCCAATCAATAAATAAAGTCTCCGAATGCGCCTATAAGCCTGTAGTGACATTTTAGTCCATGTTAATTTATTGAACTTTTGACAAAACTGGGCAATTTTACTTTAAATTTTAAATCCCAACTATGTAAATTGTTCTAATATAACAGAGCTGGCAGGTTAATTGCAAAAATCAATTCCATGTTTTTGCCCATTACTAAATAGAAGCTACTCCCGCCTTTTATTCCTCTCACAAACTGTAGGTATTATTCTAATGGATGAAAAGTGTGAAAAGATAGAATCGAAATTGAGCTTATTTTTCAGTTTCTGTGGGATCATTTATGCACAGCCATGGGCATACGCTGAATGGTAAGGGATATTGTGAGCGATGCACAAAGAAAAGATGTGTTGATATATACATATAAACTTTTTTTCTCAGAACGTAAAAAATTACTGTTCGCTGTTCAAAGGCTTTTAATAGTATGTACACCATATATCCTTCAGCTTGAGTTCGACTATGACGTGTGGTATCTTAGTAACAGTCCAGATCAGGACTTCGGAAAGAGAGAAAATAATTATTTTCTTCTGTGCTTGTTTCCTTTCAAAATGTCTACAAAAAAATAAAATGTGACGATGTATTGATAGCATCCGCACCCCTCCAATGTTCAATAGAGAGTTTTGGATTATTTTAACACTGTACACTGCGGAATGCACTCTCAATATGGCATACTGCATTGTTCTAAATCTGTAGAATCTGGGTTGCAGAATAAAAAACGAAAAAGTTAAGTTATTATAAGCAGGAAAAGATTTTTCAATTTCTTCAAAATACATTGCAAACTAGCAACAAATCCACAGGTTTTCTTCAGAGTTTATTCCGCTTCAAACATGTTACTGTAGCAGGACAAAATTACAGACATATTAGGCTATGGCTATGGTAATATTAATTGCAGTATTTACTATTTTCAAATTTTGCTGGCGTTCGTAAGCGATTGGCTGAAAAAAGGGCTTTTGTTTTATTTATTGTGCCCTTTGGATTTTTTTAGCTTGTGCTCGTGAAGTAGAAAAATTGATTCATTGAAAGGATGCTTGCAGATGACGTGTTTAGTATTGCTAAAAATAGCACTACAAATACAACAACAACAAGCCCTTGAACTTTTATTTCATAACACAAGTTTGATAACAAAGCCGAACGGTAGACAATATTTTGAACACTGCTAAATTTGCAAACTGCAGGCGAGCATCTTCAAAAAAATTCAAATTGGGCTCTACTATTTGTATTTTAATACTTGTATCCTCAGAATCAGAAATCTTATAAAGAATTCTATCAAAATCGAAATTTTAGTATTCTCTACTGCAACTTGGATTCTTGCATTCCCTTCAGGAGTCAAAGAAGCAGTTTGTTTTCCCCTTTAGAAAACAAATATGATTTCCCCGCTTTCCAATATTTGCTTTGATTCTTCCGCTAGTGCATAAAGAAAGATAATAGACGGATCTGAGAGAAAACTATCAAAGTCGAAATCAAGATCAATGCTTACGGCACTCGGAGTGTTAGTGTAATGGCATTAGAAATATGATCTAAAAGTAAAACTGCTTACGTTGCCATTGCTACCGGCATGTTGGCGACGTCCATGTGAGCAGGGCCGGCGTGACGAGTGGTTCAGGTGGTCCACTGAACCAGGGCCGGGCTCCATTAGGTAGGGGCCGGGCTCAGGCTTACTAACAAAATAGTGGGGCAAAAACGTATACAATTTTAGACAGTGAGGGCCGTAACAAGGAGCTAGACCATGGCCGGGCTACATGTCGCGCCGGGCCTGCTTGTGAGCTTTTAAATAATTACGTTTGGGAAATATGAAGTTGTGACAGGACATATACACAAAAATACAACTATAACTTAACTTATACTTAACTCAAGAACTAACTTATGAGTTAATAAATAATTATAACGTTTGGGCTTAAAATACTCATGTCAATTTCACAGCTTTTTAACTTTTTTGGGAAATTATAATGCAATTTCCACCCAAAGTAGTTTTTCAAACGTGTTTGAAATTTTTTAAAACTCATCAAAAGCAAGAGAAAATATTAGGTCACGTTTTTGAGCAAAAATACCTAATTTAAAAAAATATTGTGTTGGAGTGAAAGCCTGCCACAAAAGCCACATATATCTCTATCAAAGACAGTATTTTACGAATTGCATATTATGTACTGCAGAAATATTGCTGCCAGAGACAACTTGGAAATACTCACCTGTAAATTATTGGAATTTTAGTATAAACGGCGTTAACATGCTACCTCCAAAATGGACAACATATTTTATCTGAAAAGGCAAAACTGGAATTGTTCCTGATTCTGTCCCGGTTTATAAAACTTCATGAAATTGTAACTCTTTTAAATGCAGCTTCAGGTTTTAAAAAGTGAAACAAACTGAGAGCTGCAAACCGAGGGCGATCTGTAACAATAAAAATTAATTTAAATGAAGACAAGTAAATTGAGAACTGCATCTTTCAACTTTATCCTGTTCCCATTCGGAGTGGACTAAACATAATGATAAATATACAAGAAGAACATAGGCACTTTTACTTTTTATCGCCTGTTTCTCTCTGGCGAAAACGATTCCCTTCAAACTATACTCCAAAAATTGACGTACCCGAAGGAGTAACCCTTCAGTCAGTCGGGGTTTTGGTTAAAGTTGTCAACTAGCAATAATCGCACCTCGGTAAAACCTCATCGGTTACGATATTGCCACTGCGCAAAGCTGCCTACAAACTATACAGATGTACCATATGGTGAAGTATAGGTTACAGATTCAAGATAGTCCACTACAAAACTGAGTAAGACCGTCAGGTAAATATATAACAGTGGGAGACCAGAAAGATGGCTCTATCGTGCAAATCTTTTAGCATTTGCTCCCAAATATTTTTGGCCCAGATCATTATAGCTATACAAGGACTGATATGTGGGTACACCTAAAAACCCATCTGATCCCAACTGAACCCAACTGATCTGATTAGCCAAAATAGCCCCAAAATCGTAAGTTCAGTTCGACGAGATCTGTTTTCAGATTTTTCTTACTAAAAACCCAACTGCCCAACTGATGTGCATTATTATGCTCACGTTCTGTGGCAAACTGTTCTACATTACCGAACTGAACCCAACTGAAACCCAACTGAAACCCAACTGAAACCCATCTGAAACCCAACTGATACTTTACAGTGTAGCTTGCAGTTCAGTTTAGTCAGGTCTGTGCTGTGTTGTAAGGTTACGTTCATGCAATCATGCAACTAAGGAACATCTGAAGTGCTGATTTACTGCATTATAATGATCGGGGTAGGGTCTGCTCATAAATGAACTTAGTTTTAATATTTTCAATAATGTATGCGTATAACGTATAAACAAATCAGTGTCGGATCCAGGATTTGGCCATAGGGGGGCTAACAATGTTAAGCGGCAATCTTAGTGAATGGCCGCTACTATCTCCACTATGTTAAAAATTTCATTTAAGGGGAGAGGGGGGGGGGAATTTTGCCCCATCTGGATCCGCGCTTAAAGCAAATAATCTTGCTTAAGGTATTACACAGATTAAAAAATTACGAAATTACTCATGTAATCCTAGCACTCAAGAAACAATAGGAAACGTAGGCAGATTCCAAACTCTCTGGGAGATTCGGGAGGATGGGACGAAGTAAACTATATGTGATTTTGATGGCAGGGATTTTCGGGAAAACTCTTTTTCAAAATAATCACGTCTGGGAGATTTCAAAACTCTGCGAATTCCCAGCAGTGAGTAATACGAGAGTTGGGAACTTTAAAATTTAAAAATGGCAAACTCGTGTTATCAATTTGCAAAATAACAAATAAGTCGCTAAATTAATACTCACTTTGATAAAAATTAAGACAGACGCTGTAGATTGTAGGCAATACTACTTTTACTGTTTTAAATTCTAATCGTATTCTGACTCAGGCAAACTTTAGTTATGTAAACTACCAAAGGTATAACTAGGTAATTAGAAGATATATAAGAATGAAGATGGTAGTAGTAAATGTAGCTTAATCTGTTTAGAAGTATGGACAATATGGTTGTGACTAATTTAAACGTTTTCTAGTAATCTATAACGTTACGAGTTGCGTGACTTATTTGCCATGTAACGAGTATGAGTAAACTATTTTGTTAAAAAAATGACTTCTTAAACATTTAAGTCAGATTGAGATGCTCAACATAAGTTAGATTTAATTTAATTAAGCCTCACGATGCCCTACTTCCTACTTAACTTTGATTCCGCGACGTGTTTATAAAAATAGTAGAGTTAGTTTCTAATTAATAATAAGGTAAATGTTGTTTCTTCAGTGCTATTACTCGATCGTTTTTACTATTTAGAGAAAATATTTTTTATTTCAGTGCGGTAATTAGTATATTCTCTATTCTTCAGAGAAAGCTTTAAGCGACCAAAACAAAATTCTTTTAATCTGCGATGGTACTTCCTTCCCACAATATTATTTTAATTGTCAGTAGGGTAACCGTTATGATGATTTTTTCGGACATCTGATTCTGCTTTTTCGAGAAACGCATTATGCTACAATTATACTATTTAGATGCTGAGCGTTAGCTGCATCTAATAAAATGGTTTTGTCCACCCGTCTGTGTGTCTGTGCGTCTATCCTCCTTTTCATTGTTGTACGCTACAGGTCGAATTTCAAAACTAATTATATTTAAACCACTTACAAAAGCCCGCAAATGTGATGCAGTTGCGCTGTATAATTTTTTAGTATGATCTATTTAGTAAGTTTTTGGCAATTTTCAGTTAAATCTACTAACTCTCAAAATTTTTTACGCTTCATTTCTTACACGTACAAAAGCCGAGCTACTTGGGCCAACAACAATCAGCAAAATTCGTACCAGCACCACTCAAGCTAGTGCTAATATTAAAGAGCCTATTCGTACTAAAATCGCTACTACTGTTCCTATTTTATACGTAGCCAATCGTAAACAGCGAAACTGAAGCTTTGTTAATTCTACTGAGCGCAATTGTGCTGGCACCTTTCGTGCCCCGTCCATTCATGTCATCAACATTCGTACCCACCTAACTCGTGCCGGCGTTATTTTATCCCAGCCAACTGGAAAATGCAGAACTTATACCCTGCCTACTGTTACCAACAGAGCACATAGGGAAAATTTCAATAAATTTCGGCAAAATTATATGTTGGGGCCAGTTATTTAAAACATACCAAAATTCTTTATAATTTTTGTGAGAAATAGATACATATGAATGAACTTCCGTGCAAATGAAAACAATTGATATGATCACGTCCGATTTTTTAAAAACTTAAAGTTGTGTAATGACTAGAACAATTTCTAAACAGTCACTTCTTGGTTTTTGGAACTTCGAAAAAAATATATTTTAAAATGTTTACGTATATGGTATTATACTTATAAAATTATAAATTTGGAATTTTCAAACATTTTTACTTAAACATAACATTTTTTATATTTCCAAAAACCCAGAAGTAACTGTTTGGATATTAATCGGACGGAATTTGTACGAGCTACAGCGTGGCAAAGATTTAAGACGAAATTTAAAAAATCAGTTTCTTTTAAATGCAGATTTTTGAAATTCCGCGCGCGCCATATTTTGGAAAATTTACCCTTTGTTCGCATTTCAGGGTGAAAGTGTATTCAATTTTGAGTAGAATAAATCTTACGTTACACCTGTATATTGAAAACGGCCGTTCTGCAATCAACATGAAAAAACCATGTTTTGCCATTAAAGCCATGGTAAAAATTTTGACATATCATTTTTTTGCGCGCAAACGGTCATATCAATTGTTCCCAAAATTTGCAAGGAAGTTCATTTATATGTATCCATTTTTCACAAACATTATGAAGAATTTTGGTATGTTTTAAATACCTGGCCCTAACATATAATTTTGCCAATTTTGCTGCAATTCATTGATATTTTTCCTATGCGCAAAGCTCGTACCTAGCCCGTTTTCACTGGCGCTAACGATTAAACCAACTCGCAGTAAGTTCAGAATCTACTTTGGGCCCCCGGTCCACAAATCCGGCTCAAAGTTCTGGAGTTCTTAGAACCTCATGCTAAATTATGCTTTTTAGATGCTGAGCTTGAGCATCTAATTAAATAATCATGTCAGTCTGTCCGTCCGTCTGTTAGCCCCACGCTACAGGCAGGGAAGGACAAACGGTCACTTTGTCTTGTCTAAAAACTTGTGAACGGTAGTCACTAATTTAAAATAAAACTACCTCTTTGTGAGCCGGGAGGGAGCCCGGAAAAAAACAGCCGTTTACATTTGTTCTTTTTTTCTCCATCCTCTAAACGATCGGTCTCAGAGGGAGTATACAAGAGACCCGACCCCTCAGATACTAAAAGTAATTTGAACCTACCTATAAAAAATGTTGTAGCCTTTAGAAAAGCATGTTAGCATATACAATACTTATGATAAAATAAATTAACATTACTTTTACTAGTATGAACAGAATCAACACCAAAACTGAATCACTAATTAAAAACCAAACATTTTGATTTATTTAATTTTACTATATACAAATAAATCAGATTTTATATTATATCTGTAATTTAAATGATTTAATCTGTGTTTAACATCAGTTTTATTACAATTAATCTACAGTAAGTGTAGTGTAGTAGCCGTTAATGCTGTGGCTGTGTGACATCACCATATGTATGCCGTATGCCGTATATACCTAATGCACAGTGCACTTTTATAATATTTTCTTAGTAGCTGGGCTAAGAGATTCAAAGAATTTTAATTATTTGATTAGTATGTTGCTATTAAAAAACCATAAATAATATGTTTAGATAATTTAAGTGATATTTTATATGCTTAATACTATTTATTTGTCTAGATTACCCTAGTTTTTTGTTAAATTTTAAATTCTTAGTATTTTTTAATTGCATTAGCAAATTAAATGCTCTCAAATAATTTCCAAGTAATTTCAATAATTTAAAATATATGCTGCTGATGGTGCCTAATTTATCAGACCATAACTATGTGCATACATTTTGATTAAAAAATTTGTGAAATTTGTAAATATCACATAAATTTAAATTAGATGTGTAACGTAACTTTTAAGTAAGTTTAATTTTTATTACAATTATTTTCTTGCATTACCACAGGCACACAAAAATTCGAATTAATTATTAGAATTATTGCAATCAGTGCACTAACTAATGCGTTGTGCGACCTGCAATGCATATACATACGACGTACATATCCCCCGGTTTGGATTTCCTTTTTATGTATTTCAAATATTTTTGTGAAAGACAGTACTGAGTCCAAACTGAGTCCAAAGAGGCAGCGAGTCACTTTTTAACGCATTGGACTCAATAGCCCACTACGGAAACGAAAAACTTATGAGCATATTTTGAGGGCTCATGGCTTGCGGCCTGTTGCGGCGGGAGGGAAAATGAATAAATCAGGGTAGAGCCCAAAATTTTCTGGTTTTGGCGACCGGGATGCCGGTCGTGAACGAAAATAGCCCGGTCACTTTTGTTCTGTCTATTACTGGCTACAGGTCAAACCGTTTACTCCATTGTCTTAGAATTGTTTTTAAACAATCACAAATGCGAGCAGACAGGAACTCTATTGTTTTTTTACTTTAATCAGACTGACCATTGCTCTGCAATTAACAGTTAAATGGACTCATGTCACAATTTTTGGCAGTGAATAGCAGCAAAAACGGCTGAATGGGTAGGACATAAACGACGCCACACAAATTTCTTTAATTCTTGTACCCACCCACCTACCTTGTTAATCTCGCTAGCGTTGCTTAAAAGCCTATATCCTCAACACAGTGTGTCATCTTTTTTCGAATGACCTTCCCTCAATGTGGGTGACTTCATTTGTGTTCCATCCCAAATGCCTACAACAAACCAAGTAAATATATACACGATATCACGTATGCCCACTGCAGTCTACGCACCTTAATTAAAACTTCATTTTTAAATGGTCAAGTTACATACTATACAGTATATTTAGCTCTACCGGGGGTTTGTTTGATAAGTGATGAACTGCGAGCCTCCAGAGGGTTCTTTGAAAGTGATGGACGGCCAGCCTCCGGGGAATACTTTTAAGATGCTGAGCTTAGGCATCTTATAATATTATCATATTCGTCTGTCTGTCCGTCAATTGGTCGTACACTGAAGGTCACAGTTTTCAAGCGATGATCTTTAAAATTCTTTTAAACGATCATAAATGCGGGCCGACAGGTCTGTATTATTTTTTCAATTTGATCGGACTGGCCATTTTCTCAAAATTAACAGTTAACTGGACCCATGTCAAACCTCATGGACCTAGCAATTGTGATATTAAACTTGTATACGCAAAATATCATTCATATGATTCGGTTCGTAAAGGGCAAAATCGTATCAGGGCACTGCTATGGACATTTTAATGGGTAAAAATATTAATGTCGTCTAAGAAGGCCCTAGGAGTATAGAGGAGGGCTAGTCTCAATATAAAACTCACAACCACATAGATTCATTGACAAAAAAACTTTTATTTAATATGAATAGGAACTGTTTCTACAAATTCTCTTTTAAAAACCGCAACTGTTATAATTATTTAGCGTAACTTTCAGTTCATTTACAAAAAAATAAATATACACTCAGAAAATTTGGCAGTTTTTTCATTTTTTCGTTGAATTTTTGGTCCTTAAATATGGTTCCAGACCATCAGACTCTGCTCCAGACCACCGTCCGTGTGCTCAGTGTCTCTTCGCCCGTGTCTCAGGTCTCAGACGTCGGTGAGGTCTGGACCCCCGTCCGCTCCTGGGTCTCTCGAGCAGCCACCTTGTCCTCCCAAGCACGTTTATAGCTCTCTCGAGCACCTACCTTGTGTTCTCGAGTCCCAGCCTCTCGTCGGGTTCCAGCCTTTTGTCGGGCCCCAGCCTCAATTTTGGTCCCAAGCCTCATTCGGGTCCCAGCTATAATCTGGTCCCAAGCCTCATTCGGGTCCCAGCTATAATCTGGTCCCAAGCCTCATTCGGGTCCCAGCTATAATCTGGTCCCAAGCCTCTCCACCCCGGTCTCAAGCACATTGGACCTGGTCTCAAGTCGATTAAACCCAGTCAACCTGCTAGGATTGTTCTAGCCATCGGTGTCGCCACTCATTTAAGGTGGTTCTAGACATCTCGGGTTTTCTCACTTACCTCGGTTGTCAGCATTTACCTCAGATCGTCTCACCTACCCCTGGGCCCCTGAATCATCTCATCTCACCCCACGTAGAACACACACACCACAGTTTATACCTCATAGCACCTTTTTCACATCGAATTGGGAATAGACTGATCCTATCCTCTTATTTACACTGAGGACGTCAAGTTGGGTTTGACGTTAAGGGTGCACGGGATTTACAACCCCAGCTACATTTTGCAAATCGTCAATTATGCACACCTATTGGATGTGTTATATTAAACTAATATTTATTTGCTTCAAAATAAGAAGCCTAGTTAATACTTGCAACATGGCTTTCTTTTGCGCTTCGTTTTACGAAAATAGATAAATTGAATGACCTGTCTATAGTGTACAATAAACTTCGTAAAGGGGACAACCGCAATTGGGGAGAAAAATCCAGCGCTTCCGGCCGGAGTTGTCCACCGTGGGCCCGAAGTAGATGCTGAGCTTACAGACACATTGTTTTAACCACTGAAAAACTTTGCTTATTTAGTAGGGCTAACATAAAATCCTTGCAGTTAGTGTCCATAAAAGCGGGCTGAGTTACAACTTTTGCTAGTAAAAATCGACGCAATTTGAGTAGTGCTGGTACAAGTAAGTTTTAAAACAGCACAGGTTTGAGTTAGTACGTCGGTACGAGTGTGCTAGATAGGAACTTTGCTGGTACCTTTGCTTTTTGTGACGTGAAATTACGGACGAACCTAACGTTCCTTGACGCCCTTCATGGACAATCTCTTGAATATAGAGACTCAAAGCATGCTGTTATTTGTAAAAATTAAAAATCTCCTAAAATAACTGAGGGTTGAAAACCGACGGTTTTTCTTTCAGCTACCGCCGGAACGGCTCTCGCGAAAATTTATATAGTTCAGGTCGGTTACCGTTAAAAGGCATGAGTGGGATACTTAAAATATTATTATTTAAACAACCATAACTGTAAACGATCTTCATATGAATACTAGTAAAATCCAATGTTGAGAATATGTTAACCTTATTTCTGAACTAATGACGGTGGTGGTCCCAAAAATAGTAAAATTTGCATGACGTCATTTACGGACGATCCCTGCATGCATACTAGAAAAATCGTATGTTGTGGATATGTCAACCTAATTTCTAAAATAATGACGGTGGTAGTCTCTAAAATAGTAAAATTTGCATGACATAATTTATGGACGATTTCCGTACGTACGCTTGAAAAATTCAATGTTGAGGATATATGTTTACCTAATTTTGAAACTAATGGCATGGGAATCTCTAAAATGGTAAAATAGGATGACGTGATCCATTAAAAATCCTTGCAGGCATACTAGTAAAATCCTATGTCGAAGATATATGTCAACCTAATTTTTGAAATAATGAAAGTGGGGGTCCCCAAAATTTTAAAACTTGTTTGACGCCATTAATGAACGATCCCTGCAAGCATAGGTAATAGCAAAATCCTATGTTGAGGATATATGTCAACCTAATTTCTGAACTAATGACAGTGGGGGTCCCAAAAATGGTAAAATTTGTATGACGCAATTTATGAACGATCGCTGCAAGCATAGGTAATAGTAAAATCCTATGTTGAGGATATATGTCAACCTAATTTTTGAACTTATGGCAGTGGGGCTCACTAAAATAGTAAAATTTATCTAACGTCATTTAGGGACGATCCCTGCAAGCATACTAGTAAAATCCTATGTTAGGGATACATGTCAACCTTATTTCTGAACTAATGACAGCGGGGGTCCCTAAAAGGTTAAAACTTGTTTGACGTAATTTATGAACGATCCCTTTTCTATGGTATGTACATCTAAAGTTTTCTATAGAACGAATATCTACTGAATGTCAGGTATATGGAACGTGCGACGCATGTACCTACCTGCATAACTTCATTGGCAAGTATTGAAATGATGGTAAGTCGTGAGAGACACCCGTTTTTCTTAGAATTCATTTTATTGCTCAAAAATTGGTCCATTAAATCGTTAACTGTGTAAAACTGGTAAATCTGTTTACTTCCGAAATTAATAGGGTTCTTTTCCATCGCATTTACAATCATTTAAAATTTATTTCAAAAATTTAAGTTAAAAGCTGTGACCTGTGGAGCACGACAAAAAAAATATTGACAGACAGACGGACGGACAGAACCATTCTTATAGATGCTTATGCTCAGCATCTAACAACAGACCGTTTCATTGGCCGGCTATGCTAGCAATGCTATAATTTTCCGGTTATAAGGTATTCGATATAAGGGATAATCTGTTGTAAGGAACAGATTTTGCACCATATTTAAGCACCTATTTAAGTAGGTCATGTTATTTATAGATTATACAGCATAACTAGTGACTGTTCACTGCTCGAAACTACAATCAGTAGTTCATCAGTCCATCAGCATTCTTCTGAGATGTCAGAAATGTTGCAGAAACAGCAATTCTTTTTAGCACGGGTAAGACTGATGAAACTGTATTTTAAATCTCCATAACTTATGCCGCTACATTTAAGTCCCAACCAAACTAATCCAAATCAAACCACCAAAACAGACTATTTTAAACAATCAACATAAGTACCTACCTACATGATTTATCTTTTGATTCTCGCAACTGTAAAAAATATCTTGACTTTTTTTAACTTTCAACGAATAATAAAAACTTGAACTGTATATCTTTGTTTGCCATTTTTAAATTTTAAAGTTCCCAACTCTCGTATTACTCACTGCTGGGAATTCGCAGAGTTTTGAAATCTCCCAGACGTGATTATTTTGAAAAAGAGTTTTCCCGAAAATCCCTGCCATCAAAATCACATATAGTTTACTTCGTCCCATCCTCCCGAATCTCCCAGAGAGTTTGGAATCTGCCTACGTTTCCTATTGTTTCTTGAGTGCTAGGATTACATGAGTAATTTCGTAATTTTTTAATCTGTGTAATACCTTAAGCAAGATTATTTGCTTTAAGCGCGGATCCAGATGGGGCAAAATTCCCCCCCCCCCTCTCCCCTTAAATGAAATTTTTAACATAGTGGAGATAGTAGCGGCCATTCACTAAGATTGCCGCTTAACATTGTTAGCCCCCCTATGGCCAAATCCTGGATCCGACACTGATTTGTTCATACGTTATACGCATACCTTATTGAAAATATTAAAACTAAGTTCATTTATGAGCAGACCCTACCCCGATCATTATAATGCAGTGAATCAGCACTTCAGATGTTCCTTAGTTGCATGATTGCATGAACGTAACCTTACAACACAGCACAGACCTGACTAAACTGAACTGCAAGCTACACTGTAAAGTATCAGTTGGGTTTCAGATGGGTTTCAGTTGGGTTTCAGTTGGGTTTCAGTTGGGTTCAGTTCGGTAATGTAGAACAGTTTGCCACAGAACGTGAGCATAATAATGCACATCAGTTGGGCAGTTGGGTTTTTAGTAAGAAAAATCTGAAAACAGATCTCGTCGAACTGAACTTACGATTTTGGGGCTATTTTGGCAAATCAGATCAGTTGGGTTCAGTTGGGATCAGATGGGTTTTTAGGTGTACCCCTGATATGTGTTTCTTGAGAGGGCAACGGGATGAGTAAAATGTGTTTTATTCGCCTCCTTATGTGGATCCGATCTCCTGACAGTCCTGACGCCGACAAATACTACAAGGCTGCATCTACGGCCTGGGGAAAACTGGAACTGGAAGACAAAGCGCTTGGCTTTCCCAGCTCCTGTTACAGTAAAAGTGCACAGTATATTAGGGTGCTGTGTATTTAAATATTTAAGTACATAATTGAGTAGGCCGCCATAAACTTTGTACCAGCATTATATAAAAAGAGTTACTGATTTACGACAGACACCATGGCCATTTGACACTTGCTCTGTAAATTCAGATATCTGCAGACATGGTATGGCCCAGATGTCCAGACTTCAGTTCAAGTTCAAATACTAAACACAAACACTCACTAAAGATAAACAAGCTTTACGATTCTTGTTTTATGTCGGTTTGGTTGTTGTATCACTTGTTTCGGATTCCGTTTCTGGTTTGTTCGGTGTAAAATCTACTACATTTGCTAAATTATGTGCAGTGTGTGTATAACTTGTAGACGAAATTTCAAGTCAGTTGACCGTTTTATTGACTTTCCTCGCAAGAGTTTAGCGAATGCTGATTCAAACAAGTCGCCCGGACGTACTACAAGATTGCAAAAAAATGCAGAAATATAAATGCCAACTGTGTTCATAGGTACATATTGTGCCTGCAAAAAATTGCAGAAAAAAAGGGTATGCTAAGCCAAACTCTTGAATTAAATTGATGAAATTAAACCGTTTTATGAGCTACTGAAGAACCAATACCAGCCATTATGTACTATATGTACAGAATTTGTTTAAAATTTGAAATCAGCATATTAAAAAGCATTCAGGGCTTAATAAAATTTTAATTTTAAATAAACACATATTTTTAACCTAAGCATGCAAGCATCTTTAAATCCGAGAATAAATCCACTAATTAATTGGAAGCCATAACAGTAACATGAGGAAATTCTTACATTAAATTCACACAGTAAAGCTACTTTAATACCAAAACTTTTATTACTTATGTTTTTTTGCAGCTTATAAAATAAAGATAGTTTACTTGGCAACCTTTTTAGCTGAATTCCACTTTATTAAATATACGGTACAACTTCGCTATTTTGTGATATTGTCAAGTCACTACTGTGTTACTCCTGATAAAAGCTGAAAAGTAGAAGAGACGATAACTAAATTAGCAGATTTGCATACAGTAATTTTTGTGGTCAAATAAAAGTTTATGAGTCCCAAAAATGCAGCTGAAATGGAAAACTGCCTAATATACCATAAAACCGACCATGGATGAAATTCAAGAACAAATTAGAATATATCAGTAGCTATCTTATTCTCGTGCATGGTAGTCCTAGTGAGCAAGCTGAAACGAAATCATTTTCAATTTCAAATATTTCATACTTCAAACTGGAAAGTGGCCACCAACAGCAACACCATTATTTAAATTTTAATGAGATGCGGTCGCAACTGCAGTTGGTTTGCATTCACATATACTTGCGTGACATTTTGTTTGAGATAGGAGGAAATTATTGGTGGCTGAGGAACAATATGTATGAATTTATTATGAAACATTATTATCTACAGTTCTTAGAACTCCAATCCTATTTATTGCGAGCCTGATTTCGCGACCTAATATTTCATTCAGTTTGATCTGAGATTTACCAAATTTGCACAGCTATCAGTATGCATCTACAACCAGAACCAGACACTAGACACAACCACACTTAAACTAACACCAAGAGATACGGAACGGACACAGCACACCGTCAAAATTACAGGCAAAGGAAGCAGGGTTGCTCAAATCCGCAACCTTAGCGAAGGCAAAAATGTAGAACATGCGGAATAAAAAGAATAAAAAGATGTTGCATTTATTTATACACAAATTTTAAGCTATAGCGTATTGAACATTTCTTTTTTTTTTCTTTGACCTTGATTGCTCTTCAAATGATGGCCTCACTGCCCTTCATATAATCCATGTGTGCTCTAAATAAAATTTTATACGATTTGTATTGACAATAAACTGACAGACACTAAAAGTAAAATTTGGTTTGTGCTTATTGCATTGCATTTTGCATTCTTTCTGATTCTACAACTAATTTCCAATTCAATTTGTTCCCTTTATAGCATTGCAATATATTTTATGATGATAGTCTTCGGTTATTTAAAACAGAAAGCGGGTTCCTATCGTATTTGTATTTGTATGTTGGACGGTGAAAGTGTTCAGAGAACTGATAAAATCTCATAAAACAATAGCATTACGCAATAAAATGCTTTCTTTTATTTTAACATTCACGGCTTCACGGCCTGGACCATTCAAAATCGATTAATGTAACTCTATAATAATGCATTCTTTTTCAAACCGTGTTTTCTTTTTAAGTAGCGCTCATGTGCTGTACGACGATTACAAAAATACAGCATGGGCGATAAGAGGCTTTTGATTTAGAAATTGCCGGGAATAAATGACTTACAAGTCACAAGGTCTAACAACGAAACCTAGGGGCATTGATTCACTTTCAATTTTAATTTCATGAGCACAGCGATTGCCAGTTCCCACACGTATTAGAATAAATTACCGAATTAATAAATGAACGAATCAAATTTACTTAAAATTAATTGCAAAAAAACTTGTATTTAAAATACAATAATTATTAACACAAATTATAAATTGTTAAAAATTTGTATATTGTTAAGACTAGCAAAAAGTAAAATAAAATATTTTTTCACAATAATTTTCTTTTAAATAATTTATATTGTATTATTGCAGTAAGTTTTGCTGCTTCTTTGTATCCTGTATGGCCAGTACAGTTAAGTATAGTGATCAGTAGTTGGATGGTTTGGTCTCATCAACTCCTCTTGGCAGTTACGAGAATTTTACCTAATAGAATTTTGCTATCATCAAAATCGTTCCAACCATCTTCTTAAAGTGAGTTGTTAAATTTTTTTGTGGCCTCAATATAATATAATAATAAATAATAATTTATTCATTGAGTCGATTTGGCCGCAGCCCATACAACATTGGTAATTTACATTTGGTTTTGCAAGGATATTGATCCTTAGTTGAATAAGGTATTTGTGTAATATAATATGTATTTAAGCATTAAACGTAACAAATAGTGAGTCTAAATCATCTATTTAGCTACAAGCTAATAAATTGCAGCTAAAAACAACAACTGGTGCTAATTTCGGCAGAATTTTATAGTCATTCGTCGCCATTACAATTTTAACTTTTTAAACTTGGGCTGCAAAACCGTAGAAAACTCAATTTTTCACTAATTAAAATTTTCCATACAATTAAGAAAATAAAGATGGCAATTTCCGAATTCAGTAATTCACAAAACTTAAAGTATGTTTTTTCAAGAACCAAAACTAAAAAAAATAAAAAAAAAGCACTTCACTTTTAGAAATTGAGTTGACCAAATGGGCATGATCCACAAATTTAGAATTGCTATGATTTATTATTTATTACATGCATTACATGCTTATTCTCTGATTCGCTTGAATTTCCTATGAGGTCACAGTCGAGTAACGTGCCATTATTTTTTTATGTGGCAGTGAAATTTTACAAAAGTGTGCAGACAGCACATTTTAAAAAAAGACCAACACAAATAATTACGCAGACTAAATTCCGGTCGTTTTTGAATTGCTCTGCTTTAAGTTCTGGAGGGACTTGGATAAGCAGGTAAATGCAAGGATTGTTACAAGCGATTTGAATGTTGACGCCGTCATTAAACTTCTTAACAAAATTATTAGTATGTTGTTGTTTCTTCAGTACTATAGAGTAAACATTCAGCAATTTTAATGGAAGCTCACGACTGACGTACTCACTTTCTATTTTTACTTATTTTAATAACTAGACTTATGTAACATATATTGTAGAAATGACCATTTCAAAATAGCAATTGTTACATTACAAAATTAACATATGTTTACTTCTAGTTTGGGTTTCTGGACTAGTAATAATGCAGTGGCACTATAAGCAAGGACAAGCACTACAGCCATCAGTACTTAACAAATACAGAAAGGAACTTCGAATTCCATTGGTTTATGATTTAAACTTCAAAACTAAAGCTCAGATGTTAAAAGGTTTTTATAAAAATGCAAACCAAATAGCCTTGGAAATCGAAGTTTGTTTTCGTATAGAATTCCCTAAACAAAAACCAGTACAGTAAAACAGTAAAATTGAAAGTATTTACAATGTAAAAAAAATTGTCTTTGTAGTTGTTTTCGTAAATGTTCAAAAATTGATATTAGTTTAAATATTTTATACTTTGAAAAACTTACGGATTCCAAACATGAAATTACAAATATCATACATTTAAACGTTCTAACTTCTAACTCATCGACTCATTCTGATCTCTCCAGTTCTTACATTATTTTAAACCATGTAAAAAGTAAAAAGGCTGATATATTTCCTCAAATGCATTCTCACATGTTTAGCAAAATAAACAAACGGCGCTAAAATGTCTCATATTAGAAATGCATTGGAATGTCACTGATAATTGATATCACAGAGTAGACTATGCACGCTTCTACAAACTACAATTATAATTTGAAATAATGAAGAAATCTTACACAGTTCAATACAAAATATCAAAAATTAAAACGAATTTAAAATAAAAATTTATAACAAAGTAGTTTCAAAAACTATTGAACAAAATGACGCTGACAATAGTACTAGCTCTGGCCTTAAAATGGGTATGAACCCTAGTTAAATTTCTCACATTGTAGACTAAAAGAAAAGAAGTCAAAATTAATTTAATTTTGTATGAACATGAAAGAGCGAATGCAAAAAGAAAGGCGAGTGAAAGTGCCCACTCTCCCGTCAGTTTAGGAGCTCAATAAGATTTTCCTCATTTCTCAAGTATGTACATTTACCCCCTTCAGTCCCAGTTTCAGTCTCATAGTCTCCAGATGAAGCTGATAAAAAAGAATATAAGGTTTTCATTGGAGTCCGTCAAAAGTCTCTTTCATCGCGGGTCTATCAGGGCAGTCATTGTTCTTGAGTTTGAGTTTTCGTTTGTTCAATAAACGGCTTTCCATATTATCTTATGCTACAGCTTCCCCCACGCGTCAGACCAGAGGACCAGATCAGTCCAACAGTTTCAGTCCCAGTTTCGGCTTCACTCAGGCATCTCCAAGTGAGATGTATTTTGATACAAATCAAGTTCAAATTCTTACGTTTGAATTCGATATTTATTTGAGTCGAAGAGAGACGGAAGTGGAAGCTGACATTTTACTTTGTAATTATAGACGTTTGAATGCATCCTTTCAATGTAAATATAATATTGATGTCGATGATCACACAGTGTTGATTGTTGATTTGGATCTTGCCTATTCGTGTTTGCGTTGGCAGGAGCATCTTTCAATACACGTAATGTTTTATAGTGATGAATTTCAAAATTTCAATTTTTAAATTCGCACTATAAACTTAAAAACAAAATGGTTCATGTTTATATTTGATTTCTAAATACTTGCAGTGCCTACACACTTCTGCAGACGTTTATCTTTGAAACAGATGCAAACAGTATTAGATAATATGTAGATATTTATCTACTCAAGTTGTCTTTTCATCCTGCTGTATATCGTGTTTACATCTTTTGATACGTTATGCGTTTATTTTCTTTGGTATTTAAAGACACTGGTTCAAGGCCAGGACGAGTAAGATATTGGCACGTTGAGGCAATACGTAAAGTGCAACTACTTTATTTTCATTATATTTATTATTACGATGTTTTACAAGGTTGCCACGTTAGTAATCTGTCTATAGCATGTTAATAATATTTTATAAATATATGGGTGGCGTTAAAATATTTCTATACATGTAAAATTGTCTGCCAAGGTGGTACTTGAATTACAGGAATCACGTTGAACTTCCATGTAACCTTTCGTTTGCCAATCCCCTTGAATATAAATTAAACATATACTATAAAGTATACTAGTATATACTATAAGTCAAACTCAATTCGATAAAACTCCGTAGCTCAGAGTTTGAATATTGCATTTTATTTGCTTTTAAAACACAGTGAATCTTTTGCAAAGCATGTCTAGCGGTGAAAGAATTGCTTTTTTAAGGCACGTCCCCTATTGTAGCGATTTTCCATTACCTACATCCCATTTCACCCAAGAGTCAAATTAGGCTGTAGTAGGTATGTATGTATTTTGTGTGAAATTAAAAATAATAACACGATTTACTTATGTTCTGTACACTAAACCAAAAGGTTTGCATTAATGTTTGCACCTATTTGACGACTGACGAAAGATCAATAAACGCTAACTGTTTGCTAACTTCTGATTTATAAGATAAACGACGTTAAGGTTCACATATTTATTACAAAATTATACTTTTAGACACCTTAGGGTTATGTCTGTCGATATACAAATAAAAAATAGTTGTTTGCAGTTCGTAGTACAAACAGTATTAAAGAACAACTGGAAAGCTGAGGGAGAGAGTCAAGTGGGAAGATAACAGTGGGAGACCAGAATGATGGCTCTTTCACACAAATCTGAGCTTCTTTTTACATATTTGTTCCCAGTTATTTTTGGCCCACATCTATATAGCTACACGCAGACTGAAGCAGTGAATTTGCATATAATCCTATAGTTTTTTGTTCACTGGTACAACGACAACTATAGTGTGTGCAATACATTTACTACTTTTTCACTTTTCCTTGCAAAAAACAATTCATTGCTTCATTGAAAAATTGGCTGATGAAATGCATTGCATTGTCGACTAGTCCATTGGTCAACTGACATCGTGTACTTTTGTAATTACTGTTAATGGTGTAAAATTCATTATGTTGTAGTTTACCAAATACTGGTATGTCAATCACTACGTCACAGTCATACGGTTAATTTTTTAAACGTGTAAAGTAATGTTTGAGTAGATGCTATGCAGTATTATCACGAAGGATTTAATTCAAAAGAACGAGTGATCAAAAGTAAGGTGTTTTTATAAAGCTATTTCCCCCCCTTTGTTTTATTGGATATACATAATTTACATTTGTTACGATTTGGAATTAAAATCATAGATTAGTCTCCTGACAGTGAAAGTGCACAGTATATTAAGGTACTGTGTATTTAAATATTAAAGTACATAATTTAGTTGTCAGCAATAAATTTTGCACCAGCATAGTATAAAAGAGTTACTGATTTACGACAGACGCCATGGCTATTTGACACTTACTTTGTAAACGCAATTGCAGACAGTCCAGACCTCCAAACTTTAGTTTAGGTACTTAACACAACCACACTCTAAATAAAAACAAATGTTACGATTCTTTTTTAATGTTAATTTGGTTTTGGTATCACTTGTCTCCGGTTTCGTTTCTAGTTTTTATGGTGTAACGTCTACTACATTAGATGATTGATGGGCAGTATGTGTATAACTTGTAGACGAAAATCCAAGTCAATTGACCGTTGTATTAACTTTCTGCACAAGAATGTAGCTAATGAAAATTTAAACAAGTTGCCCGAATGTAGTAAAAAAATTGCAAAAGAAAATGAAGAAATATAAATGTCAACTTTGATCGTACCTAGATACGGTCTCGCGTCTGTAGATCGAAAGTCCTTAGTCCGAAAGTCTTTTGTCCGAATTTTTTGTCCGAATTTGAGGTCTTTTGTCCGAAATTCTTTTGTCTGAAAGTCTTTTGTCCGAAGTTGTTTGTTCGAAAGAGTTCCCCAAGCTTTACGTGAAAACTAAAGTATGCAAAAAAAATTTTTTTTAAAACCGAAAAGGGTTTAAATGAAACGTATAGGTGGAAGTGAGAGTAAACGAGAAGTTACGAACTTATAGTTTGATTTACATATTTATTATCATATCAAACCAAGGATCAATTACCTCTGTAAAGCTAAAAATGTAAATAACCAATGTTGTATGGGCTGCGGCCAAATCGACTCAATGAATAAATTATAATTATTATTATTATAGTTTGATTTTTATCCATAACTATAATGAATTTTGTTTAAATTAATTAAAGTTTCATGAGCAAGAATGCGGTAAGCGCGAGTGTAGAAGCCGTAAGTCGAGGAATCAGAACGCAAGGCTGCAGCATGTAGTTCAGAAGCATATAGACCAACACTACGAGAAAATTTTAAAGTTTTTGTCGGCAATTTCGTATGCATATCACGATCCGAAAGTTTCGGATCGTTTATTCGTTTAACAAGCTAAGCCTTCGAAGGTCTGTCTACAACAAGTTGTAAATTCACCTATGTATCTCAGGGAGAACTCGTAGCAAGTGAATATCAGTCGAACATCAATGTATATATTTGATATTTTATCAAAACCTATTTTAAGTTGTATATGGTTTTTAATTGCAATGTGACCTCCACGCTGATTATTTTTAAACATGATTACATATTATTATTTTTGTCATTACTATTATTTAACGTTAATTATTTCAGTAATAAATTTTACAAGGCTTACTACCCTCTTGTTTTAGTAAATTTTATTTCGACTACACAGTATTTAGCAAACAAATTCAGACAACGGGTTTCGGACTAAAAACATTCGGACTAAATACTTTCGGACTCAAGACGATCGGACAAAAGACTGTCGGACAAAAGACGTTCGGACAAAATACTTTCGGACTATGCGTTTCGAACTAAACACGTTCGGACAAAGTGCTTTCGGACTACACACATAGGACCCTAGATACACATTCTTTCTGTTAAAGATTGCAGACTAAAAGGGTATGCTATGCTAAAATCTAGAATTTACATGCCTACATATAATAGTTTTATGAGCTACTGAAGAACCAATGCCAGCTATGATGATGTTCAGGATATGTATAGACCATCTTTCTAGTTGGACGTTTAACCGGTTTGATTCTTTAAACGAATGTATGGTGACGAAACAGCTTATTTAAAATAGGACCATGTTTCTCACACAGTAAATACAAATGCTTTATTAAATGCGTTTTAATAATTATAATACCAGATTTTTATCCACCGCGTAAGCATAGCCTATTTGAAATCTCACAGTCATTAAAACCTAAAATTTAACACTCCTTAATATACATGTACGTCAATCAAAGGAAGTTAAAGTACTACTTTGTAAACAGTCGAATTCGCTTTAGGCTTTCGTTATCATTTTTATGCCTACTCCGATTTTAATGTAAATTCAAAGTACCTATCAATTAATGTAAACAGCAAGCAGCTGTACTGATACAGATGAAGTGGAAGCCAGCTTTAAATTTAGCATTGAGAAAAGCCGCAAAAAAGAACCACACAGAGTCTTTTACTGGGGAAAGCTCTACTTTATCCGGTTCTATTTTCGGTCCCAGTTTCCAGTTCAATTACAGTGTACAATGGATGGCGAGAAGGAGCCATGAAAATAAGTAACGATGAGCGAAGCCAAGAGATGCTTTTGGGCGATGTGATGTTTTTGGTTTGGAAATTGACGGGAATGAATGACTTAGACCGACTGCATGGCTGGGTTCATAAGTACGATGAGCCGGGTTCAAAAAATAAAGTCTACAGCTTGCTTTCTCAGTCATATAGTTTCCCTCATTCGTTTCCGTTTACACGCGGTCACTTTCACAATCTCAAAATGTTTCTGCATATATAAAACGGCTGCGACACCAGATTGTATTGAAAACTAGTTTTGCAAACCAAATAAGTCCAGTCCCGTCCCGAACGATAAACTGAATGTGAGCCTAGTTTAGCTTTCGTAAGGTATATGTACGCATAGTCATTGAATTTTTGATACATACTGATTCTGGTTCTATATGGTTTGACCACTGAATTTAAATTCACAAGTAGATTATTTGAATGTGGAGACATTGATAAATGTGTTCGAAAATAGGGGTCTAGCTTTGTGAAGCTTTAAAAATCTAAAAATAAGTCAAGAGAAACATATCAAGCCATTGCGTAATTACAATACTAACTACTAATATTTTACCTAAAATAATGAATTTGGTTTTTATCTCAATCGTCCCAAGTCCCAACCGTTCTCTTGATGTAAATTGCTATGTTTTTACGAAGCCTTATTATATTTCGACATTACACAAGGGGCAAGACACAACAAAAAACATACAAAGTGACGGCAGTTGATAAACTTCAGCTGAAAGCAATAACTGGCGCTAAAATTTGCAGAATTTTATACTCCTTTTGCGAATGAACCTTTACAATTTTAATTTTTTAAACTTGCGCTGCAAAAGCTTATATGTACACATCTACTTTCTACTATTTTAGATCTCCAAAACAAGTTAGAAAATAAAGTTTGCAATTTCTCTATTCAGTAATTCACAAAACTTAAAGTATATTTTTTCAAGAATCAAAATGCATATTACACTTCACTTTTAGAAATGGAGTTTGCCAAAAGGGGATTATCAACAATTTTAGTGAGTTATTCTTACTCCAAAGACCCCAATAACTTATGTTTACTTCTAGTTTGGGTTTTTGGTCTTGTAATGCAGTGGGACTACAAGCAAGGACTAGAGCCACATACCTCATCTCTTAACAAAAACAGAATGAACCTTCAAATTTGATGGTTTCATGAATTAAACTTTGAAACTAAAGCTCAGATGTTAAGAAGTTAAGAGGTTTTTATAAAAATACAAACAAAAGCCTGGAAAATCAGAGCCTGTTTTAGCATAGAATTCTTCCCCAAACAAAATACAGTGCAGCAAAGTGATTTCAATTACAAAACGAGTTCTGTAAAACCAAATGCCGTTCCATAGAAATATTGTGTTCCAAATTTCACTTGAATTTACACTTGACTTTAAGTCCATATAGCGAATGTCGACTTGCTAACTACTCATAATGTAACCCTTCACGCGTTCACGTCAAGCTGAAACAAGTACTGACCCTGGCCTTAAAATGAGCCTGAGCCCTCGCTAAATTGCTCGAATAGTAGACTTAAACGACAGAAGTTGAAGTAAATTTATTTTTCATGAACAAAAAAGTGCAAAAGCGAAAAGAAAGGCGAGTGAAAGTGCCCACTCTCTCGTCAGTTTAAGAGCTCAATAATATAATAATAATACTAATATGCCAGTAGCTATCTTATGCTTGTGGATGGTAGTACCATTGAGTAAGTTGAAACAAAATCATTTTGACTTTCAAATATTTCAAACTGTAAACGCAAAGTGTCCCCCTAGAGGTAATTCCATTATTTAAATTTTAATAATACGCGGTTTTCATTGCTGTTGGTTTGCATTGAAAGACACTTGCATGACATGTCGTTTGATACAAATATATTTTTGTTGACTGAGGTACAAAATGCATGAGTGTATTATGAAAAATTATTAGCTACAGTTCTATGAACTCCAATCCAATTCATGGCGAGCCTAATTTAGGAGATACGGACACAGCACACCGTCAAAATAACTGGTAACGAAAGCGAAGTCGCTTAAAGCTGCTACCTTAACTAAGACACAAATGTGGAACATGCGGAATAAAAATATATTGCATTTATTTATACACAAGGCTTAAGCTACAGCGTAGTAATGTTTTCTTCTTTTTCCTTTATGTGACCTTAATGGCCTTTCGAATAACGGCCCGACTGCCCTTTATATAATCTATTTGTGCTTTGAATACAATTTTATACGATTTGTATTGACAATAAACTGACATACACTAAAAGTAGAATGCGGTTTGTGCCTACTGCATTGCATTTCGCACACATTCTGATTAGGGACGCCAGATCTCCTGGTTTCACAATTAATATCCTGGCTCCTGGTCATAGGTCGACCAGGAGGCCAAATTTCCTGGCTTGAGACAATCGGCCAAAATCATAAATATTTTGGCCTTTTGATTTTATAAATCAAATGCCTTTTACATCTTTTTTTATTTCTTTATATATAATATAGTATAACATTCATGGGTTGGAAGATTAGCGTAGTGCGGTTTATTTTTCAAAAACCGAGGAGCACTATTATTGGCATATCTTGAAATTGTAGACATTATATGGGAATTCATTACGGAGTTCAAAAAACTTCGGTGAATTTTACCTCAAGTTTGCTTTGTATGTGAGAGATAGGGGCGATTTAAGCGGTTTTAACTACCATAAGCATTAAAGTTTAAATCGTCGCTGCGAATTTGACATTGAGACTTTACTCAAGGTTATTGAAATTGTAAGTTTAACGTTTAACTCTGACAAGATATTTGATGAGCACTGAAAATTACAACAATTTATAAGAGTGAACAAAGGCAAAGATGTAAGCGTCTCTCAAACATTCTTTGAGATTTTATTTTCAGCTAAACCGCCCAAATTTAGAAAAACTGTTGTCATTTGTGCTAAGCATTTTGTGTACAAATGCCCATTCAGAAAGAAGTTTTTCCTTTATGCAACAAATCTGGACTGACCAACGAAACAAATTGCTTATTGACAATTTGTAAGCATTCCTTGCATACAAGCTGTAATAATGCCATAATATATGTATATATATGGCACAGTGAAATCCGGTTATAAGGGACCCAGTTTGAAGTTAAATCTTGCTTAAACTGACACCTTTGAAATATTTGGTTGGCCAGCTATGCTTTCTATTTCTGTGTCAAAAATGTCCGGATTTATGAGAACCGATATAAGGGATTATTTTGTTGTAAGGTATAAATTTCAGACCCGTCTTTGGTATTTTAGGCCAATTATAAGATAATTGTCAAGAAAAATGATAAAAATAGAGACCGCACAACATAATCTTACGTGTATGTCAGAACCAAACTTACAAAGACACTATCGAAAAAACTGTATATTCCATGATCATTTTTGGATAAAAATAAAACTTTCGAATCTGTAAGTTATGTGTTGTTTCGACGTACAAGAGAAATTCCTTTTAGTGTTAAAAGATAATTCGGCTTTAAGGGGCTTTGCCGGGTTGGCGGTGTCTCTTGTAAGCGGAATTCACTGTATCACCAAATATTGTCACATTCAGAGGTTGCAATTATGGCGTCATATATTTTTAGGTAAGGGAATCCTGAAAACATTTTGTTTTTATTTTTAAGGATTAGATTAAGGGGGGGGGGGTCAAAATTGAGGAGTTATGCATGACGTTGATGGCGTCATGCCTTGGAAATCAGAGTCTGTTTTAATTTAGAATTCTTTCCCAAACAAAATACATTGCAGTAAAACGGTAAAATTAAAAGTATTTACAATGTTAACCAAAATTATCTTTGTAGTTGATTTTGTAAATGTTAAAAACTTAATATTAATTCAAATATATTATACTTGACAAAATTTACAGATTCCAAACATGTAATAATTACAATTATCATAATATATTCAACCGTTCAAACCTACAGACCCATACTGATCTCTATCGTTCTAATACTATGTTGTATCAATCAAAAGGAATGCCAAATCTTCGTACGAATACTTTGTACATGCTTTGCGAAATGAACAAACGGCGCTAAAATGCATCATATTAAAATCACATTGTAAATTGTAATGACACTGATAAGTGATATCACAGAGTAGACTTTGTATGCTTCAAGGAATCACAACAATTATAATTTAAAATAATAAAACCAGCGTTTAAAGTCCAAACAAAAATATTAAAAAACAAAACGAACTTTAAAATAAAAATGTATGACAAAGTAATTTCAAAAACTGTTGAACAAAATGAAACCTATAAAGTTAATATAAAACAGATAACTTTTTATAAATAAAATTTAAAATACTACTTCTTTTTTCAGTACAAGTACGCTTCGATTTCAATTCCAAAATGCATTTTGTAGGACAGGACCATAAAGCAGTTCCATAGAAAAATGTTTTCTGAATTTCTACTTGGACTCTACACTTGACTTAAAGTCTATATCGCAAATGTCGACTTGCTAACTACACATAATGTAACCCTTCACGCGTTCACTTCAAGCTGAAACTAGTACTGGCCCTGGCCTTAAAATGAGCCTAAGCCTTCTCTAAATTGCTCAAATTATAGACTAAAAGGGAAGAAGTTAAAGTATTTTTGTATGAACAAGAAAGTGCTCGCGCAAAGGAAAGGGCGAGTGAAAGTGCCCACGCTCTCGTCAGTCGTCACTTTAAGAGCTCAATAAAATTTTCGTAATTTCTTGATCGTGTACTTTAACCCCCTTTAGTCTCAGTTTCCGTCTCGCAGTCTTCAGATAAAATTTATTTAAAAAAGTAGCAGTTCTTTATAGGAGTCCGTCAACATTCTCACTCATCCTGAGTCTCTCAGGGCAGTCAACGTTCTTGATTTTGAGATTACACTTGCCAATAAAAGTTTTTCGCAACATATATGGCTTACCTACTATTAATTACCACTGCAGCCTTGCCCTTTGCCTTTGTCTTCTTCCAAATGGTAACGATATTATTGCAGTTTAAAAGTAAAGACAGTAAAACGTGACAATTAAGTAATTAGGCAAGCATGCCCGGTGAACGCAAACAATAAAAAAATTCGTTTCAATTATATTTAAATAAAATATGAGTTTAATTAATCATGCTGTTTGATTGCTTTATTTTTGGACTGCGATTCAAATGCGTGCTTACTGGCACTTAAATGGCACTTAAGTGAAAATAATTTTATAGTAAGATTGAACAGTTCTGAAGAGTTTTTGAGATCCATTGTTAAATTTAAATATTTTGCCAAATATGTAGATATTTTTCTACTGAATGTTGTTTTGAATCCCGCTTAGTAACGTGTTTGGATCTTTTGTTTTAATATGCTATGTGGGTATTCGCTTTGGTATTTAAGGACACTGATTTAAGGACGAGTAAGATATTAGCACGTTGAGACAGTACTTAATGTGAAATTACGCTAATTTAAGTTTATTATTACAAGATTTTATACTGTGCTGATTAGTTTATGTTAACCAAAAAAATTATTTTAATAAATACATAGATGGCGTTAAAGATTTCATAGTCATGTAAACTTGCTCGAAAAGTTTTGACATGAGCTTTAGGAACGACGTTGAACTTCCGTAACCCTTCGTTTGCCCATCCTCTTGAATATAAAATCAAACATGAAATATAATTAACTACAGAACAGAACGAGAATATATTTATATAATATTGGCTTAAATTTTTATTCTATTTTTTAAAAAATCGTTTTAATATTGATAAAAAAAATCAGCAGCCATTGCTCTGTGTCACTGTTGCCTATTCAAGTTCTAAAATGATATTGTATAGCCTAGAATAAAAAACAAGAAACAATTCATAAATAATATTACCAATTTGATAGCGTATAAAAGAATTAAAACCAAATTTCTAATTAATTATAAAATTTAAATCTCAAAATCATTAAAACTAGAATCCAAAACTTAAGTAAACTGAACTAAAATAAAAGTATTTTATGTTAGTTAGGCTTATGGTCATTTGCGCAAAGCAGCTTTTGCTGTTGGTAGAGCTTTGGCGTTCAAGATGGATGGAAAATGCGGCCTGTGAAACTAATAGTCATACAGATGTAATATAGATGTGTGTATTGGTTTACAAACGGAAAACGGAAAATCAAAACAATTCCGATCGACGCATTAGTTACTAGTGTAGGGATTCGCTAATTATAAATTTAATTATATAATTTAAAATTCTTAGCTTGAAAGTCGGGTTTTTGTTTTTCATAATTCCCGTAGGTTTTTAATTATTTATATTGTGTACCGAAATTCGGATTAATAAGTATTAAACAGATTTATATAGGCAATTATGTAATACATTAATCTCTTAATTAACGCGTGCAGTGTTACGGGGGGTTGCCAGCTTATACAGTGTACTCCTCCTACAGTTTTATGAATTTACCCCTTATTGGGGTGTCATTAGATAGCCCTTGGCCAAGCGGAGGCTAACATAGTCTTCGAAAATTTAGTGTTTTGACACTTTTTTAAATTATTCCCGTTTTAACTTTTTAGCTCTGCACCAATCACAACCTGTAAATTCGAATTTTTAAAAATTCCAGGGTCCTGATTGGTACAGAGCTAGATTATTAATTGCAAATACCTCTAACTTGATCGCTATAAAAATTTGAGAAAAAAAGTGCAAGCCGATAAAATAAATTGGAACTTGCCCAGAAAATTATTAATCTAATTTTATAATTTTATTTAACAAAAGTTTCCTATTGTAGAGCTTACAACTGCATCGTATCCATGTCTACTCTGCATTACTGCACCTAAACTCTTTTACCTTTAAAGCCTATGATCTAATAAAATTGTGCATGCAGTAAATGAAGATTATATTGAACAAAATAGGGTGAATTTTACATATCACAAAAGGCACACGATCAGATTTTACTTAGACCTTGCGTAAAACGGACTTTCATACGACCTATGAAACCCACATTAATTAAATTAATTAATTAATTAATTAAATTTAGTCCTCATTCCGGGCTAACCTGAAATCAAAACTGAGCCCAGACACTTCCTTGACCATAGCGTAATCAGGTCTGATCACGTTTCTGGTGGTTAAGAACTACTTTAATGTTCAACATATTATGTATTACAAATTTAAGTAGTGCAATACATCAAATTAAATATAATTATGAACAAAACGGAAATTGATATACCATATTATTGAACCTTCATTTTCCACCAACGTATTTACCCACACTATCCCCACCACCACTAACAAAACCTGGAGAATGCAATACTCATCACCGCCAACCCCGAAAAGTTTGTTTTGGCAAAAACTGTACAACTAAACCTCCACCCTTACCACGACTACTAACAAAAACTTTAAAATTCAATCCTCACGACCACCACTACTTCTAGCAAAAACTGTAAAATTCCAACACCGCCAACACCCTAACCAAAACCTTAAATTTAACCCCCACTACCACAATCATTAAAAACTGTAAAATTCAATCTCTAAAACCTCTACCACCACCACCACCACTAAAAACGACAAACGGCACAACATAAGTTTTACTTACTCCTTTCGTATAAAAGGCTTTTACACAACACATTTACCCTGCATAAAATTAAAGCCTAAATTCCCAGCTAATCTGACATTTCCTAAAATTGCAACTCTTTCACATTCAGCTCCAGGTTTTAGAAACTTGAACAAACTTGATAACAAGTTAGATAATTGTAGCCTTTTTTGTTTTACATGTTTGCTCCCATCTACTCTTCAGTCACATTTATATAGCAACCAGAGGTCTGATATGCTTTTCTTGAGGGTAGGATGAGATGAATAAAATGTGTTTTATTTGCCTACTTAAATGGCTCTGACCTCATGAAGCCGACAACTACTACACGGCTGCCTCTAGAGTCTGGGGAAAACTGGGACTGGAAGACACAGCGCGGGTCTTTTCTGACTCGTTAGAAGCATTAACTTATCACTAAATGACCTAAAACTATAGCTTGTGGGATAGGTGATAAACCGTGAAAATTGTCTAGATAGAAAAGGAAAAGTTGGACACTTTCTTTTTTTATATGGACATTTAAAGACTTACATGGTGCATACATATACTGCTATTGCTTTCTTTTCACAAGTGCAACGACAACTAATACTATCACTACGGTTTTTACTTTTCCTTTGCAGATAACAATTTATTGCATCATTGAATAGCTGATGGATTGCATTGCACTGCCTGCTAGTCTAATGGTCAACTGACATCGTCTGCTTTTGTAATTTCCGTTATGGTGTAAAGTGCATTACGTTGTCTTTAAAAAAATACTGGCATGTATGTTAAATCATTTTGTTGTATTAATACACAGTCTTATGGTTTATTTTTAAAACGTTTTAAGTAATTTTAAAAAGTATTGTGTCTTTATTTTCTATGAAGTTTGGGCAACTGATCGAGTACTGAGTTGGCTGTTCTTTATTTTCGTGTGATACAGTACAAATATTAAATATACTGATTTCTGACAAAAGTCATTGCAAACCATGTAGACTCTTACGCTTATATTATGACTGCACTCAATTTATAAACTTTTGAAAGTAAGGGAAGACTGCCATTAAACATGGGCCATATGGCCATCTGTTCTTATTAAAATAATCCCTGAACGTAATACTTACTGTTGATGAGGGCCTTTTGCGTCATGTCATATTAATTGGGGAAATTTTTATGTTTATGCTAGAGGTCTTACGAGTAGACGTTTTTCTTTCGTTTTTGCGCTACATTTAACTGCAAAATTTTAACTTTTACATGAGGTAATGGCTTTTGAGAAGGATAAAAATTACCTTTATTCATAAAATTACAAATTTAAATTAGCTGTTGTTATATTATAGTCTTACGCAAGATATATTTAATTCAAAAGAACGAGTGATCAAAACTATAATTTTATTAGGGAATGAATTTATAGCTATTTCCTACAGGGTAAAACTACCCATTTGTTTTATTTAATATAATTTAGATTTGTTAGGAACCGGAATTCTAGGGAAGTTTCCTGTTACAGTGAAAGTGCACAGTATATTTAGGTGCTGTGTATTTAAATATTTAAGTGCATAATTTAGTAAGCCGCCATAAACATTGTACGAGCATTATATAAAAGAGTTGCTGATTTACGACGGACACCAAGGCTATCTGACACTTGTTCTGTAAATGCAGATATCTGCAGACCTGATAGTCCAGACTTTAGTTTATGTACTAGACACAAACACAAGAATAAAAAAACTTTACGATCCTCGTTTTATGTCGATTTGGTTACCACTTTCTTTCGGGCTCAGTTTCTGGTTTGAATGTTGTATAGTGTACTGCATTCACAGATTGATGTCATGATCTAGGCTGGGCTTACTTTTAGTTAGGTGGCTCATAAATATGTGCAATATGTAAATAACTTATAGACAAAATGCCATGCCAATTGACCATTTTAGTGACTTTCCGCACAAGAAGTTACACATATCTCTCAGAATTACGACGAAATTGCAAAAATAAAAACAAAAATATAATGTCAACTGTGTTCGTAGTTACATAGTCTATAAAATATTGCAGACAAAAAAGCCATGCTCAGCTAGAATACAGAATTAAATTGTCTACACAAACACGTTTTATGAGCTACGGTAGAACCAATGCCAGACATTGTGTACAGAAAATGTTTGAAATTTAAAAAATTTAAAACGACAAAGTAGAAAGCACTTTTTAATATTTACAGCGCAAAGTCGCTATTTTGGGATATTGTAAAGTCACTACTGTGGTTTTCCTGATAAAGACTGAAAAATAGGAAAGACGAATACCTAATTAGCAGATTTGCATACAGCAGTTTTTGCATTGGAATTAAAGTTAATGAGTCCCAAAAATGCGACTGAGATAGAAAACTGCATATTATGAAATAAAACCGACCATGCAGGAAATGCAAAACAAAATTGGAGTATGTATGTATGCCGGTAGCTATCTTATGCTTAAGGATGGTAGTCCCAGTGAGTAAGCTGAAACCAAATCGTTTTGACTTTCAAATATTTCAAACTGAAAAGTTCCCTATCAACAGCAATATCACTATTTAAATTTTTATAATATGCTGTTGCATGTTGCAATTGCAGCTGGTTTGCATTGAAAGACACTTGTATGCCATGCCGTTGGAGATAGGAAGACATTTTTAGTGACTGAGGTACAATATGCATGAATGTATTATGAAACATTATTAGCTACAGTTCTATGAACTCCAATTTATTGCGAGCCTAATTTCGCGACCTAATATTTTATTCAGTTTGATGTTTGATCCGAGTTTCACTAAATTTTCACAGCTATTCAACCAGACACCGAAAACAACCACACTGAAACTAACACCAAGAAATGCAGATACAGCACACCGTCAAAATCACGGGTAACGAAAGCGAAGTTGCTCAAAGCTGCAACCTCAACCAAGACAAAAATGTAGAACATGCAAAATAAAAAGATATTGCATATATTGATACACAAGGCCTAAGCAAAGCTATAGCGTAATAAAGATTTCTTCTTTTTTCTTTATGTGACCTTGATAGCCTTTTAAATGAGGGCCCTATACTCTCCTTTATATAATCCGTTCGTGCTTTAAATAGAATTTTATACGATTTGTATCGACTATAAACTGACATACACTAAAAGCAAAATGTGTTTTGTGCTTATTGCATTGCATCTCGCATACATTCTGATTCTACCACTATTTTCCAATTCGATTTTTTCCCTTCACAGTATTGCAATAAATTTTATTATGATAGTCTCTCGTTGTTTGAAACCGAAAGCGGTTTGATATCGTTTATATGTTGGACTGTAAAATTGCTTAGAGAACTGATAAAATATCATAAAACAATAGTATTACGCAATAAAATGCTTCCTTATATTTTAAAATTTACGGTTCCAATTCAAAACATTGACCATTCAGAATCGATTAATTTAACTCAAAAATATTGATTTCGCATTTAATAAATAATAATAATTTATTCATTTGGTCGATTTAACCGAAGTTCATACAACCAGAGTCAACCAGTCACTGTGGGTGAGGAAATAGGAGGCTTCCGCGTTGGATCGTCTCGGTCTTTGTACCCTTTCACCTATCCCCGTCCCCTCCTCCACATTAAATGAGTCCCATTTTCTAGGCCCCTACAGTAAGCAGTGGTCACTAAGGAGCACTGAAGGAGATTGGGTTTCAATCAACTAACCAGTGACGCTTACCGTACAACACCGAGCCGTAAACGATTAGCAGTGACCAAGGATCGAAGCTTGGTCTGGGACTGGGACTGTAAGTTTCGTTACAGTCTGCAGTTCTAACCGCTCACCCAAGCACGCCTGCTTAAATTCGCATTTACCAACCGTGTTTTCCTGTTAAGTAGCGCTTATGTGATTTACGATGATTACATGAAATAATACAAAGATAAATTGCTTAGTTTATACAAAAATGAAGAATTTGAGTGAGAAATAAACAATTTAACGTAGTCCATTATTTTAGTTTTTGACCTTAGGTTGGTGCGATTTGCTATGCAAATGCATGGCACCTAAACAGCTGATTTAAAATTGGACCATGTCAGTATGTCACTGAAACAGTAAATACAAAATGCTTCCATAATTGCGTTTTAAAAATTATAAAGCCAGCTTTTGATCTATCGCGTAAGCAAAATATATTTGCAATCTCACAGTCAATTAAATTTTTAATTTAACACTTTTTTTATATAAATGTAGTGCAATCAGCATTTAAAAGGAGTTTACGAGCCGCTTTTTATATGTGCAGTCAAATTCGTTGTAGCATGTCGTTATCATTTTTATGTCGACTTCGATTTCTCTCCGAATTCAAAGAACCTATCAATTAATTTGAACCACAAGCAGATGTACTGATGCGGCGGAACGGAAAGCAAGCAGTAAATTTAGTATGCAGCAAAGCCGAACAAAAGAACCACAAAGAGTGTTTTACTGGGGAAAGTTCTACTTTCTCGGGTTCTATTTTCAGTCCCAGTCTCTAGTTCCTTAGCAGCGAATAAAATATGGCGATAGGAAACCATGACAAACGGTAACGATGGGCGATTTAAATGTTATTTAATTGCACAAAATTTACAAACTGACCACGCATGTTCAAATTATACATTATACAGATTAGTAGTTACTCATCTTTTTTTTTTCAATTTCCATATCGACATTTATTTGACGTATTTTTTATCTTCAAACCTTACCTAGGCTTGCCTTGCAGGGTTGTAAATCGTGATCTACATTATTTATTTTTATTAGTCCAAAACATCAATGTCCTCTATGCTTCTAATAATCATTCAGTACACTGTCCGTACAACAATCTCACGAAGCATAATTTTTTCGTCTGAGATGCTTTAGGGGTACATCTCGGTAGTCAAGAAGATTATCTGATGAATGGAAGATGCATTTCAACGCACCGGGTACATTAGAACTGCATCTCGTTTTAGTAGAAAGACACTAGCTGTTGCGGAGATGTATTTCAGTGCTGCTAGAAGTGATTCAGAAGCGATCGAAATTTTAGATGATGCAGATCAAAATTTATTAGATGACTAATGATTTTTAGAAGTACTGCACATGCAAATCAAATGGCGCTCAACATTTCGTTATGCTATTTAGATGCTGTTCACATATCAGATGATCCAGATCAAAATGTGTTAGATGATTATTGAATTTTAGAAGTACCTCATATGCATTTCAAATGTCGGTCAACGATTGAAATGTAGTTCAGAAGTAGTTCGCTGTTTAGATGACACGAACTATATCGCGTTAGACGTCTTTCGATTTTCAGAAGGACGTCGCATGCATTTCAGTTGCCTTTATATCTTTTTAAATAATATTTTACATAACACGTTGCCATGTGAGTTCTCGATGGATTGTAATATTATTGTTGATTACGAAATCTGAGAAACTGACATATGGGACTGGGATGTGGTTCTCATTAGTCGACTGGCACCGACGAATGCAGACGTTGAGTTTTAAAATCATTAACAGATAATAATTATTATTACAAGAATATTTTCAGTTGAGGAAGTGGAAAATATATTAAAATTTATATTTAATATAGAATCGTGATTATTTTCTTGTTACGATAAGAGAGAAACTGAATATATATATATATTTATCAAATCAAGTTTTAAAGCTCATTATTATAAAACTGAAAATCATAAGCCCTTTGCCAGACTGATATATTTTTCGAAAGAAACAATTTCGTGGATAAAGCAGTACAAGTTAAACAATAAATATCTCTTCCAATTGTTATATTCCTTATATTATCAGAAACCTAAAAGTGACAATGGTTCCCATTTTCCCATATTTACAATAATTTAAAATAAACGCAAATGTCATACATAAAACATTCAAAAATCAAATTATGATTTTAGAATGCTTCGTTAAAAATTTTTTTAAATTACCAATCATCTATATCAGAGGATTTTCAATATATACATAGGTACTAAATTCTTTCAAAATATCCAAATACAAATCGGCTTTAAAATAAAACACTCTTTATTATTATACTGTAGCATCCAGAATAGTTAGTAAGGTAAATTCAAGTGTAAATATTTTAATACCAATATAAATAAATATTTCCTAACTAACGACGGAGTGCCTTAATTGAGAGAAAAATAATGTATTAATTAGAGGACAACATCTTAATGTCGATGAGCACCTGAATGATAATTGATGGTACATCTAAATGTTGAACAGCAACTAAATCTTTCTAATGCAATGAATCTAATTAAGGGTCTTGAGAAGCAACTGAATGGTTATATTGCAACGCATCTGAATTTGGAAGAGCATCTACGAATTTATTTCATAGTACATCTCCGCGTCGCGCGTCATCTAAAAGATGCTTGTACCTCATCTTACTGTTTCTGGCAAACAACATCTAAACAATGACTGAATACTATCTGTGACTTATGTTGCACGGCAACTAAATTTTATCTAACTCCAAAAACACGAATAATCTCAAGATGCATTTCTGTTTATCAAATAATTATGCATTATCAGTGATTATCAGAAGTGTTTCAGACGTATTTCACATGTTGTTTTACGGACAGTGTACTCACTCATTTTGCGATGCTACATATTATGAATTGCATTGTCATTCTAGTTATTTTCTTTTTCTAGTTCTAGCCATCTTTAAATTGCACTCTGGTAATGTAATAACGGATTTAACTAAAGCTTACGCGAGCATGAAATTTATATTTCAATCAAAACTATTTACAGAGAAGTAGTCTAACAAATTTAAAGGGCAGCCCGCCTGCAGCGATAGATTTTCATGTAATGTAATTAACTTAAAACTAGATTATACTAGGAGCAGAGTACGGACTCTATTAAATTAAACACTGTTATTTTGCAACTGACCTGAATTTATAATAAATAAGTGCAATATTTTAAAATGATTTTAATGCATAAAAAATGCCTTTCGTTTTTAACTTCAATTCACTTAATTATTTATACACTTGTGCTATATAATTTAGCATATCAGAAAATTAGAATGAAAACTATTTGCCTTACTTATAGTTACATCATTTAAATATAAATACTGTGAAGGAAAATATTATTGTATTTCAGGGGGCCGTTTAATAATAGCAGTGGAGGGAATAGAACAATGGAGCTGAGAGCAACAACCGGAGAGAGACGTCAGCTCGGTCAGTTATTTTCCGCGGTCTATAGCAGTAAGGGAATGTAGGTATAGGGACAGGAGCGGGCTAGATAGTATAGGAGAATCGAGAAGAAGGGCGGGGCAAGGAACGACGGTTGACGAGTTGGATGGTGACGTGGCACTAACATCCGGAGATGGGCTCCTTTCGTCCAAACTAAGAGTTTTGACTTCACTTCCTAACTAGAGACCGAACGGTATACAACGTCGGGTTAAGTTTATTGAGGTCAAGTAATTAGGTAGCCCGCCGCCATATTGTATTTATCTATTACCATTATATTATTAATCTATCTACTCCTCCATTAATTCTAGTTGCGAACGTTATTGTTATTTACTAGTGTATCATAAGTGTAATCAATAGATCAGTTGATTTGTAGCCGTTGCGGCTGTATATTTAATTGTTAATTGTGAAACACGAAACGGACAGAGAACGGGAATTATTAAACTAACATTTCCTGTAAAGTGAACTGTGTAGAACCATTGATTTTGAGAGACCTTACGGCCCGTAGATGCCGGCACAGGAAGTGTTGTGGTGCATAGCATAACCGGGTACCGGAGTTATCGCGGTCATTACAGTAATTCCGGGTGTCAGTGGCGAGGCTTCATACCGACACCAGCACACCGACCATAACACTTGTGCATCCCATCTCCCATCAAGGAGCATACACCGAAGCACCGGGGCGCGGTCGGTCCTACTAGGACGGTCCTGATACGTCAAACGAAGAGTCTGAGAAGAAGAGGACCGGGCGAGCGAAACCACCGGCCAAGGTATCGCGGTCAGACAGAGCTACTTAGTTCTACATCCTAAGAAGCGGATACCGAGACGCGGTCGGTCCTCGGTCTAGCAAGTAGTGGAACCACGACCGGGAAGCGTAGCGCGGTCCCTGCCTGACTAAAACTTCCAGTTTTGCGGCAGGCAGGCAGAAAAAGAGGAGAGATTGGTAAATTCTACGTTACACTGGCAAACATGACGGACACAAGACTTTCGTCTTGTACAGGAACCTCCGCAAACGAAATCGAGTAAGAATTACAGGTTCCTCATTATTTTTCACTCCCAAAAAGTATATCGTTAAGTGCATGAGCGCAAAAATACGTGTACAGCTTCTACTAGGTTTTGATTGAAGTGAGTTTGCTGGTAGTCATACACAGGCGACATCAGAAAGCATCATAGACTGAATTAGTTAGGAGCGTAGTACATGAAATACTCATATTTAACTTGCATCAAACGCGTCAGCAAGTAGGCACACCGGGATTTAGGCAGCTGCAAGGTTTAACAAAGGCGGTATTTCAAAGCATCATAGACCAAAATAGGTAAAAGCGTAATACATTTGCTTGCATAGTGCGCGCTATCCAGTGTATCTTTGCGGTGGCGAGCAGGCACACTGGGTTTCGGCTGCTGCGCGGTTTAGTTTGTCCACGTAGAGCAGTTGCAGAGCACATATCGCGGCGGTAAGGGTATTAGGACCGCAGAGCAAGTGGTAGTTGGTTTTCAGTAAAACTAAAGGGCGAAAACAAAAACGTTCCGTATAGGTATTGTCCCGGTTAAAGAGGCCGGTACACTTTCCATGTTTTAAGCGGACAGCGAAGACCGAAGACCACAAGGATGAGCGAACCAAAGTTTGCGACAGAGGAAGCCGGCGGTACATAGACATCACTGGAACCGGATCTACAAGGCAAGGAATTGCGCGGTACCAACGGGCATGATGTAAAAGCAGAGCAAAACGGAGTACAGAACTTTCGTGGCTCAGCGCACATGGGAGAGTCGACCAGGGTTACACCAATAAGTGAGAAGAAACGAGTCGGTTCAACCGACGTACTGACGGATAAAGAAACGGCTGGGTTGGTATTGGTACATATGGCACTAATGCAAAAGGACATGCGGTCAATGCATCGGACGGTCCGGGAAATACAGAAGGAAATTGGCATCCTTAAGCCAAGCCGCGGCACCGCATATTACCACGACCAAACCAGCCCAGGTACGCACAGTCGGTAGGACTATGCAGCGGCAGAAAGCAAGGGCAAATACCGAGGCTGCGGTGGGCAGCAACCAGGCACTCACACAACCAACTGCGTCATTACCAGAATGTGATAGACACCCCAACCTCCAGAAGAACAGAAGGCCGCGTCAAAACAAAAACACAAACCGGAAAACCTGGATGTAGTGTTGTTTCTGCAGAAAGAGAACGCACAAGACGGAAAATTGTCGGCCTCAAAGAGCAAAAATTATAGCCTTGCAAATAGTAGCCAATGAGAGTGAAATCGGTACCAGCAACAAAGAACTAACAGACTTCTTATCAACCGACACACTGGATAATATGCATGGCTGGGTCTCAATACCAGAAGACTTGGAGGAACCGGGAACCAGAAAGGCGCAAAAAGAGATGCAGAAGGCGAAGAGGAAGGAAAGAAGAGACATACGGCGTCAGACCGGGAAGCGGGACCCGACAGCGGAAGTGAACGAATTTCAGAAGGTCGTTAACGACTTGGAGGCAAAGCTTGCCCGGTTATCAACAACGGACACTACCGCTGCTTTAAACTGGGTCCAGACACGGACAGAAAGGGGGACCCGTGTCGGTTACATAGAGTAAATAATGCCCCTTACGCCGTTGTAAATATAAGACAGAGATAAAGTATATCCATATTTTGATTTAATGGACTCGGGTTGTACGGCACTCGCTATATCTAAGAAAGAGTGCAATAAATTAGGGTTTAAGGCGAAAAGTTCGAAAGCCCGAATGTCGGGGTTTGACGGTACGGTAGTCACGGCAGGCGGAAAGGTAACATTAGACTTTAATATTGCAGGCCGGTGGTTTAGGGAAGTTTTCTTGGTACAAGAGGGACTAATGTGCCCTATATTCATCAGGAATAAGTTCCAGTGGAAGCACGGTTTAAGTTTTAACGACGTAGAAGGCGCGATGCGGTGGAACGTGCAATTGGAGGAAAGTGAAGTCGGTCAGTCGGTCCGCGGGTTATCGGCGAAGTCCGCAAAAGTTGGCGGTGATTCATTACTGACACTAACATCGGACGAGCATGACCAGGCATGGATAAAGCAAACGCCAATTCAAGCGTTCGTTGAAACTTTAGCCGAGAAGTATCAAAGGGTAGTACGGAGCGACGGTACATCAGGAATCACTAATGCGCTAGTTCATGATTTACGCACCCCGGTCAACTGTTACTCCATACAGTGTAAACCGGCACGCAGACCACAGGCCATAGCAAAATAGATAGACGAGACATTGCTTGATTTGGAGAGATAGGGCAAGATACGGCGGATCCGCAAAAGATTCTGGTTCTATAACATGCACAAGACCGTACAAGCATATATTAAGACCTGTGAGGCTTGTCAACTAGTAAAAGCATCAAATCAGGCAAAACCCGGTAAGATGGGTATTCACTCATACCGCAATTATGTATTCGAGTGTGTGCATGTGGACATCGTAGGGGAGTTAACCGCGAGCGCAGGTTTTAAGTTTATCGTGGTTTGTGTTGATGAGTTCTCCAAATGGGTCAGCATTTAACCATTGGTCTCGGTGTCATCGATTAAAATAATTTGATTTTTAGAGAAAGTTTTTGAGTCGTTTGGTACACCGAGACGAATAGTTTCTGATTATGCGTCATACTTTTCCGGTAATGACTGAAATGACCAGTTAAGGCAGTGGGGGGCGGTGTGTGTGCACGTAACGCCATACCATCTAAACCCGAATCATTTTTAAAGGTAACACAGGGACATAAAAAGCATTTTGAGGGCGTTCTGCTTAGCAACACAGACGAAGTGGGCGCACCAGTTAGACAACTTTATGGTAGCATTAAACACCTCAAAGTCAAAGTCATCTCAGTATTCACCATGCCAGCTGAACTTAGGCAGGGAGCTCATGTTGCGCATTGACCGGAAAATGCAGTTACAGGAAACGATGGGTATGACAGAGCAAGAGTTTGGTCAAAGGCTACTGCGAAATGTAACAGACATGCGAGAGCAGGCTCGGTGTAATTTAAGAGAGTCTCAACTACGGCAAAAGCAATACTTCGATCGAAACCGTAGGGACGTCACGTATAGAGTAAGTGACTTGGTCAAAATCGTGAATAAAAAACTGTCATCTAAAGAGGATAAATACGCGAAGTCGCTGGGTCCGCGGTATACAGGACCGTGGAAAATATTGGAAGTCCACTTAAACTCAAAATACAGTATCCAAGACCCAGAGTAACCGGGCAGCAATCTGTCAAGGTTTCACACGTCCCTCATGTTGCCATACTACGCAAAAGAGACCGATAAGCAAACCGTAGGCAACAATATCGTTCCGGCTGGTACAGAAGGCGAGACAACGGATACCGAGAACCGGCCAGCGCCGGTAAGCCCAAAGCCCGTTACAACACCAGTAGCGGAAACCGAGCCCTCACTAAACTCCAGTATGAGTCAAGGTAGAGGTACGACCGCGACAGACAGTACCGACCGTGGTACTGGTTGGATGGGAAGTATAGGACCTCTGGATCTGTCTGACGAATACGAGATTAACATTGATGACCCACCACCAAATGAAGCGGTATCCCAGCAGAGCGCATAAAGTACCTGACCGCTTGGGCATCAATTTCATTGATACCGGAGATGACAACGAGAGTGTCATAAAGATGTAGTTGAATAATTTTTTATTTTTTTAATTTTTTTTAATCTTATTTTTTAACTATTTCTGCTAAAAATAAAATCACAATAAATTGCTTGACGTATAAAATTAGGAAATAGTTTTATAAAAATAAAAAAAATAGAGTGTTTTAAGTTAAGGTGGGAAGAATAGGGTTGTCTTGGCGGGCACAAACCTTATTCTTTCTTACGTCGTATAGCGTGTACTACGTTAAACAGCGCCACACGCTCGTCCTGATCTCCACCGTAGGGGCGGGCATAAAAGGTAAGATTTTAACTAAGGTGAAGGTCTGAATCCTTCACAGGTAAGGAAGTCGGGAGCAAAAGCACGAGCTCAAAGCTGCGGGAGCAGGGATAAACCAGCCGGAGTAAAACTTCTTACCCTCATGGACCATTGCAAATGATGTTAGTGTAGGGAATACCGAAATACTCGGTCTAGCGCAAAGCTGTGAGCGGATTTAAAGCAGCCACGATCCTAAAGGCATTTAAAAAGATGTGAGTCCGGGGTCCGCAATCACTATACCAAGCATCCGAGTCTGAAAACCCGTTGGTTATGACAGGATAGTTTGAAGGGGCACAGGCCCAGTTAGCGAGTAAGGCGTGATCTTTTTTCCATGTGACAGGTACCACAGACCGTAAAAACTACGATAGCCAAGAGGACCGTCATCGTGAAGGCGCAAGCATTGTAGTAAGGCATTATGTTAGCCGAGGAACGCTCGAAGCTACGTGAAGGTAAACAAGCCAAATCCAGACTTAGATCTGAAGTACCGGCCAGCAAAGCGGTAAAATCGTAGTTGGAGCTGCATATTCGGCCCGTGGACCATCATAAATGATAGTTGGGACCAGGATGCGGTAGTTGGTAGAAAGATGTATCGGTTTCCATGATTATCATAGATGCCAGTCAAAAGTGGAACCAGGTAGGCAGTGAGAAGCGCAAAGCTTTGGAGAGTCAGCAACCCTGGCCCATGAGCTTGGGTAACCCCCATTAGCCACAGTTAGCAGAGGGGGCACCAAAATCGCGGTAGGCGGTGCATAAAGATACTTGCTAGAGCGAAACATATGCGTCCTGCAGCCTAAAACTAGGTTAGGGAGTACGGTACTCAAATCCCGTGCGAAAAGAAAGATTGAGATAGCGATTCAGGTAGACCAGGATCGGTATGGGAGTTAGAAGGAACATCGTAGATAAACACAAGTAGAGCGCAGGGTGTATAAATATCGAGGCTCAAGTGGTTTAATTGCGGTAGGCAGACACCGAATACCGGCGACGCGGTTGTCGGTCACAGTTGTAGTCCTCGGTGGTAGTTGTCTTCGGTTGGCAAAATGACAGTAACATGGTAGGTAACCCCTGATGGGAATTACGGGCGGCGGTCCCAGATAAGTTTATCCTTCGCGACACTAAGTTTAAGCAAAGCACCAGGTTGGCCAGTGTCCAAATTATTTAAGTAAGGCCACGCTCCGGCGTGGCCACATGCCCGCAAGTCAGAGAAAATCGTAAATCCCATGCAATATCATTACTGGGCGTAACTGAGATACCAGAAACAGAGTTGATGTGAGACTCAGGTGTGGTCAGATACAGGACCAACACATGCAACTAGAGCGGCGTGGAAGCCTGGTTGGGTATTCCGTTAGTTGTAAGCGGCCGCTTAGGCCGCATAAGAGATAAATGTTGTGGCTTGTTTGAACTTTGAATTGCAGTAACCTTAGCGACCCGGAGAGAGGTGATAACAGTCCGGGGGGATAGCCTGAAGGACAACTAGAGGCGCTGAACCGAGTTAAATTGGCGAGGAGCGCAGTGAATACCCTAGTCGACCGCGTCCTGGATGATGCGGATAGAGATAGGGATGCTGAAAATCAAGTAAATCTTAGTCGACCAAAGCCTCAAAGTGGAAATGTTCAGTGGGGGCAACGAATAGGAAACCCGAGTCGACCGCGTCTTCGAAGAGATGAGGTGACCAAGCAAGAACAACAGGAGGTAATTCCGGTTCAACACGCGTTACAGGACTTGGAGGCACAGTTGATGGGAGTTCTTAACGCGGTAGTGGAGTTGCGGATACAGAACCGGAAGCATGCTGCCAAGTCTGGCGAAGGCCGGGCTGCTGATGAAGAAGCCAGGGACACATCAGGAGCCAGTTGAAGCAGAAGCGACCGAGGACCGCGAACAAGGCATCAAGATTGCCAGTCAAGAGAAGGTTTTACTACAAGCCAACAGCGATGCGGTGCAGCAGCATTGAAGAGCCATGCCGTATGTTTGTAAGAGTGTAGGGTTGAGAGAAACCGGGGCGTATATATTTTTGTACTATATTTAAAACAAAATTTTAAACTTTTAAATATTGCTGTGCAATATATGGCCATTTTTATACCGCAGCTTGGTCGATGTTAATGTTAAGTATTATTTTGTCTAAGGCTGTATGTTTTATATACTGCAGAGCAGTTATTTGGTTTATGTTGTAGCACGGCGAGGGTGCGTGGTGCGTTCATTTCATACCGCGATGCGGTCTAGGGGTGTTTACAAACATTGTATTACTAGACTAAGTGATTGAATTTTAAACAGCATAGGCGGAATTTTAAGTTTTGACGTGTAATACAGGTGTAGACGATAGTTTTAAGTGGGTAGCACTGAGATAGCTAATTGAAATACCCGGTGTGGTAATGATTGTAAACATAGTAAGTTGTTAAGCCAAGGGTTCGGGAAAGGAACCGTGAATATTTATTTGCGTACTATTTTTATTTACAAGTTTTATGCATTTTGGTGCGTGTATTTTAATTTTATACCGTAATACGGTCATTTTATGTTTTGGCGTTGGGTCGTTGTACACAAATCATAAAGGTTATACCGCGATGTGATGGGTGTGATTTTTTTTACCTTCATGGTTGGTTTTTTTAATGCATCTAGTTATACCGAGTTACGGCTTTGCGGTATGATGTGTTTGTAAAATATTAGTTTACATATTGACAAGGTACCGGGATGCGGTTCGGCGGTATTGAATATTGTATTGCAATAGTGTTATGATTGTATGTAAGGGATTGTAATGCAAGGAATGGATTAAAAAGGAGCTAGGATCGGGATACCGAGTTGTGGTACCGGGGTGAACAATAGTCAGGGACGACTGGCTGGGCAGAAAGGAGATGTGATTGCAATCAATGGAAACCACCCAAATGACTTCAAGGTAGCTTTTTTTGGGTCTGCACAGTAGCGAGTGGGGTCCAGTGTAAAGGAAAAGTGGAGCATAGGCGCGGATGCAATCAAGCTGCGGGTCCCAGGGCACTCTCATTTACACCTTTCTTTCAACGGTCACGTACTCGAAGGGCATACTTCGATGCGGTGAGAGTACTAACCAGTTGAAATAGGTGGGGGGATAGTGTAAAGGAAAATATTAATGTATGTAAAGGGGCTGTTTAATAATAGCAGTGGAGGGAATAGAACAATGGAGCTGAGAGCAACAATCGGAGAGAGACGTTATTTGGTAGCAATTGCTTTATAAATGATTGATTTTATAAATAGTTTGAAAACTTTTCTAGCGGCTGACGATGAGTTTTTTCAAAATTTCAGTCTACAAGTTTCATTATTTGGGCGTAGAAGTTAGGCTGTTGAGACCTTCACATTTACCACAATGGTAAAAGATCTATGTTTTTCAAATGCGTAGTATCAAATGGTAAAACATTTTTTAATTTTCCCTTCATCAGTCGCTAGATAAAAAACAGAAGGTACTGTTAAGAAATAATACTGATACTTATATGCTCAGGCAAGGCCTCGGAATTTACCGCTAGAAGTGTAGCCTCCATTTAATACATCCCTGTTTGAGTCATCTTAATTAAATCACCTTATTAAATTACAGCTGAAATCAATAACTGGCGCTAAAATCAGCAGATCTTTATAATCTCTTGTCGCGAATGAACCTTTACATTTTTAATTTTTTAAACTTGTACTGCGAAACCGCAGACACCTTAATTTTTCATTAATTAAAATTTCCGATACAAGTAAGAAAATAATGTATGCAGTTTACCAATTCAGTAATTCACAAATCTTAAAGAATGAAATAAAACAATTTTCTTTAATCTAAAAATGTGATTATTTCATTCAAGTTGTGGTTTTCACTGCAATTTTGAAGAAACCTAATGATTTGTAAAATGGCTTAAAGACAGTTAAATTTCTAAATTCTAATGCATTAATTGGCACCAGTCAAAAGGAGGTGATATTGCAAACTCGTCATCAAAGACGTTATAAATATCAATGAAAAAATTAAATAATATAAATATGCTACCCAATTTAAAAAGTGCATGGAATGCCTATGTCACGTGTTCCGTCCCATAGTTAAGAGAAACAATTGTACTAAATAGAGTCGTATTTTGGAAAACATGTAATTATAAAAAGCAAAGAAAATAGGAAATGTGACACTAAAAGAATATGCAGATAAGTCTCTTATTACAGCACTACCACGTATTGTATCAACTTACTGACGATGAGTTGTCAGAAATGGAATTAAAAATGAAGTAGTCAATTTATAAGCATGTGTTTAATTCCATTTTAATTTAATCCTGCGACTATTGATATTTAATTGAAGCACGCTTCCAGTTTCCTACTCGACTCAATGCAATTAGTTCTAATAGGGAAATGGAAACTCAATCCACGCATGTAATAATACACAACTAGATTCCAGCTTTACCGAAACTAAAAATCGCAGTACTAGAAAAGTTATGAACTCCAATAACGTATGTTTACTTCTAGTTTTGGTTTCTAGGCTTGTGGTGCAGTGACACTGTAAACCATAAGCAAGGACTACAGCTACATACGTCATCTCTTAACAAAACCAAAAAATACCTTCAAATTCAATGGGTTTATGATTTAAACTTCAAAACTAAAACTCAGATGTTAAGACTGTTAAGAGGTTTTTATAAAAATGCAAACAAAAGCCTTAGAAATCAGAGCTTGTTTTAGCATAAAATTCTTCCCCTAAACAAAATACAGTGCACTCAAAATTTAAAATTTAAAGTATTCACAATGTTAACAAAAATTATCCTAGTGGTTATTTTTGTAAATGTTCAAAACTTAATATTAATTTAAATATTTCATACTTGAAAAAATTTACGGATTCCAAAAATGTATTACAATTAACATAATATGTTTAACCGCTCAAACCTGTCGACTCTAACTGATTTATGTACTTTTAATTCTATGTTAAACCAAACAAAAAGATAGATAAGTTCAATCTTTAGATGGATGCTATCACATGCTTTGCAAAATGAACAAACGGCGCTAAAATGTATCATATAAAATCACATTGCAATGTCACTGATAAGTGATATCACAGAGTTGACTTGGAACGCGTCTATAAATTACAACAATTAAAAATTTAAAATAATAAAACCAGCGTTTGAAGTCCAAACGAAAATATTAAAAATCCGGCGCTTTGCGCCGGATTTGTCGACCGGGGGGGCCCGAAGTAGATGCTGAGCTTCAACAAAGGCTCAAGATAATTCATGTAGCGCTAAAAGACGATATAAGATTTATGGAAGCTCCCCTAGCATGAATAAGCCATAGTATTAAAATGTAAATTGTTGATTGGATTGTGCATGAAGAAGTGACTGATGGTGCTTCAAAAAGGGTTGACAATCTGCTAGCGAAAAGAACTATTGTCAGGGTATATTCTGGATCCCACAATACGTATGGAGTAGTCATGTCGTCAAGCGGAAGAAGTTAATATAGAAAAGCAGGCGCATTATAACCCTTGCATTCCTTACTTTTTACTATAAACTGGTACTTTAAACTATAAAATGTGAAAGGCGTCATTATGGACGAGCCGTCACTATCTGTAGCCCATTTACTAACGCATGTCCGCCATCTACAGTAAATAATAGGAATTCGAAAAATGGTAAAGAAGATGAATTCCGAATGCCTAAGCTAGTGTTCGAAGTGTGCCCGTCATGAGAACGCATATTTTCAGGTGCCTTAAACTATGATATTTGTGGGATGTCATGATGGACGATCCCTGAATACCTTTAAACTATATAGATGTATTTGTGACACATGGTTGCAATAGTTTGGAACTAAATTTAAAGTTGACATTGAGGGTACGTGAAACTATATTTTTGGGACGTCATTATAGGCGATCCCTCAATACCTATAAACTATATTGATATATTTGTGACATGTAGTTACAATAGTTTGGAAAAAATTTAAAAGTTGGCAAACAACTATGATATTTGTGGGACGTCATTATGGGCGATCCCTCAATACCTATAAACTATATTGATATATTTGTGACATGTAGTTACAATAGTTTGGAAAAAATTTAAAAGTTGGCAAAAAACTATGATATTTGTGGGACGTCATTATGGGCGATCCCTGAACACCTATAAATCATATTGATATATTTGTGACATGTAGTTACAATAGGCTGGAAAAAATGTAAAAGTTGGCAAAAAACTATGATATTTGTGGGACGTCATTATGAGCGATCCCTGAACACCTATAAATCATATTGATATATTTGTGACATGTAGTTACAATAGGCTGGAAAAAATGTAAAAGTTAGCAAACAACTATAACATTTGTGGGAAGTCATTATGGACGATCCCTAAACACCTAATTACCATATTATAGATATATTTGTGACATGTAGTTATAATAGTTTGCAAATAATTTAAAAGTTGGCAAGAGGGTGCTAAAACTATGATGTTTGTGGGACGTCATTACGGACGACCCCTGAATACCTATTAACTATATAGATATAATGGCGAAATGCAGTTAACATTGGTGTGAAATAATTTTAAAGTTGGCAATGGGAGTACCTAAAACTATGATGTTTGTGGGACGTAATTACGGACGACCCCTGAATACCTACTAACTATATAGATATAATGGCAACATGCAGCTAAAATTAGTGTGAAATAATTTTAAAGTTGGCAATGGGAGTACCTAAAGCTGTAAACTGTGAAGGACGTCATTTATGGACGATCCGTCACCATCTATAGCCCATTTACTTGAGCATATCCTTGATCTGTAGTAATGAAATTGGTGTGAAATAATTTTGAAGTTGGCAATGGGAGTACCTAAAACTATGATGTTTGTGGGACGTCATTACGGACGACCCCTGAATACCTACTAACTATATAGATATAATGGCGACATGCAGTTAAAATTGGTGTGAAATAATTTTAAAGTTGGCAATAGGAGTACCTAAAACTGTAAACTGTGAAGGACGTCATTTATGGACGATCCGTCACCATCTATAGCCTATTTACTTAAGCATATCCTTGATCTGTAATAATGAATAGGAATCCGTAAAATGGTGAGGAAGGAGAATTTCGAATGCCTGAGCTGGTATTCGAAGAGTGGACCCCCGTCATGAGAATGCATATTTTCCAATTTTACATTGCAGTGTCAAACCAACGACCACTATACCAGTCTGCCCTGTGAACGTACATATGTCAGCAGTACATTTACTTGTAATGGATATTGGTTAAAATTTTCCATGTGTATTTCTAACGGCGAAACTTGACAAGCTCTCAGCTCCAAGTGTACCTTCCATGTATTATCAGCCCTTTTTTAGATGCTGAGCATCTATTTGAAATGGCTTTGTCCGTCTGTCTGTCTGTCGATATTTTTTTTGTCGTGCTCCACAGGTCACAGTTTTCAACCTAAATTGTTCAAATAAATTTTAAATGATAGTTAATAAGATGGAATAGAACCCTATTGTTTTTGGAATCAAACGGATTTACCAATTTTTCACAATTAACGATTTCATGGACCAAATTTTGAGAAATAAAATGAATGCCTGGAAAAACCAGTGTCTGGCGACTTTTCATGCATTTTAATACTTGCCGCTGAAGTAAAGTAGGTAGGTACATTCTCCGCACGTTCCATATACCTGACATTCAGTGGATATTCGTACCATAGAAAACTTCCGATTACCATAGGATTTTACTAGTAGGAATGCAGGGATCGTCAATAAATTACGTCAAACAAACTTTACAATTTTAGGGACCCCCACAGTTATAAGTTCAAAAATTAGCTAAAAATATATTCTTAGCATAGAATTTAACTAGAATGCATGCAGGGATCGCCTATAAATTAGGTCATACTAATTTTACCATATTAGGGATCCCCACTGTCAAAAGTTCAAAAATTAGGTTGACATGTATCCTTAACATAGGATTTTACTAGTGTGCATGCAGGGATCGTCCATGAATGACGTCATACAAATTTTATTATTTTAGGGAACCCCACTGTCATTAGTTCAAAAATTAGGTTGACATATATCCTCAGCATAGGATAGTACTAGTATGCCTATTTTTCAAGCGTACGTACAGTGATCGTCCATAAATTATTTAATGCAAATTTTACTATTTTCGGGACCCCTACTGTCATTAGTTCAGAAATTAGGTTGACATATATTTTCAGCATAGTATTTTACTAGTATGCCTGCAGGGATCGTCCATCGATCACGTCATTCAAATTTTACCATTTTAGAGATTCCTATTCCATTAGTTCCAAAATTAGGTAAACACATATCCTTAACATTGTATTTTTTAAGCGTAAGTACAAGGATTGTCCATAAATTATGTCATGCAAATTTTAGTATTTAAGGCACCACCACTGTCATACGTTTAGAAATTAGATTGACATATCCTCATCATAGGATTTTTAATATGGCAACTTATCATCGCCCAACTAATTATATCAACTGATCATAACGATGGAATTATTTGTGAGCGATCCAATAAGGTAGTATGTGCTGCTTTCAGCTCTTGCAGTGCAGATTGTTTATTATTAAATTAATGAATAAGAATTTAAAATTTGGAATTATTTCATTAGTGGTCAATTCAAACTGACAAACGTTACTGCTTATGATGCCTACAAGCAAGGGATTCAGTCTTTTTTTTTAGTTTTTATATATTTGCTCTAATTTATTCAAACGAATTTTAATGTCATGAGGTATTGTAAAATTTATATGCGAATTGCTTTTGTACTGACACTTTTCGTATCAGCACCACTCGTACTCAACCACCTTGTACCTGTGCTACTTTGACTTGGCCCACAAAAAATCAGTAAAACTTGTACCAGCACCATCGTGGTGGCGCCAATTTCAAAGACCTATATCTTACGATAATGGCTTTTACTGTTCCCAATCGATACAGAGCAAATTCTACCTAGGTAACATTACCTTTTACATGTATGTATGTATGTATTGAGTATTGTGTTTTGAGGCCTAGGCCTATACACACTCGGTACAATTTACTGTTACAGCTTACCACCGAGATACACTATTGCAGTGCACTCTTCGGGTTCGCTGAATGTAATTGTATATACTATATTAAACTTACTTGGGAAGTCATACCTATTGATAAGGGTATTTGTTATTAACCGCTCTGTTAGAGGTGCGAGATTTAGCTCCAGCCAAGGAGACACTGAAAACTGTTTAAAGGCCGTGAGAATCAGAGTATCTTAATTACCAGTCCAGTACCAATAGAACAGGCAAGGAAGACTCATGTTCCCCTTCACCATTTAAGTATAGAGAATATAATCTAATGGGACGACCTCTACGTTGGCCCTGTTTTACAGAGGGGATTACCTTTTACATGCACCTTTACTAATACCGATCCAACTTGTAGCGACACCATTCGTAGCTTGCCTACTCTTGTCATCATCAATCGTACCTAGCCCAATCTAGCTATTCGAACCAAAAATACTCAAAATGGCTGCACATGTACATGTACCTGACCCACTGTCACCAGCAAAGGTCGTATTTTCGTACCTAACTCGTTGGCACCGGCGCCTAATGCTAGGTTTAGGTTTGCCTTTTGACAAAAAACATGCTTTCCAGTGATGAAGTCACTCGCTCCAAGCTCAGCATCTACTTTGGGCCCACGGTGGACAAATCCGGCGCGAAGCGCCGGATTTTTTTATCTTGAAACATTGATCTAATTCTTGTTCGGTTTAACTGCTAATTGCGAAGGAACTATAACTTAAATAATAACCAAAAACTATACAGCACTTCTCCCTCGCTTTTCTGGGCGACTAAAAAAGGTTTCAATTTAAAACCTTCGAAAATGCGACCTGTAGCGTGCGACCAACTGACATTGTGACAGACAGACAGACAGACAGACAGACAGACAGACAGACAGACAGACAGACAGACACCAGACACAAGACGAATAGATGCTTGCTCAGCATCTAAAAATCATATGTTGAGGTCATACGTCCACCTAATTTCTGAACTAATTAGAGTAGGGATCTCTAAAATAGTAAAATTTGAATGACGTCATTTACGGACGATCCCCGTATGTAAGCTTGAAAATTCAATGTAAGTATATAAGTTAACTTAATTTTAGAACTAAAGGCATGTGAATTTCTAAAACGGTAAAATTTGTATGACGCCCTTTATAGACAATCCCTGCATGCATACTAGTAAAGTCCTATGTTAAGGATATATTATGTCAACCGAATTTCTAAACTTGTGACAGTGGGGATCCCTAAAATAGTAAAAATTTATATGACGTCATTTATGGAAGACTTCTGCATGCATACTTGTAAAATGCATGTTAAGGATATATCGTCGGTGAAGAGTCATTTTGTCGTAAGTCCACTTCTCCGCTAAAATCGTTCTGTCGCAAGTCCATACGATTCTTAAACTCATTCTGTCGCAACTCCATTCAATTGGTAGCTGCTGTCGAGGTCGCGTCCGCTTTGTCTTATGCATTACGCGGGTGGGGGGGAGGGGGTGGGAGTGGTATGGTACTGACTGTGTTGTGCTCACGACGTACACTTAGAGGTCGTCCACAAAAGACGTAATGTTACTGACTGTGATATACTCATGACATACATTTAGGGGTCGTCCACAAAAGACGTAATGTTACTGACTGTGATGTACTCATGACATACACTGAGGGGTCGTCCACAAAAGACGTAATGTTACCGACTGTAATGTACTCATGACATACACTGAGGGGTCGTCCACAAAAGACGTAATGTTACCGACTGTAATGTACTCATGACGTACACTTAGGAATCGTCCACAAGAGACGTAATAAAATTCTATTTCCAGAATATACAATTTTGAGCAACATGTAGATAGAACATTCTACACTTTTAAGAAACGTACAGACAGAACATTTTACACTTTTAAGAAACATGTGGATAGAACATTCTACACTTTTAAGAAACATGTAGATAGAACATTTTACACTTTTGAGAAACATGTAGATACAACGTTCTACACTTTTAAGAAACATGTAGATAGAACATTCTACACTTTTGAGAAACATGTAGATAGAGCATTCTACACTTTTGAGAAACCTGTAAATAGAACTTTCTACACTTTTGAGAAACATGTAGATAGAACGTTCTACACTTTTAAGCAACATGTAGATAGAACTTTCTACACTTTTAAGAAACATACAGACAACATTTTACACTTTTGAGAAACATGTAGATAGAACATTCTACACTTTTAAGAAACATGTAGATAGAACATTCTACACTTTTAAAAAACATGTAGATAGAACATTTTACACTTTTGAGAAACATGTAGATAGAACGTTCTACACTTTTGAGAAACGTGAAGATAGAACATTCTACACTTTTGAGAAACATGTGGATAGAACGTTCTAAACTTTTGAGAAACATGTAGATAGAACATTCTACACTTTTAAAAACATACAGAACATTTTACACTTTTGAGAAACATGTAGATAGAACCTTCTACACTTTTAAGAAACATGTAGATAGAACATTTTACACTTTTGAGAAACATGTAGATAGAACGTTCTACGCTTTTGAGAAACGTGTAGATAGAACATTTCACACTTTTGAGAAACATGTAGATAGAACATTTTACATTTTTTAAAAACATGTAGATAGAACATTTTACAATTTTGAGAAACGTGTAGATAGAACATTTCACACTTTTGAGAAACATGTAGATACAACATTCTACACTTTTAAGAAACATACAGACAGAACATTTTACACTTTTGAGAAACATGTAGATAGAACATTCTACACTTTAAAGAAACATGTAGATAGAACATTTTACACTTTTGAGAAACATGTGGATAGAACATTCTACACTTTTAGGAAACATGTAGATAGAACATTTTACACTTTTGAGAAACATGTAGATAGAACGTTCTACACTTTTAAGAAACATGTAGATAGAACATTCTACACTTTTGAGAAACATGTAGATAGAACATTCTACACTTTTGAGAAACCTGTAGATAGAACTTTCTACACTTTTGAGAAACATGTAGATAGAACGTTCTACACTTTTGAGAAACATGTAGATAGAACTTTCTACACTTTTAAGAAACATACAGACAACATTTTACACTTTTGAGAAACATGTAGATAGAACATTCTACACTTTTAAGAAACATGTAGATAGAACATTCTACACTTTTGAAAAACATGTAGATAGAACATTTTACACTTTTGAGAAACATGTAGATAGAACGTTCTACACTTTTGAGAAACGTGTAGATAGAACATTCTACACTTTTGAGAAACATGTAGATAGAACGTTCTAAACTTTTGAGAAACATGTAGATAGAACATTCTACACTTTTAAAAACATACAGACAGAACATTTTACACTTTTGAGAAACATGTAGATAGAACCTTCTACACTTTTAAGAAACATGTAGATAGAACATTTTACACTTTTGAGAAACATGTAGATAGAACGTTCTACGCTTTTGAGAAACGTGTAGATAGAACATTTCACACTTTTGAGAAACATGTAGATAGAACATTTTACATTTTTTAAAAACATGTAGATAGAACATTTTACACTTTTAAAAAACGTGTAGATAGAACATTTCACACTTTTGAGAAACATGTAGATACAACATTCTACACCTTTAAGAAACATACAGACAGAACATTCTACACTTTTGAGAAACATGTAGATAGAACATTCTACAATTTAAAGAAACATGTAGATAGAACATTTTACACTTTTGAGAAACATGTAGATAGAACGTTTGACACTTTTAAGAAACATGTAGATAGAACATTCTACACTTTTGAGAAACATGTAGATAGAACATTCGACACTTTTGAGAAACCTGTAGATAGAACATTCTACACTTTTGAGAAACATGAAGATAGAACATTCTACACTTTTGAGAAACATGTAGATAGAACGTTCTACACTTTTGAGAAACATGTAGATAGAACATTCTACACTTTTAAGAAACATACAGACAGAACATTTTACACTTTTGAGAAACATGTAGATAGAACCTTCTACAATTTTAAGAAACATGTAGATAGAACATTTTACACTTTTGAGAAACATGTAGATAGAACGTTCTACGCTTTTGAGAAACATGTAGATAGAACATTTTACATTTTTTAAAAACATGTAAATACAACATTTTACACTTTTGAGAAACGTGTAGATAGAACATTTCACACTTTTGAGAAACATGTAGATAGAACATTCTACACGTTTCAGAAACATACAGACAGAACATTTTACACTTTTGAGAAACATGTGGATAGAACATTCTACACTTTTAAGAAACATGTAGATAGAACATTTTACACTTTTGAGAAACATGTAGATAGAACGTTCTACACTTTTAAGAAACATGTAGATAGAGCATTCTAAACTTTTGAGAAACATGTAGGTAGAACATTTTACACTTTTGAGAAACCTGTAGATAGAACATTCTACACTTTTAAAAACATACAGACAGAACATTTTACACTTTTGAGAAACATGTAGATAGAACCTTCTACACTTTTAAGAAACATGTAGATAGAACATTTTACACTTTTGAGAAACATGTAGATAGAACGCTCTACACTTTTAAGAAACATACAGACAGAACATTTTACACTTTTGAGAAACATCTAGATAGAGCATTTTACACTTTTGAGAAATATGTAGATAGAACTTTCTACACTTTTAAGAAACATACAGACAGAACATTTTACACTTTTGAGAAACATGTAGATAGAACATTCTACACTTTTAAGAAACATGTAGATAGAACATTTTACACTTTTGAGAAACATGTAGATAGAACATTTTACACTTTTGAGAAACGTGTAGATAGAACATTTCACACTTTTGAGAAACATTTAGATAGAACATTTTACACTTTTAAGAAACATGTAGATAGAACATTCTACACTTTTGAGAAACATGTGTATAGGAAATTCTACACTTGTGAGAAACATATAGATAGAACATTTTACATATTTTAGAAAGATGTAAATAGAACATTTCGCAGTTCTTTGAAATGGAATTTTTATTATGTCCTTTGATGACGACCCCTAGGTGTACGTTATGAGCACAACACAGTCATTACCATATCACCTTCCCCCCTTGTAATGCATAAGGCAAAGCGGAGGCGACCTTGACAGCAGCTACCAATTGAATGGACTTGCGACAGAATGACTTTAAGAATCGTATGGACTTGCGACAGAATGATTTTAGCCGTGCTGTGGACTTACGACAGAATGACTCTTTACCGACGAATGTCAACCGAATTTATATACTCATGACAGTGCGGATCCCTAAAATAGTAAAATTTGTATGACGTCATTTATGGACGATCCCTAGGCTGCATTGTTAACGTCTGTAAAATGATGAGGAAGGAGAATTCCGGATGCCTGAGCTGGTATTTGAAGAGTGGACCCCCGTCATGAGAACGCATATTTTCCAATTTTACATTGCAGTGTCAAAATAACGACCACTATACCAGTCTGCCCTGTGAACGTACATATGTCAGCAGTACATTTACTTGTAATGGATATTAGTGAAAATTTTCCATGTGTATTTCTAACGGCGAAACTTGACAAGCTCTCAGCTCCATATGTAGCTTCCATGTATTATCAGTCCTTTTTAGATGCTGAGCTTAAGCATCTATAGGAATGGCTATGTCCGTCTGTCTGTCTGTCTGTCTGTCTGTCCGTCTGTTCTTTATGCGCTACAGGTCACAGTTTTCAAGCGATATTCGTCAAATATTTTTCAAATGGCCACAAATGCGAGGGAGAAGTGCCCTATTGTTTTTGAGAGCGATCGAACTAACCAGTTTTTCACAATTAACAGTTGACTAGACTAACTTTTTTAGCCATCTAAAAGCATTGGAGAAAAACGGGTGATTTGCCTTTGCACCAGCCAAATGCACCAGCTAAATGGTTTCATTACAGGCGCCTGTCAATGCACCAGCAACATGCACCAGTCGTCGGGACAAGCTACCCGCAGAAGATACCCGCACCCACAAAGTATCCCTAAGGGGGAAAGGTGTACTTGGGGTCACCCACAAAGACGTCCCGACAATTTCAACTATTTTTGCTAAAACCATAAAAAAACTGTAAATACTTGCACCTATCACACACAAAGTATCCCCTAAGAGGAGAAGGTGTACTTGGGGTCACCCACAAATGACGTCCCTAAAATCTTATTTTGTTTTGCTAAAACCATTAAAAAACTTTAAATACTTGCACCTCCACCCTCAAAGTATCCCCTAAGAAGAAAGGGTGTACTTGGGGGTCACTCACAAATGACGTACCAAAAATCTTAATTTTCTTGCTAAAACCATTAAAAAACTTTGAATACTTGCACTCCCTACCCACAAAGTATCCCCTAAGAAGAAAGGGTGTACTTGGGGTCACCCACAAATGACGTTCCTAAAATCTTGATTTTTTTTGCTAAAACCAATAAAAAACTTCAAATACTTGCACCTCTACCCTCAAAGTATCCCCTAAGGGGAGGGGGTGTACTTGGGGTCACTCACAAATGACGTTCCTAAAATCTTTATTTTTTTTGCTAAAACCATTAAAAAACTTTAAATACTTGCACCCCCACTCACAAAGTATTTCCTTAGGGGGGGGGGGGAGGGGTGTACTTCGGGTCACTCACAAATGACGTCCCAAAAATCTTAATTTTCTTGCTAAAACCATCAAAAAACTTTAAATACTTGCATCCCCCACCCACTAAATATCCCCTCAGGGGAGGAGGGTTTACTTGGGGTTACCCACAGATGACGTCCCAAAAATCTCAACTATTTTTGCTAAAACCAATAAAAAACTTTAAATACTTGCACCCCCAACCCCCACGAATTATGTCTTGAAGGGGAGGGGGGGAAGTGTTAAGAAATTAAACAATTCAGAATCTTAAAAATTTTAATATTATCTATTCCTAATGCTTTACCAACTGCAAACTAATGCTCCCCTACTCAACAAATCATCACTTTTAGGTTTGAGGGGAGGGGGGGGGGGATTCAGGAATCATCGTAAAATACGTTTGAAAAATTTGAAGCGTCGAAGCTAAGGTTGGAATAGAGCACGCCACACCTAGAGTTCCGTAAACAGCAATGGGTCAGTAATCGCCTGAGCTAAGAAATGTCTGATAATTTTTAGTGTCCAGTAAATCTTTTACATAAGTTATGCATGCATTATATTTCAACTTCGAGGGTTACACAAGTAAGGAGCCATGCAAGGATGATCTGCAAAATGCAAAATTTGGTAGATTTCTATCTTCAAAACCTACTTTTACTAGTATACACACAGAGATTGTCCATAAATGATGTCGTCTAAATGTCATCATTTAAAAATCACCCGTTATCAGTTTCAACATTATGTTAAATAGTATTTTTAGCATGGAGTATTATTATTGTACATATTAGGATCGTCCAACAATGTCTTCACTAAAATATTGCACTTTAGAGAGTAAAGAGTGTATTGTATGTAAATAATGTGAAAAGATGCATCGATTGCCTGAAGTCAATATTCGCTGTAAGCTCAGCATCTACTTCGGGCCCACGGTAGGCAAATCCGGCGCGAAGCGCCGGATTTTTTTTATCTTGAAACATTGATTTAATTTTTGGTCGGTTTAACTGCTAATTGCGAAGAAACTATAACTTTAATAATAACCAAAAACTATACAGCACTTTTCCCTCGCTTTTCTGGGCGATTAAAAAAGGTTTCAATATAAAATCTTCAAAAATGCGACCTGTAGCGTGCGACCAACTGACATTGTGACAGACAGACAGACAGACAGACAGACAGACAGACAGACAGACAGACAGACAGACAGACAGACAGACAGACAGACAGACAGCACCAGACCAATAGATGCTTGCTCAGCATCTAAAAAACAAAACGAACTTTAAAATACAAATGTATTACAAAATAATTAAAAAAAATGTTGAACAAAATGAAAATGCAGTCTCCATAGATAAAACTGATAAAAACAAGTAGCAGCGCTTCATAGGAGTCAGTCAACAGTCCCTCTCATCACGAGTCTCGTTCTTGAGTTTGAGTTCACGTTTGTTCAATACAAGTTTTTCCATGTTATTTTCTGTTACAAGTTCTCCGACATATCAAACCAGAGAACCACACCAGTCGAACAGTTTCTGTCACCGTTTCGGCTCCATTCAGGCTTCTCCAAGTGAAATGTATTTAATTACACGTCAAGTTCACATTCGAAATTTATTCGAGTCGAGGTGATGAAAGTAAAAGCTGACATTTTACTTCGTAATTGTAGACAGAGGAAAAAACAACATAAGATTCCTACCTATCCAATGCAATTAGTACCTATTGGAAAATGGAATGCAATCAAAGTATACATTTATACCCAAATAGATTCCTGTTTCCCAGGTTCCACTGAACCATAAGCCAGAGTTAAGTTAACTGACGCTTATGCGAAAATTAAATTTATACTCATATTAAAAATATTTGCTGATAGCTGTGCTGTAAAATTAAATCACAGCCAGCAGCGGTAAAGTTTCAAGTAGTTCACAATTATTCTCATGAGCTTTAAAATGTTTCTATTGTGTACTAAAATTCGGATTGATTTAGATTTAAAAGATTTATTGACTGTTGTTTCGTAAACTAATATATTGTAAATACCCACAATAGCGGACATTCGTTTCTTAAAAAAGAAACGAAAAACAACGTTTTTTAACACAAAGAACGCTTGTAAAAATAAGAAAAACTGAAATAATGTGTAAATGTTTGAATTTGAAATGAATTGATTGTGACTTATCTGTTACTTGTATAATTACCTTTTTAACAAATTAGTCATGATTTGTGTGCGTGACTGCATTTAGCTAGTGTGAATAATTACTTTCTAACTGCTGTTTATTGTATATTGCAGAAATGCATTGCCCATTATTTGCGTTTAATATCATTTGTAAGTTATTAGAGATTAAATTAAAAATATGTAATCTAAAGGGAAGTAAAACTCAGCCATACAAAACTCTAAGTTAAGTTAACTACTAAAATTTCCTTTTGTTTTAAACTACAGGTAATATCTTTCAAAGTTTCTCTGACAGTGACATAATTATTACATTTCAAAGTTTTGTCGTGACAGCGTACATATATCCAATTGTCCATGTTTGAATTTTAGGAGGAGCTAAAAGTATGCTATATTCAACGCCGACTATGAAATATTAGCAGTCTTACCTGTCCTTATAGGCTGGTCCACTTCATTGCTGCGCACGCCGTTTTTATCACTACCTCGCGGAAAACATATAGGACATAAAATTTCGTACACATTCCCAGAATATTTGGTAGAAATTGCATTCAAAATGATCAATTTTATAAAAATTGAACAATTGTCTTGCGACTGATCAAGATTTTTTTCTTAATTTTAGTCTACAAGTTCTATTATTTGGGCGTAGAAGTTAGGCAGTCAAAACCTCCCCATTTACCACAATGGTAAAAGATCTATTTTTATAAAATGCAAAGTTTCAAATTGAAATACATTTTTTGAATTTTATCTTCGTCAGTCTCTAGATATTAAGCAAAATATACTTTAAAAAAATTAAACTGATACTCATCTGCTCAGGCATAAATCTTAAAAATTAAATAAGAATAGGACTCTTGAATGGTTCCATAGTTGTTAACTCCAGTGATTCAAGTGGGATCAGAAATATAACTAATGTAGAACTAGTACTAGAGCTCCTGTGAATAATTATTAAAATCAGCTGAAAAAGTAACTATTACTTGATATTTTTCCCTCAAGTTTTATTCTGTGTTTGTATTGGTGGTTGATGTATCCCAGTTTCTATTGTTGTTGTTGATTAACTCTGAATGCCGAATGCACTGTGCACTGCAAAATGCACTCACTATATTGCAAACTGCATTGTTCTCAATCTGAAAAATCCGAAATAGAAGAGGACTGACACTAGATATCGTAAATCGTTACATATAAATGTTAAAAGGTACATATGCATGCATGTTTAATTCACTTCCACAAGCCACCTCACTTTTTTCGGACTTTATCATCAGAAATCGGAATAAAAGTTTTTAAGCATAGGTTTTTTAGGCTGATTCTGATACTATCATTCCAATACTGACCACAGATGTTAGTTTGTCTGATTCTGGTTCTGGTGACACGAGATAAATGCAGATATTAAATATGTGGATTCCGGACCGGAGATTGGATTGGTATTTGATTCGGTGGAGCCGGTATCAAACTTTTTTTTATAGGAGGCTGCGGGAGAACATTGCTCTCTTCGTTCACGTACGTAAATCAATAGGGAATAACATTGATATAGATGCTGAAGCATATGTTTCCTTATATAGTTTTATTTTTACCCTTACGATTATTCGCAGACTGTGAACTGAGCCATATTGACATAAAGTCATACAGTAGTGTTGTATCCATATTCCGTTTGTTTGAGAGTTGACTATAGACTGCAGTGATAGAACAAATTCCTATTATCCTAATCCATATGATGCTAAAAGTAAATTTGATACTAACAGGATCGACATAACGGCAATGATTATTAAGTATGTTGAAAGGATAGGAAGTTTGAAGAGCCATATAGTTGTACATAGCTTTAAGGCATAATATAACTATTGATATTTACAGCTCCATAAGAAGGAAGAAGGTACATTGAAGTGAAAGTCAAGAAATCTTTTTGTGACAGAAGAATGTATAGGAATCAAACAATACTTAAAACCGATACCAGGTCCACTAAAACACCAACAGAACATTGCAATAGAATTGACAATTTTTATGTATGTCTATAAATATACGGTAATATGATCTCGACTTACCAGATTAAGCAAATCAGGGGTATTTATCTATGAGAATGGGATGTTGTAATTTGGATCGGTTAACTTCGTCAGACCATGCATGACACGATCAACTGCAATCAATGTAAGGGACTCAATTTACAAAAGCAAGTATTTATTTTTTAAAAAATCAAGTGCAATCTTAAAAGTATCACACCATTAGGGGTTGACTTGGTACTTTTTAGGCCCGGAAAATCATATTTAACATGGTGAGCGATCCGGGTGCCCACTCGTAGCCTAGGGGACCCAAGCTCCTGTATACGTGATTTATAAGAAACAGTTGGCTCATCGTAAATTTCTCAAAATTCCTTACGGCCAGTCCGTCCCTGGACAGTATTGCGTAAAGTATGAAACATCATGAGGGTGAAGTATCAAATTGGTTTCCTTCCATTTTTTCTTAAAGGCAAAATGGTGTCTTTCCATTTTTACCTGCAGACAGCCTTTATACAGTCATTACCAAACAGAAAAGACGCGTAAGAAATATTGCGCGGTTTTATTGGGATGATATATAAATGACGTCAAACAAATCATGGGTTTCCACAAGTTAAATCATGGAAATATCCAAATTTTAGGAACCCAAGCAAACCCCTATCAGCAGCTTAACCATTATGTAAATGGCTATCTTCAACATAGTGGTATGATCAGTATTCAACTATACCTCTTTACACTACCTGTAATGTCATTTATGGACAATCCCTTATCACGCTTTTAGAACCTACCCATTCTAATGTCACCGCTTTAACATTATAAATATGACTGCAGAATTTTTAAAACCTAACACATTTCAAAGCCGCTCACAAACATAATTGCCAGAATTGGAGTCTCTATATTTAAGATATGTCGTTTAATTACAATAAATTGAAAACTTGCAGAAAATCCGCAAATTTACCAAATTACTATAATTAGCAGTAAAAAACCACATATATATGCATGGCTATGCTATGGCAATGGTAATACTAAAATTGCAGTATTTACCATTTCCTTACAACGAATCTGATTTATTGCCTTGCAGTACAGCAATTTCCGTAGGTAAACTTCGAAAGTTTTACGATCATATGATCGTTTGTTGCTAATTGACCAGAGCACTACTTTAATTATTAATAGTTACCTCACAGATATATGCAATATTACAGGCACAGGTCAGTATACATGTATTGGGGAATATAATGTAGGATACGGATTCTTCAATATCATAAAACAATAAAATAATATGGTCCAAAATGACTTTCCTGGGTGGCTCATAAATATGTGCAGTATGTAAATAACCAATATACGAAATCCCAAGCCAATTGACTGTTTAAGTGACTTTCTTACTTTCTTCACAAGAAATAACGCATATCCTTAGGAAATACAACAAAGTTAATAAAAAAAACGATACAGAAAAATAGATCTCAATTGTGTTCGTAGTTACATATTTTATAAAACAAATCAGAATGAAACTTTCTACACAAAATAGTTTAATAACCTGCTGCAGAATCAATACCTGCCATTATGTTTATAATATTTTAAGAATTTAAAACGACATCCTGGAACGTATTTCAAATTTTAATCAAATTGCAAATTTAAATAGACAGATTTTTCAATCCAAGATTAATTAATTTTGGCTCTTATTCCAATATTTTTAGTTATTACTGTTAGGATATTGTAATACCGAACTACCGAAGCGTGTATTACTTACTTATATTTTGAAGCATGTCAAATAGAGATAGTTTACCTTGCATCTTGCTGGCTGGATTTCACATTTAAAAATATACAGTGAAACGTCGCCATTATGGGATACTTTAAAGTCACTACTGTGTCACTCTTGATAAAGACTAAAAAATCAAAAAGAAGAAAACTAAATTAGCAGATTTGCATACCGTAATTTTTGTAGTCAAATCAAAGTACATTTTTCTCCAAAATGCAGCTGAAATGTAAAAAATGCATATTATGCAGTAAACCCGACCATGCATGAAATGCAAGCCAAAATTCCAATATTTAACTAGCTCTCTTATGCTTGTGCATGGCAGTTGTAGTAGATAAGTTAAAACAAATTCATTTTGACTTTCAAATATTCCAAACTCAAAAGTGCCCCACCAACGGCAATTCCATTATTTAAATTTTAATAAAATGCGGTTTCTACATATTGCAGTTGGTTTGAATTAAAAGACACTTGTGTGACTTGCCGAGTCAAATAAGCAGAAAATTTTAGTGGCTAAAGTACAGTATGATTTGTTATGAAACAATATTAGCTACAGTTCTATGAACTCCAATCCAATTTATTGCGAGCCTGATTTTGCGACCAAATATTTCATTTAGTTTGATCTGAGTTTTACAAAATTTTCACAGCTATGTATATGCAACCAGACACCACGCACTAAAACTAACACCAAGAGATGCGTCCACAACACACCGTCAAAATCACCTCCAACGGAAGCAAAGTTGCTCAAATAGCCGCAACCTTAACCAAGAAAAAATGTAGAACATGCGAAATAAAAAGAAATTGCTTTTATTTATATACAAGGCTCAAGTTAAAGCGTAATAGAGATTTCTTCTTTTTTTTATGTGACCTTGATGAATCTTCAAATGACGGCCCCACTGCCCTTTATATAGTCCATTTGTGCTTTAAATAAAATTTTATACGATTTGCAATAAACTGGCAGACACTAAAACTAAAATGTGTTTTTACTTGCTTTCTTTTATTTTAACATTCACGGTTTTACGGCCTGGACCATTCAGAATCGATTCATGTAACTCTAAAATATTGAATATTTCTTCAATCCTGGTTTCTTTTTAAGTATCCATGCTCTTCACGATGAATACAAATTGAAATAATACTTGTCTAGTTTATGCAGTAATTGAGAATTTGAGTGAACCACTAACACTAAAATAGTCCATAATTTTGTTGCACGTTAAATTGGTTTGCAAAGCGAATGTACAGTAACTAAACAGCTGATTTAAAATTTGAATATGTCACTGAAACAGTAAATATAAAATGCTTCCCTAAATGCGTATTATTAATTGTAAAACCAGATTCTCATCCACTGCGTAACCATAACATAATTGCAATCTCATAGTCAATTAAATTTGTAATTTAACACTCCCTAATCACATGTACTCCAATCAGAATTTAAAAGAAGTTAGCATACCGCATTGCGTATACAGTCGAATTAGTTTAAGGGGGAGTCAGAAGCTACATAGCTGCTTTCTATAAAAAACTGAAGCGATTCCTTATAACATTCCGTCAAGTTCATTTCTTGATAAAGTATAAAAGTCAAACAGCGTTAAGGCTGCCTGAATAATATCAACAAATAATAACTGCTTATTTTGTCAAACAAATGAGTTTTCTGGTTATATATCGAATAGTATTTAAAGCCTTCACTTCTAAAAAAATTAAACGGTCAGTTAAAGCCACAAGGGTGACGTCAGAAAAATTATTACTCGTTCAACAATCATGTAATTGTTTTTGCCCGACGCCACTCATATAATTTTATTAACTGCGGCTCTGCCGTGGTCTGAGTCTTCTACTGTACCACATACAGTGTATGCACGCAGGTTTCGACACTGCCTCATATTGTGTCATAGGATAAAATTTTTTGGGCTAGTGACGGGGCATGGGGCGTGGGGAGCTCACGGCTGGAGGATTGGAGTGTTGGACTCCCCTACGTGCGTGCACTGTGGGGAGGATGATGATACACCAATTCACTATCTGACTGTGTGCCCAGCCTTTGTACTTGTGAGAAACATCTATCTTGGGGGGTGTCTTATATCATTGGATATGTTGGGTCAGGCGTCGGTGGCTCAGTTAGTGGCGTTTTCGCGCTCTACTGGCAGGCTTGCGACCTGATCTTGTTTTTTTTTTCTGCCATTTGTTTTTTAGGGGGAGTCTGCAATGGGCCATAATTATAAAGGCCTCGGCGGCGTTGGTCTCTTTGGGACCGAACCCCTGTCATTTAATAATAATAATAATAATAATAGGATGAAATTTCGAGCTATTTCCCAGCTTATTTGACAAAATTTGTAAACACTTTTTCAGTCCTTGTATCTACCTTAACCATTTATCTAGGCAGCTTCTGAGAGTTTTGTTCGATTTATTCCTTCCAAGTATTTTTTTTAAGCGCTCAAAGTTGCCAAGTTTCAAAATCCCATAAGACGCAACGCTAAAAATTTCAATCTTTAAATAATTTTAGCTCATAACATAACAATAAATTCCAAAATTTTCGTTAAAGGTTTCCTAGATATTACCCAAACGATGTGAGGGGAACAGGACAGGAGAGCGCAGACAAAAGAGCGCAGACAAGAGAGCGCAGCCATCAGAGCGCAGGGACAAAAAAAGCGGGACATAAGAGCGCAGCAGACAAAAGAGCGCAGACAAAAGAGCGCAAGACAATAAAGCGTAAGACAAATGAGCGCAAGACAATGAGTGAGTTAAGTCAAAACTGCTCTTACGAGCAATACTCACCAACGTATCATTGCGGATTTTCCTGTCTTATTTTTTTTTAAAAGAACATCCATAATAACTTTGATTTCCTTAACCACATGGTTCGCTTGATGAGTTTTGGTCCATAAAATTATTTTTCGAAAAAACGAAAAGGCCTTAAATTGCATATGTATGGGTTTTTCATCCATATTTTTTAATATCATTCAAAATTTTGAAACTTTATTTTTAAAATTTTTGTACAAAAATACATTTTAAAGCGTTATAAATACAAAATACAAAATTTTAAAACTTTTGAAAATTTAATTTTTTCTTAAATTTTTGAAGAGATATACAATATATCAACAAAAAATCTGGAAAAAACGAAATTTTCAAAGTTGTATGTTTTTTGTATTTCTTACACTTTAAAATGTTTTGTTGTACAAAAATTTTAAAAATAAAGTTTCAAAATTTTGAATGATATTTAAAAATATGGATGAAAAAATCATTAGATACCGTATTTTCTGTTTTAGACCACTAATTTAAAATTGTACAGGGGCCTGTAATACTACACGGGTCTGAGAGGTATGAGTTTGAATACTACACGGGTGTATTTAACACTGTTTTATATGGTAGTACACGGACCTGTTTTAAAAGTTCAAAGTTATTTTGGATGCTCTTTTAAAAAAAATAAGACAGGAAGATCCGCAATGAGACGTTGGTGAGTATTGCTCGTAAGAGCAGTGTTGACTTAACTTTAATGTTACGTCGAAAATGCACTCAATTTTCTTGAACTCTCCTGCCTTGCACTCATTTTTCACGGCAATATTTTGTCATGGCACTCATTGTCTTGCGCTCTTTTGTCTTACGCTTTATTGTCTTGCGCTCTTTTGTCTGCGCTCTTTTGTCTGCTGCACCCTTATGTCCCGCGCCCTTTTGTCCCTGCGCTCTAATGGCTGCGCTCTCTTGTCTGCGCTCTTTTGTCTGCGCTCTCTTGTCGTGTAGCCGATGTGAGAAAAAGTATAACTTAACCTGTCCTACGTCCCTACTGCCGTATCTTAGAGCGCAAATATCTTATGTCTCCCCCTTAAGGCTTTCGTTATCATTTTATGCCTACTCTGATTTCAATCCAAATTCAAAGTACCTATCAATTGATGTAAACCACAAGCAGATGTACTGATAAAGTGGAAGAGGAAGCCAGCCCTAAATAGCATTCAGAAAAGCCGAACAAAAGAACCACAAGGAGTCTTTCACTGGGGAAAGTTTTACTTTCTCAGGTTCCAGTTTCAGTCCCAGTTTCCAGTTCCATTGCAGCGAGTGTATGGCGATTGGAAACCATGACAAACGGTAACGATGGGCGATGAGATGCTCTTGGTTTAGGATTGACGGGAATGAATGACTTAGGCAGACTGCATGGTTGAGTTTATAAGTATGATGCGCCGGGTGGACAAAGAAATTCTACAGCTTGCTTTCTCTGTTATATGGATTCCCTTATTCTTTCCGTTTACACGCGGTCGCTTTTTCATTCTTATTATGCTTCTGCATATAGCAAACCGTTGTTACTACAAATTATATTAAAGAGTAGTTTTGTAAAACGAGTAGGTCCATTTAAAAAAAATGATTATTCGGGTTATTGCGTTATTTAACTGGATACGCTACTGTGTTGCATGGTCCAGGCCAATGTGCAACAAATTCAATTCTAAAAAATAGTCAAAATTTCTTTTTTTGGTGAGACGGTATTGGTATTAGCCCACCGTAAACATGCATCTTTTATATAACTTTGGTTTTAAAGTGGTTTTGTAGTTTTAAGCAGACAATTTACGCGCGTCATTGTTTTTACTGCAAGAAAAATTTGAAAGTAAAAGCAAAGTTTGGTTTCATTCAATACGAGTAAAATTTCATCTCGTAGACGTTTTACACCATGTTAATTATTATTATTATTATTATTATTATTCTGGGTTTTTATTAGCTTTCTTCCGTAAAAACGAAATTGTTACACAAAGTACATACGCAAAAATGACACAAATAATATGTATAATCATCCTCGAAAATAGTACATGTAATAGAAAGGGAATTTTGCTTAGTTTCTACTTAACCTAATACAGTAACAATAACAGTACATAATTTTCTTAAAAAAATATGAAGAAGCCCCTGCAGCATATATCAAGCGCTGGGATGACAGAATTTACAAATTAAATCATTTGATTCTTGACTGTGTCACTAGTAATTGATATCCTATAATTTTGAATTTAAAGCAAAACCATTTTAGTAATAATATAGCCCAATTTATTTTTTGGAGGAAAAAAACCTTCATAAGGAAAAAAAGGTAGTAAGAATTTTGTGAATTTAAATTTAAGAAACCCATTTTTGTGTGTCCAACTATGCTGCACCAGTGAATAAGTCAGTTTTGTTACCCTAGACTGAAGTAAACTGGGTGAGGGATTTTGGGCACCCTTACTGCCCTCCAACATTTACACTAGTAGAACAACACAGTTTGACATTCAGTATAGGGTTAAATTTGGAGTCTGTAGTGTGTCCGTATGCTGCGGCGTGTAGAATTTAAATATTAGGTAGTTATTATACATGAAGTTATCAACAAGTTATTAGAATAAGAATATTATTATAATGATTATCCGCAAATTGACGAATTTTGAGTTAAGTAATTGGGTTTAAGGTAAAACGGACCACGTCCAAATACTTAAATTTTTGAATAATTTCTAAAATAATGCAAAGTCAGTCTACATTTATGAAACTGCATGTAATGGTAATAGTAATGGTAATGCTCTGTCATCAGCCGTAGCTGTTGATCGAAAATGTGTTAAAATTTAGTTCTGCAACTTTAAATATTATAAATGGTCCTGCAAAGTTGGCTTCGATGGATTTATCCGGTTTTGGAAAGTAACTTCTCAATGCAGCCTAGTGTTGGTTTCGTAAGGTATGTACCTACGTATATTCATTAAATTGTTGATACATACTGATTCTGGTTCTATGGTTTGATCTTTGATCATTGAGTTTGAATTCGCAAGTGGATTGAGTATTTTAATATGGAAACAATGATAAATGAGTTCAAAAATAGAAGCCTAGCTCTTTAAAGCTTTGAAAATCTGAAAAAATGTCAAGCGAAACATGTCCAGCCATTCCTCATATAATTAGAATTTATACATTTAGACATACAAAAATTAAATATGGCTGCAGCTACTAGCAAAACATCAGGGTATATTTTGTCTTCCTTTGATGCAAGAATACCAAGGGGTATTGCTTTACTTTCAATTTTTATTTCATAAACACAGCGACCAGTTCACAAGTATTAAAATATGGTACCATTTAACTGAACAAATTACAAATATGATTAATTGCAAAAAAACTTTGAACTACAAGAATAAGTAAAATATATAATTAAAAATATATATTGGTTTAAATATTGTTTTGAAAACATTTTTTCGCATCAATTGTCTTGTAAATAATTTATATGCAAAATGGCTACAGCATTTCTCATCCCAGCAAAGAACAATAACTGACGCTAAAATTAGCAGAATTTTGTAGTCACATGTCACAAATAAACCTTTACAATTTTAATTTTTTACATTTGCGCTGCAGAAACATTGACACTTCAATTTTCTATTTAAAATTTCCAAAACAAGTAAGGAAATAAAGTTTGCGATTTTAAAATTCACAACACGTACATAAAGACTAATTCTCTGATTCGCTTGAATTTTCTTCCTACAGCAAATTAAGTAATGTGCTGTTATTCGTTTATGTGGCGATGAAGTTTCTTCTGGTCTTGAAGATTCTTCTGGTCTGGTCCGACTTCGTCGGACCAGACCAGATCATACTCAGACCATACTCAGACCAGACCAAATTTTATGATCCGGACCAGACCACGCCGACCACTACTATATACACATAATGTGAAATTTCCTGCGTGCACTTCACGCTGAAATTAGTACTGGCTCTGGCATTTAATTGGGCCGTTGACCTCGTTAGATTGCTCATCTTGTAGACTAAAAAGAGATAAGTTAAAATATTTTTGTTTGTCTAAACAAGAAAAGCAATTCTGATCATCTTTCTTTTTCAAGAAATACGGCTAATGTGATATGTAAATGACTAGTAAAGAGCTGAAAATAATTCAAAACTGAGTAAGTTTAGGATCATCCATAAAAGACGTCATCAAAATGTCTCCATTTTAGGTCCTTATGACGCTCCTGTCATCAGCTCACCCCTTGCGTGAATGGCTATCTTTAGCATAGGATATCAACGATATCCAACTGGGCTGCTTGGCTACACCCAAAGCGTCATTTGACAGTAATTTTTGCAAGTTGAAAACATTTTAGGGGTCGCCCATAAATGACCTCATTAATATAAGCAATTTTTCAATACATTAATATACCCTTAATAATACCCAAAATAGCTTTCACTAATTATTTAAAAAAGAATAAAAATACAACGTTTTTAAACTTAAAGAACGCTTGTAAAAATAAAACTTTCGTTTTAAATAACTGTAATAGAAGTCACCTAATGTACATAATTTTATCTTTTTAACAAATTAGGCATGGTTTGTCTTCATAATCCGATTTAGCTGGTGTTCTAGCTCCTAAATATTGATTATCCAACTGCTGTTTATATTGCTGAAATGTATTGCCCATTATTTGCGTTTAATATCATTGGTATGTTATTAAAATTTATTAAACTAACAATAGGTAATCAAAAGGAAAGTAAACCAACTACACAAACCTCGCTAGCTAAATTTGATCTTGAAGGGAATTGTTAGTGTTTAATTCTAAAGTACAGCTTTATGCAAACTGTGTTCAATTAATAAAAAATAAATTAGAAGATAAAACTGCTAATGATGCGTAATAAACTAGAAATAAATTGTTAAATACAGAAGGTAATATTAGGTTAGTGAATTAAATAAATTAACGGTAATGTTGTTGCAAGACATTGTGATCAAAAATTCTTAGAAAATTTAATACCAGTAGGCTGAATTCCGACTTCAGTAACTGGCAGCCAGGACCGCTTCTAAATTTACAGAAATAAGGTCTCGGAGAGGTCCCTGTCTGGCATTATACCTATGAGAGTTTCAATAACTAATCACTAACTATTGTTAACTAATGTATTACATCAAACATGTTAAATTTTAAGAACAAATATATTATATGCGCTACGATGGTCTAACAATTGCTTTGCTTAAACAAAACTAATGTAACGAAAATATTAATCAGATTTGTGTGTGCGCTTAGGCCCGTATATGCAATAAATCAACATACATACATACTGTTCGAAAATTAATATTTCTATGATTAAGTCAAATCTCAAAATTTAAACAAAAATAGATTGAATTATTTTTTATTATTTACCACGACCTCCAATCTTTGTCTAGGAGCCAACTTTCTCCGACTTTCCCCGAAATCCGAACTAAACTATCCACCGAAAAAATTTAAGCGCGAGTCGCTACAAAGCTACGAATGCAGGATCTTAAGCCGTAAACAGTAAATAGCACAAGAGACTCCCATGAAGCTAGCCTGCCAACACGGTCCGAGAACAACCGGGCAGCTAGCTATTTTAATATTTGTATCCTCAGAATCAGAAATCCTATAAAGAATTCTATAAAAATCAAACTTTGAGTATTCTTCACTGCAACCTGCACTCGGTTCAGAAGTCAACAAAACAGTTTGTTGTTTTCTTATTCATTCCTCCTCTCGTGCATACAGGAATATAAAAGATAGATTTATAGCAAACTATCAAAGTTGAAATTAAACCTTCCGGCACTCGGCGATTGTGTAATGGCCTTGGAAATATAATTTAAAATTAGAAGTAGACGTGCTCACGTTGACATTGCTATCGGCGTGTCGACGAAGTTCTTGAGCTTTTAGACAATTATATTTAGAAAATATGAAGTCCTAAATGGACAGATACACAAAAACGCAACTATTTCACAACCTACACTCAACTCAAGAGCTCCATTGCACTTGAATTTTTGCCTTTTAAAATTGTATTTCCTGCGAAGCACAAGCAAATAACAAAATACAGAGCCGTGTAAACATACAAGCGCATACTGTTATTTACAGTACAGAGCTACATTTTAAAATAATTGTTACAATTTTTGCTTACTGTTGTCGAATTTAAGTTACAAGTAAGGAGGCTAGTCATGCAAACGGAATGTAAGAGCTTTTGGGGTACTAAATCTTATTTTTTTGAATGTATGAACAATACCAAGACAATACCTGTTGCAAATACCTATTGCAGGAGACCCAGAGTGACGGTACGACAATTGAATAATACAAAATATTTAACACCTCAAGTAAGTGTAAGGTGTGTAAGGTTGAGTCATCTAAAACTTGCATCCGCTCTTTTTTTCATAGAACATTTTAGATTACTTACACTAATACCAGGGTTGCATCTACAAATCCGTGACCATGCATTTCAGAAACAAATTGATCAACACGTCTTGTTTACAGTATAATTTTAATTAAAGATAAAGTTATTTTTTAACTGCCGTATGAAATCATTTTAAAGTTTGGTTTTAAATAATTTATGGCGATTTCACGGAGTTTTTAGCTGTTTAGGAAATTATAAAAAAATTTTTACAGACATCAAAAATTGTTTTTTTCAAAATCTTGCAAAATTAGGACATTTTATTAAACTCTTCAAAAGCAAGTAAAAAATTTATGTCACGATTTTGAGCAAACATACTTCATTTTTAAAAAAAGTTAGCGTTGAAATGAAATTCTGCGAAAAATTTCGTTAGAACTACAATTTTTACCTTAATTAAAAAAAGTATATACACAAGTATAACAGAGTATATCTCTAAACCAGAAGAAATAATAGCTCTGGATTTGTTTCTAATCTGATATTGAGAATTTATTCTTATTTTAGTTTACCAACGTTAAGATGCTACAATTAAAAATTTACAGTATGTTCTATAAACACGCAAAATTGCGATTGTTCCATACTTTGTCCCATTTCGAAAACTTCATGAACTTAAAACGCTTTCACATTTAGCTGGAGGTTTTAGAATTTGGAAAAACCTTGGTGAAAACCGAGATGTAACCACAAAAATTAATTTAAGTGAATCCAAGTAAAATGAGAACTTTATCTTTCATTTTCATCCTCTGCCTCACTACAAACTACACAGTGGGAACATAGGGAAGCATGGCACATTGAATCATTATGTTGTAATGCTCAACTTATAATTATGGTTTGTTTTTGAAACTTGTAAAAGTAATTTTAAAAATTACTGTTTCTATATGTTTCAATAAGATTAGCCAGCTGATCAAGCGCTGACCGTGAGTTGGCTGTTATTTATTTTCGTGTTAATATCATAGAGTACAATTTTACAGATTTCTGATGAAAGTCACTCTTATTGAATACATTTTGTCGTTTACGCTAGAGTTATTAAGAATGCCGGTTTTGCGCTATATTTATCTGCAGAATTACTACCCCCACTTTAGATATAACTTAGATATACACTTTAGGGATAAACTATCCGTTTGTTTTATTGAACATAATTAAGGTTTGTTACGAATTGAAATCCCAGGGAAGTCTCCTGTTACAATGAAAGTGCACAGTATATAAGGGTGCTGTGTATTTAAACATTTAAGTACATAATTTAGTAGGCCGCCATAAACATTGTACCAGCATGTAATGTAAAAGAATTACTGATTTACGACGAACACAAAAACTATTTGACACTTGTTCTGTAAATGCAGATATACGCAGTGAAGACGTCTACACTTTAGTTTCGAAACTAGGAATAAACACAAGAGAAAACCAAATTTTACGATTCTCCTTTTATGTCGATTTGGTTATCACTTATCACTTTCTTTCGGGTTCCGTCTCTGGTTTGTATGGTGTGAAGTCTACTGCTTTCGCAGATTTATGTCATGATTGTAGCTGGGTTTAATATATTCAGTTATTACTGTTGGGCCATTGTAATACCGAATCTTGTATTACATTTGAGTGATGCAAAAGAATCAGCAGATTTTCCTGACCACCAATGATAAAAGTGAAAAAATAATTGTGATGCAAAAACTTTTTCTTTTAATTAGAAATGGGTCGCCCGGTTTTAATTTTATTAATAGTCGTCGTCAGGCCGCTAAATTCATTAGTTCACAGTTGATACTTCTTTGAAACGTAAGAACATCTATAATAAAAAAATTTTTATATACATATAATTATGGCGATTAAAATAAAGGATTAAAACTTTTTGTACTCAGATCCGCCATTAATTTCGTGAGACTTTAGTGGTGAGGAATCCTGGTAATTTTATAGCATCACTCTGACTTGTATTTTGAAGCATATAAAATAGAGATAATTTACCTATTGCATCTTTTTCCCTGAATTCCACCTTTTAAAATATACTGTGCAACGTCACTATTTTGGATATAGTAAAGTCACTACTGTGGTTCTCCTGATAAAGACTGAAAAACAGGAGAGATGAAAACTAAAATAGCAGATTCGCATACAGTAATTTGTTTGGTCAAATAAAAGTTTATGACTCCCAAAAATGCAGTTGAAAAAGGAAACTGCATATTATGCAATACAGGCAACCATGCAAAAAATTAAAGAAAAAATTGGAATATGTATGTCAGTAGCTCTCTCTTATGACATGGTATTCCCAGTGAGTAGGCTGAAACGAAATCATTTTGATTTTCAAATATTTCAAACTGAAAAAAGTGCCCCACCAACAGCAATACCATTATTTAAATTTTAATAATATGCGGTTTCTATTGCAGTTGGTTTACATTGAAAAACACTTGCATGACATGTCGTTTGAGATAAGAAGACATTTTTGGAGGCTGAGGTACAATATTCATGAATGTATTATGAAACATTATTAGCTACAGTTTTATGAACTCCAATACAATTTATTGCGAGCCTGATTTCGCGACCTAATATTTCATTCAGCTTGATCTGAGTTTTATTAAATTTTAGCAAAAAATGGTAATAGTCAGTTTCGCTTTTAGCACCAAAAGGAGATAGTCAGATTTTCCTCTTCGCTGACAATTGACTTGGCAATTACAAGAATTTTGCCTGAAATATTGAATTTTGTTCTCATCCCAATCTCTTAACCGTCCTCTTGAAGCAAATTGCTAAGTTTTTACGAAACCTCATTAATTTCGATACTATAACGTAATGGAATTTGGTTTACCCGATAAGGCAGCTGGTGTAAAATTCAGCCAAAAACAACAACTGGCGCTAAAACTAGCAAAATTTTATAGTCTCCAGTTGCGAATGAACATTTACAATTTCAATTTTTTAAACTTGCGCTGCAAAAGCTTAGACGTCACAATTTTATACTATTTAAAATTTCCAAAACAAGTAAGGAAATAAAGTTTACAATTTCCGAATTCAGTAATTCACAAAACTAAAAGTATGGTTTTTGAAGAACCAAACCGCAAATTAAACTTAACTTTTAGAAATTGAGTTGGCAAAAAGGGGATGACAAACAATTTTAGAATTAGAATTGCTATGAGTTATTTTAACAATGAAGCACTAGCTCTTTTATATGCTTGACTTCCCTATATCTAACTTTTTAAGTAATGTGGTGATTTTTGTTTAGGAGGTGGTGAAGTTTTCCAACAGTAAGCAGGCAGCACATTTCAAAAACTTACAAAGACTAACAAAATTTTTTACAACAACTAAATTCCGGTCGTTTTTTGTTTTCTCTCCTTTGCTTTAATTACTAGGGACACTGGGATGAGCAGGTAAATGTAGAGATGGTTACAAAATATTTGGATGTTGAGGAAGCTACTATTTCCTTTTCCTTGCACAAAATTATTGGAATGTTGTAGTTTCTTCTGTATCAGAGAGTACACATTCCACAATTTTATTGGAAACCTATGGCTGACGTACTCACTCTCTATTTTTAACCTAATTTTATAACTAGACATACATGAAATAGATTGTAGAAATAAATATTTCAGTAAAAATGTTTAGCAGGGCTCTCAAATCAGATGCTGTTTTAGTATGGAATTCTTCCCCAAACGAAATACAGTGCAGTAAAGCGGTAAAATTGAAAGTGTTTACAAATTTACATTTTGTAGTTGCTTTTTGTAAATTTTCAAAACTTAATATTCATTTAAATATTTTTTATTTGGACTAATTTACGGATTCCAAACATGTGATTACAAATAACATACATTCAAACGTTCAAGCTCATTTGCACTAACACTTCTCTGTAGTTCTTGTACTACGTTAAACCAACTGAACGACCTATTGAACTTTCACATGTACATTGTTAAATGTTTCGCCAATTGGACAAGCGGCGCTAAAATGTCTCATATTTAAAATACATTGCAATGCCGCTGATAAGTGATATCACAGAGTAGACTCTGCACGTTTCTACAAATTACAACAATTATAATTTAAAATAATCAAAAAAACTTACCTTACTTTTTAACCTAAAACCAAAATAATAAAAATCAAAACGAACTTTAAAATAAAAATGTATAAAACAGTAATGCGAAAAACAATTGAACAAAATAAAACCTTTTTGTTAATATAAAACATATGCAAGTTGTTTTAAATAATATTATAATAGACAGAAAATTGAATAATGTTTTGCAAAACGTTTTTTGAAAAGAAGCTCTTCTTTTTCAGTACAAATACAATTCTATTTCAATTCTAAAACGAATTTTGAAGGACAATAAATCCGTTTTATGAAATAATGTTTTCTGGGTTTTGACATGGACTCTACATTTTACTTGAAGTCTATTTCGTAAATGTCGACTTGCTAACACATAACTTGCCAAAAAAGAAGATATTTGCCTACTAAATTGTTCATTTAATCCTGCTGTATATCATGTCTAGATCTTTAAATATGTTATGCAGGTATTTGAATTGGTATTTAAGGACACTGATTCAAGGCCAGGACGAGTAAGATATTATCACGTTAAGGCTATACGTATTGTAAAATTACGGTAATTTTATTTTAAAATTACGATATTTTGAACCCGTGTTTACCTGTTAATTGTACGCCAAATAATTCTTCATAAATATACAGATGGCGTTAAAATAATTCTATACATGTACAATTGTCTGAACCGTATTGACCTGAGCCACAGGAAGCACGTTAAGCTTCCTTGTAACCTTGCGTTTTGCTCATCCTCCTGACTTTAAAATCAAACAATAACAATATCAATTACTTACTACAAACTACAAAGCAGAACAAGATTATATTTATATGATATTGGCTTGAATTTTTATTCTATTTTTTGAAAAGTCTTTTTAATATTAATTTAAAAACCCAGCAGCCATTGCTCTGTGTCACTGTTGCCTATTTATATTCTAAAATGATATTTTATGGCCTGGAAAAAAAAATTATTCATAAATAAAATCACTAATTCGATGGCATTCGAAATAATTAAACATAATAAATAACTAAACGTTATTCTTTCACATTCCTAAGGGTTGTGTCGAAATAAGAATCAGAAATAGTTGTTTACAGTTCGCAGTACAAACAGTATTGAAGAAAAATTGTAATAATTTTGCAAATAAACGCAACTAAACTAACATGTAAGCAAAATTGCAAATGAAACAGCTCTACAACTCGCAATATTGTCTACACTAGCCTCGTATTTGAAGCTTGTCTACTACATCTGATAAAAGCACTATGTAAATACTTTCGCAGCAACTTTCTTGTGAATAACTTTTATTGCAATTTTTCTAGTCAGTTCCATAGCTCCTTTGTACCCTGGACCCTGGATGGGAATTCCTCAAATTCTTCTTCTACTTCGTCCAGTCAAATTGGTACTTGCATATCATGTTCCCCGCATAATACTGTTAAGTCTCCTAGGCACGGCATAGTATAGTGCACCCTTAAATAATTCAAAATAAAATCTCCCAGACTCGTGCATTACTTGAAAAAAATAAATACTATATTCATTTTCAACAAGCGTGACAATGACGTTCGCCATAAAAAGAGAGACACACATCAACAGCAAGTATGTAAAAACAATTTTAGAAACAGTAGAGTGCAAGGCTATACTTAAAGCACAGAAATGTGTTACATTATTTTATTGTTTGTGAACTGGAAAATTACGCGAATTAACTATTTGATATGCTGTCGGAGCTCGTGCTATTAACAAAATATTTCTAGTTACGCCCTGTTGTTATAGTTATAGACAAAAATGTTTGTCTTAATTTGTAGAGTCTGGGTTAAGAACGTAATTATTGCAAATTAAATACAATTGTTTGTTTTTAATAATTTTACTCTACAGAACATACAATCAGCTCCTTAACGTTTGTAAAAACATAATTAATCGCAAGTAATATAAATTATTTATTAAGTAAATGCTTACAACTATTTTACATCATTACCGGCCATATCATAAAGTAGCCCGTGACTAAACGAACACTTCATCATCTGTCTTAACACAACCTAGTAAACTTTGTAATATCAAGCGGCGTAAAAATGAACCTGTTTTTTCGGTTACCCCCTATTTCGTCGCATCTGCACTCGTCGCACGTAACAGTCGTTGTCTTTTTTTCGTCGCTTCTGCATTCGTCGCATACATATGTGTCCACTCGTCGTAAAAATGAAAACCGATGGTACCACGTATATGTACTTCAGAGATAAGTAAATAGTTATGTACAATAATTTGAATAAGAGTAGTAGCGGTGGGTAGTATTGGTTGTCGTTAATTAAGATAAGAGTGTAAGAATTATATTGTAATGAGTAAAACCAATTTCTGAGGTTGTCAGTCTTAAATCGAGCGTAGCTCCAACAACACAGAGGTATGGAATCCTCCTCTGACAGTAAAATTCGTGAGCAGTGTGAAGCTGAAGTGGAATATCCGTATCGTAAAGATTTAGCGGTGATTGGAAAAACCGAACGCGGAAAGGATATTATTTTATTTCGGGGATTCGAATACACGGCAAGTAAAAACGACAAAAATGGAAGTTGGGCATTTGTGTGTCGACGGGTTGCTGGATTTGATTGCCCTGGTCGTTTACGGTGGTACCCAAAGACTGTGCCTAAAATTACTAGAGTGACAACACAATACGTTGGCCACATACCGTAAGCAATAAGCCAGCAACTTGCAGTTATTTCTACGCTTCTAAAAGAAAAGGCAGCAGTGAGTTTCTTTGCGAAACCAAGCCAAGTTGTTGGTGAGATACTTGCATCATGTCCTGCTGCCGTAGCTCCATCCCTACCTTCAGAACACTGTTTAAGAAAGACTGTAAGTAACGTTCGAAGAAGACTAGGAATTCAAATTCCGCCATACAGCACAAGAAAAGGAATCATATTGCCTATGGTGCCTTTTTAATTTGATTAACCTTTTAATTTCTCATAAATTCATGGAATGGTAACTATTTTCGTGTTATTAATTATTTTTGACTTAATTGATTTCCTTATATAATAAAAATAAATGCTTCCCATTAAACTCTAACATCTTTTTCATACTCACATTACTCTCACGCATATATCTACAGTATTTTACAATTATACGAAGAATGGAGCTACTGCGCCAAATATTGATGCAACGAATGCAGAAACGACGAAAAAAAGACGACGACTGTTACGTGCGACGAGTGCAGATGCGACGAAATAGGGCGTCACCTTTTTTTCGTATTCATGCAATTAATTTGCAACAACTACAAGTTTCTTATATATAAAGTCCGTATTAAAGCATTACTCTGAGTAAAACATAGTATTAGAGTTTGATTTCACTAGAAGATTTATAAATTTTTTTCCTTAAAGATCCCGCTTTCAATTTTAACTATTGTTAAAGCGGGGAGCGAGAATCTTAGGACTAACAATTGTTATTTTTTCTAGTGAAATCAAGGTTTTACAGTTTAGTTAAATGAGTAGTACAGCTTGATAGCTATTGTAAACGGTACCGTCTTCAATTGACTATGTTGTTATTGGAAGAAACGAAAGTACGAATTCAACTTACAGTTAAAATATAGTACCATTTAACCAAACAAATTACAAATGTAATTAATTGCAAAAAACTACAAGAATGGTCAACTAAAGTTTAAATATACAGTGTGTCCCGATAGAATAAGGACAAGGTGTTTTTCAAGATTTACTCCCCCGCACACGGGGCTACTGGGACAAGATAATTATTTTTAAATGTCAACTAGTTTGTATGTATATGTAAACTTTAGTTGACCTCCAGGGGTCACGTAGTTCTCCTGAAATTAATTAAAACATGAAAATGGCTGTCCCGATAGAATAAGGACACTTCCCTGTTTTCTTCATTTACATCACCATAACCTCTGACCTAGTTGACGAAACAATGTCAAATTTTGCGTGGCCACTCCTAGATACATTGCGCATGACAAAAAACATCCACTTTTATCATAGGATTCGGGTGGCTCCAGTGGCACTGGAAAAAATGAGCCCCCGCCGTTAAAATTTGTTTACTATAGGAATCATATGGGAAGACGTGACTTGCTGCACTGAAACATCCAGTATATGCGTAATTCTTAACCGATTTTAGTAAATAAGCGCGGTACACAAGCCTCATGAAAATGCCTACAAAACAACATATTACTTGTGTATGGGGTCAGCTGGGGTCACGCGGCGCATTTCCATTTCCATTTCCATATTTAAAAATAATTATCTCGTCCCAGTAGCCCCGTGTGGGGGGGAGTAAACCACGAAAAACACTGTGTCCCTATTCTATCGGGACACACTGTATAGTTTAAAATAATAAAAACAACTTACAAATTTCAAGCCAAAATGGTCAAACCAAAACAAACTTTAAACTAACAATTTATAACAAGTAATGCGAAAAATTATTGAAAAAATGATACCTTAGTGTCAATAAAAAAAGGTGTAATATGCTTTAAATATTAGACAGAAAATTAAATAATGTTTTTGCAAAGAGTCTAATGAAAATAAGGGAAAATTATTATACCGAAAAACAAAAGAATATGTTTAATGAATGTTTAAAGAATACTGAGACAAGTACTATTACCTGTCGCAGGATACCCAAAAAGACGGTACGACAATTGCCTAATACGCAATATTTAACACCTCAAGTTAATTATAAGGTTTAGTCAGCTGAAACTTACATCCGCACTACCTTTAATAGTACATTTCAGATTGCATACACTAATACCAGGGTTGAATCTAGATTTCTGATGACTGTGCATTAGAAAATCAGCTGGACCAATACGTTTTGTTTACTGTATTTTTTAATAATGATAAATTAATTTTTTATCTACCATATAAATTAATCTTAGAGTTTGGTTTTAAACAAGTTATGACGGTTTCACGGAGTTTTTAATTTTGTTGGACAATTGCAATGCTATTTGTATTCAGACATTGTTTTTCAAACGTTTTTAAAATTTTGAAATTTTATTAAGCTCTTCCAAAGCAAGTAAAAATTTGAAGTCACGATTTTGAGCAAAAACACTTCATTTTTAAAAAATAGTAAGAGTTGTAATGAAAGTCTGCAAAACATTTCATTAGAACCACAATTTTGACTTATACCAAAAACAGTAATTACACAATTAACTATAACAGAATATATCCCTTATCCTGCAGAAAGAGTGAAGATTGGAAACCTTGACCATTGTGTAACAAAATGTTTCGTTTTTTTAGTATACCGGCGTTAAAATGCTACAACGAAAAAGTTACAACACATTCTATTAACATTCGAAACTGCAGTTGCTTAATCCATTCTGACACATTTCGTACATTTCCTAAAATTGTAACCCTTTCACATTCAGCTGCAGGTTTTGGAAACTGGAACAAATTAGGAGCTAAATAATTGAGGGCGATCTGTATCAATAAAATTATTTTACGTCAAGACGTTAACAAATTGAGAACTGCATCTTTCATTCTTCACCCTGTTCCCACTCTTACTAATTAATAATAGCAAACTCATGTCCATGTGTACAAAAAGTACATAGGTAGTAGTAGTTTCACATTTCATACTTTTGCCCGTTACCCAAAAATAGTTATAGCAAAATCATGAATACCGCTACTAGCCTTATAAATTTACATTTATGTTTACAATTACCTTACCAACTTTTGAACAACCTCAACGAATTGTTTACTATTGTCTAGTTTTTAAGATAAACAGTGTTAAGATTCACAAATTTACAAAATTATACTTTCGCATTCGTAAGGGTTGTCTCGACATAAGAATCAGAAATAGTTGTTCACAGTTCACAATACAAACCTGCAGTATTACAAAACAAATGTAATAATTTTGCAAATCCTATTTCACTCCTGTTGTAATAATGTATGTTATTATGTAATATTTATACAAACTTTTTGTCTTTTGTACTGTTGGCTATAATTATTTATGTTGATTAACTACAGTTTGATACAATTAATCTCATAACACAATTGAGGATAAAACGTATCCGTTTATTTAAGAATTTAAAATATCAATGGAAGACCTTGACCATTCAGAATAGATTAAAACGACTCGCAAATATTGAACTACTTAATTGGTTTTGTACATTCTTTTCCCTTCAGTTTTAGTTGCATTGTGGCAGTCCTCTTAAAATGAGATATAATCTGGAATCCCTAATTTTATTTGTAATTTGCTGAGTGAATTATTCTAAGTAGTCAACTGCTGCAGATACTAACTGACTAACTAGATTCACTCTCTAATCAATGCAATTGTAAAATTTATTTCTAATTATATTCTAATTTTGGCGGTAAAATAAGCGCAGGGTCTCAGATAAGAGCCGAAAAGCGATTTCAAAAACTGTAATTAGAGCCTGGGCGCTTGTTTAAGTTTTTACATATTACATAAAATAAAAATAATAGAAAAATAGCAAATCAATTTTTTAAAATAGCTAAGATTTCGTGTTTTGGTAAATGGTATAATTCAACATAGAACATGCATTTATGATTATTTAAATTTGATGTTTAGTTGTTTCCTTCCGTAGTTCGTAGAAGACGATGCCGACTGGTAAGAGAAATAAATATACCAAATGGAGTCGTATGAAGTTTGAAGTTTGAAGTTTGCTTTATTTAAGTGTCAAATCATTCAGTACAAAGTATTGATATCAAAAGATGGACACTATAATACACTAAGTAATAGCTAGAGTAAATTAATTATGTTAAATTCAAAATTATACGCATAAATACATAATACAGTAATCCATTGAGAATAATATCCTTCACCTGATAGGAAGTCAACATTATAAGCATACTTCGGCGGAAAATGCCTATTATTTATAAAGTAGTCGTTCAGACGAGCCTGAAAATTGTCGCAGAGCTCACCTTCCTCTACTTTAATATTATCAGGTAGATCATTCCATCCATTAATCGCTCTATAAACGAATGAGCTTTTATATGCCGTTGACTTAAACTTAAGAGGATAGTCAAGCAGGTACATATTGCTAGAACGAGTGGCACGAACTTGTTCTTTCCTGACAAACCATTCACTGAAATTTGAAACATTAGATCCATACTTTAATGTATTAAATACAAACATCATAGAGTAGTACCTAATTCTCTCTGACACAGATAATGTATTAGTTAGTTCGAGTAAAATATCTTCAGTCTCATTGCCATGCCATCCAAGAAAGGACTTAATTGTTCTATTAATTTTATTTTGAATACCTTGTAAATCCTTTTGACTTTGAATAGCATAGACATGAGGGCAATTATCAATTATAGACAAGACGTACGCATTTAGCATTATTATAAAAATTTTAAAATTAAGATACCGCTTCAAATTACAAAGCATACCTATAGCTGATGTGACTCGGTTTTTTACATAGTTAAAATGCTGATTAAATGTTAAATTACAATCAATTATAATACCAAGATACTTGAAAGTCTGCACTCTTTCAATCTGGTTACCGTTGCAGGTAAGAGTAACCGACACATGTACTTTATGATCATGTAATTTATGCAAAATCATAAACTTTGTTTTTTCAACATTTATACTTAGACTATTATTTACAAACCAAGTACTTACATTATCCACACACAGTTGCATACGCACAAATGCTCCTATTTGAATTTTGAAACTACGGCCTCTAAAATAGTCTATAATTAGTTTAAGCATATGACCACGAATGCCATAGTCATCCCGTAGCTTAGTAATTAGCTTATCATGTGGTATTGAGTCGAATGCTTTTTGAAGGTCAATGAAAACAGCAATAACTCTACCACACTTATTGTCTATGTAGTTAAACACATCCTGAGTAAATGAAAGATTAGCTGTTTGACATGATCTCTGCTTTCTGAAGCCATGCTGCTGATCACAAAGATTAATACTATTTATTACTCTAAAATAGATCATTTTTTCAAACAACTTATCTAATAAGGGTAAAGAGGATATTGGTCGATAGGACAATGCATCAAAGCGCGAGCCCTTACCCTTGAACAGCGGAGTTACTATTGCGCAATTGAATTTTGTAGGATACGCACAAAAAACCAAAAACTGCGTAAAAAGTAGTGCTAGAGGAAAAGCTAACTCACTCATACAATTGTCTAGAACTCTGTACGATAAATCTTCAGGATTTGAAGTTTTCTTTCTTTTAATTAACTTAAAGCTATTTTTGACCTCGTCCTCTGTAAAAGGCTGAACAACATCGTCATTTACAAGGGTAGAATCATACAGTATATCTAAATCTACATTTGAGCCCTTCAGAACAAAAGCATTAGCCAGTACATCAGCTACATCTTGGTTTTGAATAATAGATCTCCCGTTAACTTTAAGATTAAAACTAGTAGGGGCTTGTTTAGATCTACCCACCAACTTATTATGCACGTTCCAGACATTGGTTGATGTAGGTGCCTCTGAAAATTTCCGCTGATAATGACTGTACTTTGCCACTTTAACTTCATTATTTATCTTATTCCGTAATGCTTTGTATTCAGATTCAAGTAATGAGCATTTTAATTTCATGCTTTGAGCTTTCAGATGATCTCGGCGATGCATTTGCCTTTTTAAGCTAGGTGTAAGCCATTCAGACGGCTTACCCTGAACCCGACGACTTATAACTGGTGCGTATTGATTTATTACCTCAGTAACTATAAGCTCAAAGTAATTTAACGCGTCATCTGCATCGTCAAAGATTGCCATAGTGGACCATGGAATATTTGCCAGCTCGGACTTTACCACGTCCCAATCAGTATCAGCGTAATTTCTTAGGGTTATATACTTGACAGGATATGATTTCTTTGCTGCCTTTATGATTGCAAAGACAGCATCATGGTCAGATATACCTACTGAAAGTACACCACTAGACCGCACTATATCAACGTTGGATGTATAAATGTGATCTATTAAACTACTACTTGTACGAGTTACTCTAGTTTGGTGATGTATAATTTGCCTCGTACCATGCATTTGAGCTATGCTAATGAGTTCTTTAGAAACACTATCCTTTGTACTGAGGTCAATATTAAAATCCCCTGTGATAAATTGCTCATGGTCAGGTGATGCTTCCCTGAGCTGAGATAAGTAGTTGTCGAACGTTTGGATAAATAACTTTCTGTCTACTTTAGGGGACTTGTATACTACAGTCAAGTTCCAGGGCTTACAAAATGGGGATTGTACTATAAGTGTAGCAATTTCCAAACTAGGAACAAAAGCATATGTAACACTTAAAGAAAATAAAGTGCAACTATCCTTAACATAAATCAGTAACCCACCACCATTTCCATGTTGCCTATCAAACCTATGTAGCGTGAATCCATTTATACAATATAAACCTGATAGCATTTCCATATTGAGCTTTGACTCTGTCACACAAAGAATGTCAATTTTATAATATTCTATGAGACACTTCAAGCTTTCTAATTTAGCCACATTTATCCCATTGACATTTAAGTGAACTAATTTTACACCAGTACCATGCCTTAGCTCGTAATTGACAGGTAAAGCCGCAAGCTGAGAGAATGGAGTTGGTATGTCAACATAATTATCACTATTGTTAAGATTACAAGATGGAAACAGGCAATCCATACAAAACCACCTATCAGCGCATCCTTTCTTTACATAAACATTACTTCGACTACAGCTCAAGCATGCACTTACTTCCACATTATCACAACATGGGATGCATCTCCATCCCATGTCTACATTTCTGTATTCTTCTATTGACATACCTAAGCAGCTGCGATGGTGAATGCATTTACATACACTGCACTCAAGATAAAGCCTACGTTTACCTAGCTTAAGGTTACAGATAACGCACTTAAAACGCATAGTGAAGAAAAAATGCAAAAATTGAAAAAAATCGTAAAAATTGAAAAAATTGAATCAAAATTGGGTGGTTGAGATGAGCCAACTGTTGCAGAAGACAGTAAAAAGCGAAGATCGAAGTGGGAAGCGAAGAAGAAGTATCAGTTGGCTCATCCCTTTAATTGCCCTAGCCTGGATTCGAACCCGGCTCTTCACACAAGATTGCCACACCAGACCAGGAGTGACGCTCTGGAAGAATGGAACTCACAACATCAGTTATACTACAGTAGCATATGTAACTTATGATAATTATGCACTTATGTATATGTATCTACATAAACTACAGTGAATACTATATTATCCTATGTAAAAATAAACTTACTTAACTGCAGTCACACTTTCCGACACTACGAGTCACACAAAACTACAGCACTTGTCACCATAAATAAATAAATAAACCAGAATGCAAAAAACTAGCTAAATACTACGCGATGATCCATTCCGAAAGACTCCCAAGCACATGCGATGAAGGTCTCGCTGAGCGGTGAGATTTACTTCAAAATCCCCTTTCGAATCTTCACTCGTGTAGAACTTCTAATTCACCAAAACAATCGCCTCTTCTAATCTTCTAATTGCCTGCTGATAATTTTACGGGAATCACCCAGCCCCGTACAGATGTGTAGAGACCAACTATTTTACGGGTGTAAACCCAGCTCCGTACAGATGTGAAGCAAATTAACTATTTTACGGGTGTCAACCCAGCGCCGTATTAGATGTGTAGAAGTAGAACCAAGTCCAAACCACAGCCAAATCACAGTCAAAAGACAGACAGTAGAAATTGGGCCTAGACCCTAGCTTATCGATGTGCTCTGCTCGGCAGTCAGAGGCACGGTCAGAGTATATTTTTGAAAATGGAATAATTGAAGAAATAAAGAAAAATAGAAGAAATTTGATCTTGAAAGATTAGGCAGATAATAGTCATCATAGGTTCCACATTAAAAACCTACTGCACATTGCATATTCACTCACTGAGTTGCCAGAATTGTCATTGAAAAATGCAGTAATCAATTTGAAAGCAGAGTATGTCTATAATTCTATTTCAATTTAATAGAGCGGCTACTGATATTCATAAAGCAAGCTTCCACTTTCCTACCCATCCAATGCAATTAGTACTTATTCCTACCTATCTACATAATTTAGCAACTTTTGGCAGTTCTCAACCGAATTAGACATGCGATATGTCATTATGAAGCTCTTTTAAAATAAAAAATATAAAATTCTTTGAAAATCGAAAATTATTTAATTTACTATTTGTTTTAATCATAATTAACTTTAAATGTCCAATTTTAAATTAAAGCTTTCATAATTCGCGCACCAATCGCTATATATATTGTTCTTTTCCTCATTCTCGTCATTTCGATATATCACTTCTTCATATTTGAAGAGAGTTACCGGTCGAAATTTGACATTTTAGGTTTGGCGGGAAATTTAATTTTTCAATATTCCCTTATTTCTACATGTCTACATTACTTATCTCATTTTTGCATTTCTCAATGACATTTGACATGCAATATATGATTTTGAAGCTCTTTAAAACAAAATATACATTTAAAATTGCAATTTATTACATTTAATTTCTTTAATTATAATTAACTTTCAAATAGTAATTTTTTAATACAGATTTTAGCAGTAAAAAGTAATACCCCATATTACTGTTAAGGCTACCAAAAAATGCAATCCAAGCATGTACGTATTATGCAATACACAAATGTATTACAGTTTCACCGGTTAAAGCATAAACTAAAATAAGCAGTACTAGAATAGTAGTATCCTTGAATTATTCTACAAAACGTAATTTAATGACGTAGGTAAAACTTATCATAATGCATAATCATGCATAATTGAATTGATAACCTCAGGCCTCAGACCATATCCGTGTTTTTAGATCCTTGCTATTAATTTTGCAAAAAATAGTGGAAAATTAGTTCTAAAATTAATAATGCAACATTTTTGATGTTGTCTTTACGATCTACATAGTATTACCAGCAAAATGGATTTTGTATTAACGAAAAGAGAAGAAAAAAAGGCTTTTTGTTTGGTTTAGATACAAACTCCAGCAAAACTACACTCGTACCACTAGCATCTACTGTCTTAGGTGGACAAATATTCTAATAATTATTAAAACCTAATACTCTTTAATTTCTGGTCTCAATATGTGAACGAACCTGTAAATTGTGAATGTGCCACGGCTTACAAGTTGAGTATTTACTACATTTACATCATGTGAGTATACGTGAGTACTTAAAACTATTTATAATTTATTTCATTAAAAGCAAACAACTTATGCTTGGGATCATGCATGCATGTAAAAATATTTTTAAATTCAGGTGGTAATAAAATACATGTAGAAATAGGAAAACAAAAAGGTAGAAGTTTTTTATGTTGAAAATAAAATTCTTTAAAGTTATGAATTCCAATAACATCTGTTTACTTTAATTGTAGGTTATTGGTCTAGTAAAGCAGTGGCACTGGCACTATAAGCAATGACTACAGCCACAAACCTCATATGTAACGTAACACAAACCGAAAAGACCTTTGATGTTGATTGTTTCGTGATTTCCACTTCAAAACTAAAGCTCTGGTAATAAGAGGGTTCTATAAAAAAATGTCAACAAAAGCCTTAAAAATCAGATCTTGTTTTAGTCAAATTCATCCCCAAACAAACATTAAAGTAAAGTTGTAAAATTGAAAGTATTTACAGCGTAAGCAAAAGTAAATGTTTTGCAATTTTATTTTTGAATGGGCAAAACGCAATATTTAAATAATTAATACAGATTGAAAAAACTAACGGATTTCAAACACGTACAAATAACAAAATTTCAAAATTCTTAACCTACAGTATCCTACTCTTCTACTGTAACTGCTTTCTGTAATTCCAAAGCTAATTTAATGATGAGCTTTATAGAACCAAACCATCTAGTTCACCTTCATAGAATACTAGTATCGCATACCTGGCAAAACTAACAAACGGCGCTAATTTTCTTCGTACTTAAAATGCAATGTAAAATCATTTGTAGCTGATTTCAAAGTGTGGACTTTGCACGCTTCTACAAATTACAACATTTAGTCATTTAAAAAGTTAAACAAACAAAAATATTTAAAAACATAAGTACTTAAAGAATAAAACTGATTTAAAACAAAGGCATATAAAACATTATTAATTACGATAAAAATTGGGATTAAAGAAAGCTAAAGATTAATTTTATCATACAACAGACTAAATGTTTTTTAATCAATGGGCAGAACATGAAATTAGGGTTTTGCAAAAGTCTTATCAAAATATGCTCTCTGATTTATATTACAAGTACGCTTCGATTTAAATTCTAAAACAAAGCTTTCGCTTTGTTGATGACTACATTGTTGCAGTGCGGTACCTACATGCATTTATAAAGGTTTAAAAAACAGATGTAAGCAGCATTGAAATGTTACGTAAACATTCTTACTAAAGAAGCAAAAATGCTTATCTACTATTAATGAGCATTGCAACTTTGTGTTTTATCTTCTACCTGATTGTAAAAAATAGATTATGTTTGCAGTTAAAATGTATAGACAGTAAATAGTTACGCATTTTGTGGACTAAATTACAAAGGTACCAGCAATACAAATAGCCTATACAATATATTAGCTGTATTCATGATTACGTTATAAATTTTTGGCGCTATAACACTTTGGCACTATAACTTAAGAAATAGGCAAGATATAACGCGATATAGCGACTCTCATTTGTTGCTATAGAGACTGCATTTTGACTTTATTTTACGTGGCATTTTGCAGGTTGAAATAATTTTCACGTCCTGTTGGCGTGTACAGTGGTTGAAGAATAAAATGTTAAGTAAAATTAGGGGTATTCATAATCTCGCTATAACTATTTTTCGCGCTAAATAGTTTCGCACTATAACGCCAAGGCGTCTAGAATATTGAACGCCCCATCCTGTAAAATATGCTATAACGTTCGTGTTGTTATTGTTGCCATAGGTAACGAATTATTCAACTAACATTATAAACAAACATATATTCTTATTATTTTTGTAGCAAAACACACTTAATATTACTAAAATATTTCATTCTCATAATATTTGAAACATTGAATGTAGTCAAGATGCCGTCTCTATGGCGACAATTGAAATTCGCTATATCGCGCTTTATCCTGCTTGTTTTGTGACGCTATAGTGCGAAAGTCTTATAGTGCCAAAAATAGTTATAGCGAGATTATGAATACCACTATTATTTTTTTGAATATGTAATAAAAATAATAGATTGTTATAATATGCGGTTTGTGCATAGTTTGTTACCTATGGCAACATAAACATCGCGAACGTTATAGCAGATACTAAATACAACCTCGTGCGTTCAAAATTCTACGTGCATTTTGTGTTATAGTGCGAAATTATCTAACACCAAAAATCGTTATAACGTAATCATGAATGTGATTAGTGATTAGATAGTGATTATATTTGATTTATTCATGCTTTTGAATTTTTTAACTGTTGTTTATTTTGTGCAAGTGGCATTTGAAAGAATAAATGTACATAGGTTTTAATAAAATTGAATCGTCAAAAATTGTGAAAAGTTTTGATATCTATTGTTCAGTTATTATCTAATGCCTGCTATGCATATATTTATCTGCGCAAGCTTTCTTTAAATCCTATTTTATATTGTGTTTTAGTCTTTACTACTTAGGTATTTGATTTGGTATTTAAGGACACTGATTCAAGGCCAGGACGAGTAAGAAATTAGCAAGTTAAGGCAATACCACGTAATATACAATTAAATTAGGTACGTTATTTTTATTTTATTAATTCACGGTTTTAAAACATGACGTTGACATGTTTGATCTAGACATTTTTATACTATAATTTAGCTAGAAAATGTAATTTGCGTTAAAATATTCATAAACACGTGAAATCGGCTGAAACAGTTTGAATTGCGTTACTAAAAAAGCACGTTGAACTTACATGGAAACTTCCGCTTGCTTATCCTATTACCTATAAAATTAATCATTAACGATAACTAAGGAACAAAGAAATTTGTATTAGTGAATTTAAAATAGGGTCAATAAAATGGGAACTATCAAAATAATTAATAATTCCCGTGGGCTTTTAAATATTTCTATTGTGTAACAAATTTTGGACTAATAGGATAAAACGGATTTGTATAGGCTGTCGCTTCATACACTAATTTATTGTGAATACTCAAAATACCTTTACCATCATTAATTTTTAAAATGAGAAGAAAACCAACGTTTTTAAGATTAAAGAACACTTGTTAAACTAGCATGCGAGAAAAAACTGAAATAATCTGTAAAAGTTTGAATTTTAAATTATTCTATTTTGACTCATCTGTTACCCATAATATAATTCGATAATTTGTTTTTAAATTAGGGAAAATTTGTGTGCATGACCTTATTTAGAATTTAGCTTGTGTTCTAGCTACTAAATAATGATTCTCCATCTAGTGTTTATTAGTATATTTCCTAAATGCATTCCCCAAATCCAAATGCCCAATATTTGCGTTCAATAGCATTGTAGAGTTATTAGAGATTAAACTAAAAATATGTAATTTCAAGAGAAGTAAAAAACTCAACTTAATAAAACTCTATAGCTCAGAGTTTTACTGTTACCATTTATTTTGCTATGGAAATGCAGCGAATCTTTTGCAAAAGTGCCTGGCAGTAGAGTAATTTATTTTCTTTTTTTATTCCTACCTATCTACATAATTTACCGGAATTTTGAAACTTTTGCAATACTGGACCAATTTCATCGTGCCATATATCATTCGAAAGGTAATCCCTAGTAGAATTCAAATAACATAATGCGCCTCTATTATTACTAACAGTTTCCATGACAACGGTCTTTTAATTTTTCAATTTCACCTAAAACGTGTTGTATGGGCTACAAACTCAAAACAAAAAACATGGTGTCTCTTTATTTTTTAAGAGCTTTCAAATAATATATCACACGTCAAAATCCTTTAAATTTTTTAAATTTTCATTTATGTTTTTTTCAAACCATTTCAAATTTGATAACACGCGTTCGTCCACTTTAAGTTATTTAGATTCGCCTAATTGTCACCGTTCTAATGGTATACCATTTTAGTGTAATTTCATTGAGTTACCGGTCGAAATATTTATTTAACACAATATTTAATGTTTTAGCGGGAAATTCAAAAATTGGAATTTTGAATTTTTGGTTGTATTACAGAAATTAATTATGAATAACATAACCTACAACACATTGTGCGGCCTAATTGCTTCCCTTAATTGAAAACCTGTAAATTGAATCTAAAATTTGGCGGCAAATTCAAAATGCCCATATTTGCTGTTAAGGCTGCCATGAAACAAGGGCTTTAGCCCTTGTTTCATGGTTCCTCTAATACTAATATAGCGATTTTCCATTGCATCCCATTTCCTCAAAGTGTCAAATTGGGCTGTAGTATGTACGCATATTTTATGGAACTAACAATAACAACACGAATTGCGTACGTTCTGTACACTAACCAATACTAGTTGTAAGTTTACAATAGCGTTTACGATTACTGTGAAACTGACATTGATTCACCTGGAGCGCACACTGAAGTATTTGGTATTGTTTAATATAAACGGCGTAAAATTTCACATATTTACAAAATTATAATTCCACTTACCTAAGGGTTATGTCGACTTAAAAATCAGAAATATTTTTTCGCAGTACAAACAGTATCAAAGAACAACTGTAATAATAAACGCAACAACGCAATAACTTAAATGAAACCTTGCAATATTTTATCCACCTGCCTCGTTTAAAATGCATGTCCGCCCCATTTATTAAAAGTACTATGAAAATCGGTACTTCGCAAAATAATTGCAGCAAAAATTACCTACGATTTGCAGTTGACTCGAAATAAAATTGTACCTAGGACGGAGAACGTACCTTTTGCACTAAAGAATAACGTAAAAGAGTAATTTTAAACAAATTCAAATAACCTTGGCAGTTGTAATTTGTAATGGACATGGCTAATAAAGGGTATTTTAAAAACTAGATTAGTGTACGTAAAATTAAAATGAACCTTTTAAGAATCAAAATTTACAGAAGTGACGCTTAGAATTTTGAAAAAGTTGAATGTAGAAAACGAACATTTTCAAAAGTATTTTTAAGCTAGAATTTCGCTGGTCAAAATTATAAAACGTTTGTGTTGCTACACTTGTTAAATTGTCGAAGCAGGGTGAGTTAACACGATCGACTGCAGACTACGTAAAAGGCCTAATTTACAAGATGAATTACTTATTTTAAAACAATCAAACGCGAACTTGAAAGTAAGACAGTATTTTGTAAAGTATAAAACATTAGTCAAAGAAATATTTTATGCGGCAGAATTCCTTAATGCTAACACATTTCAAAGCCGTTTGCAATAAAATTGTTTAAAATACTAGTCAATTGTAATACAGATTGCAGTGATTTAATAAGTTGCTTAATTGTCTAGAATATAGAAAATGAAAAGCCAAGGTAATTGAGCGCGTAAAAGTTTTGTAATGTCTTCACAATACATTGAAAACTAGCAGTAAATCAGCACGTTTGATCCAAAGCGGGACGACCATCTCTAACAAAAACAATAAATCTCTAATTTCTGCTATTATTTGTATTCAAATATATGCATGTATCCTCAGAATCCGAAAACATATAAAGGATTCTATAAAAATCAAACATTGAGTATTCTTCATTACAACCTGCACTCGCTTTAGGAGTCAACGAAGCGGGTTCCTTGTTTTCTCATTCATTAATCCTCTTGTGCATAAATAAAGATAAAAGATAGATCTATAGGAAACTATCAAAGTTGAAATCAAAGCTTCGGGCACTCGGCGATTGTGTAAAATGGCCTTGGAAATTAAATCTAAAATTAGAAGTAGACGTGCTCATGTTGCCATTGCTACTGGCGTGTTGGCGAAGTTCTTGAACTTTTAAATAATTAGATTTGGGAAATATGAAGTCCTGAATGAACAGATTCACAAAAACGCAACTATTACTCAACCTAGACTCAACTCAAGAGCTCCATTTCACTTGAGGTTTTGCCTTTTAAAATTGTATTTTCTGCGAAGCACAAGCTATTAACAAAATACAAGGCTGTGTAATTAAACATACGGGCGCCTACTGTTTTTTTTACAATAATTTCAAAATAATTGTTACACTTTTTGCGTACTGTTTTACAATTTATGTTGCAAGTAAAGTCTTGTGAACAGTAGTTAACAGCTTCTGTGGAAATAAATCTTATTTATAGATTTATTTAAATGTTTAAAGAATATCAGTATTGCAAACCGCCAACTTACACTAATACAAGGGTTGCATCAAAATGTCCATGACAGTGTATATTAGAAAATCAGCTGGATCGACACGTTTTGTTTACGGTATATTTATAATTAAAAATAACTTTATTTTTTAACTACTGTATAAATTAATCTTAAAGTTTGTTTTAAACAACTTATGACGGTTTCACGGTGTTTTCAACTTTTTGGGGCAACTATTAACTATAATGCAATTCGTATTCACACCCAAAATTATTTTTTCAAAAGGTTTCAAAATTTTGAAATTTTATTAAAGTCTTCAAAAGCAAGTAACAATTTTAAGTCACGATTTGAAGCAAAAATATTTCATTTTAAAAATAGTCAGCGACGTAATAAAAGTCTACACAAAATTTTTCACCACCATTTTTACCTATATCAAAAACAATATACAATTAATTGTTATAAAATATAATATATTGTTGATATGTTTCAGTATATTATACTAAAACCTGCGAAAGTTGTAAAGTTTTTACAATCTTCAAAGCTTATACATTAAATGTTTCGTTATTTTAGTTCACCGGCGTTAAAATTCTAAAGTTGACAGTATATTCTATCAACATGCAAAACTGCAGTTCTCTTCTTCTCTTTGCGCCGTACCAACACACGCCTAAATGTCTGAAATACTAACACTTGAGATAATGACTTTAAAGAACATACAAAATTGCCCGTATTTAATAAAATCAAAAACATAAATTAGCTGTTGTTATATAGTCTTACGCAAGAAGGATTACAGTGTTTTTTAAATGAGTGATCAAAATCTTTTTGTTATTAGTGAATGAATTTAAAGCTTTTTCTCACAGGGTAAAACTACCAATTTGTTCCTACCTATCTACATAATTTAACGGATTTTTCACGATATCGAAATATTTGACCCATTTGGAAGTGTTATATACCATTTGAAAGGTAACGACGAGTACAATCTAAATAACGGACTCTGCACGATTTTACTCACAAATTTTCAACATTTTTTTTTAAAAAACCGTCAATTTTTTCGAAAATTCCGCCTAAATATTTTTTTAAGCGTTCGAAGCCTAAAACAAAATACCCGTTTTCTTAATTCTTCAAGGGCTTTAAAATGATGTATCATACATTACTATCACTCAATTTTGAAAAAAAAATAATTCAGTTTTTTAATTACAATTAAAAATTAATCATGACCTGACCTCGAACTACAAGTTCAATAGGTTCGCCTATTAATTCCGGTTTCACTGGTATATCGTTGATGTCTGCATTCATTGACTGACGGGTTCAAATTTCGGATTTAAGATTTGGCGGGAAATTCAAAAAATGTACTTTTCAAAAACTGAAAATCGCCTGGAGGCATTTTCGCCTAAAACATTTTTTATTAACATTTACAAGTCTGCATTGAAATTGCCACTAACCTCACTCTTTCACGGCTACCTCCCCTTAATTTAAAGGTTATAAATTGACCCGGCAAGAACTGCCTTACGTTACTGTTAAGGCTGCCATAAAACAAGGGCTTTAGCCCTTGTTTTTTTATTTACTATAATTTAGATTTGTTACGAATTAAAATCCTAGGGAAGTCTCCTGCTACAGTAAAAGTGCACAGTATATTTGGGTGCTGTGTATTTAAATATTTAAGTGCATAATTTAGTAGGCCGCCATAAACATTGTACCAGCATAATATAAACGAGTTACGGATTTACGACGGAAACCAAGTCTATTTGACACTTTTTTTGTGAATGCAGATATCTGCAGACCAGACAGCCCAGACTTTAGTTTAGGTACTAGACACAAACACGCAAGAGAAAAACAATTTTACGATCCTCGTTTTATGTCGATTTAGTTATCACATTCTTTTGGGTTCCGTTTCTGGTTTGTATGGCAAAAAGTCTACTGCATTCGCAGATTGATATCATGATTTGAGCTGGGCTTAGTTGGGTTTCTCATAAAAATGTACAGTTATTATGTAAATAACTTATGTATAGAAACTTTCCCGAGTCAATTGACAGTTTTATTTACTTTCTTTACAAGAATTTAAACATATCACACGGACGTACGACAAAATGACAAAACAAAACAGAAAAATAAATGTTAACTGTAAAACATTGCAAACAAAAAGGGCCTGCTTATCTAGAATGCAGAATCATATTTTCTACATAAAGTAATTTTATGATAATTACCATATTTGCAGACAGTCATTATTGTTGGCAAATAAAGTATAAAAGAGCACAAAAAATGCAGTTGAAATGAAAAATAGGATATAATGAAATAAAACCGGCTATGCATGAAATTTAACAAAAAATTGGAAAATGTCAGAAGCTTTCTTATGCTTGTGAATGGTTGTCGTAGTAAGTAAGTAAAAACGAAATAATTTTGATATTTAAATATTTCAAACTGGAAAATGCCCCACCAACGGCAATACCATTGTTTAAACGTTAATAAGATGCGGTTGCAATTGCAATTGGCTTGCATTTCCATAAATTAACTTGCGTGACATGTCAAGAACACATTGTGTGGCTACGGTATGATAAGTATACATGCATTATGATTATGATACGTACATTGTAAAGATAATAAACATATCCTCTATGAAGAGCCAAAATGACCCATTATCAATTTAAGCTACAATCAAAATGAGCTTTGTCATTAAATCGAACTGAAAAACATCCGTAAAATGTTAATAACGAGTTTTTGAAAAGTGTCAAATGTTGTATTCACATGTTTTTGAAAAGCGTTAAATGTTCCATTTACATGTTTTTGAAAAGCGTGAACTGTTATTTTTACATTTTAAAAGTGCAAAATATTCTATTTAAATGCTTTCAAGACATGTCCTAATATTTGTGTGGATAGTGGACATTTTTTTAAGCTACAAATGGATGTGGGTCATTTTGGTTCTTCACAGAGAATATATGGTTTGAGTTTGCCAATTTTAATTTTAAATATACGAATTTGGTAGCAAGACAATTCAATGCAAAAAGCTTCTAGTAATTTGAACAAAATAAATATTTTTTCAAAATTTCTAAATAAAAACAAATAAAACTAGAAATTTGCTATTTTAGTAAAAAGTACGATCTTGCACCTATTTTAGTCTGGTGGTATTTGCATATTTTTATTTTCGAAAGTGCTAAATTGGCCAATTAAATACAAAAGAAAAGACAACTGTGACCGAACGATTACAGCTGTTGAATTCACTTTAAGAATTTAAATGACGTTGAATGATAGCAACGATTTTGTATAATCTGAAATCTGACGAATCGGTCATCAGAAATACAAACATAAGATTTTGAGCATAGGCTTTCCAGACTGATTCTGCTACGATTTGGTTCCAGTACTGCGATCGCAGATGATATGTTAGTTTGTAGATCATTTCTGATTTTCAAATTATTATGAAATGCAATTTAGTTTTGTTTTAGTAATGTAAAGCGCCGTATGTACTAATATGGCAAAAAAAGGAGCCTCCACTAAGTTTAGCATTTAACAAAGCCAAACTAAAGAACTGAGAAAAGTTCTACTTTCTCCGGTTGCGTTTCAGTCCCAGTTTCCAGTTTCATTGCAGCGAATAACACATGGTTATAGAGAACTATGACAAACGGTAACCATGGCATGGGCGCTGAGATGCTTTTGGTTTGGAAATTGACGGGAATGAATGACTCAGACCGACACCATGGCTGAGTTTATAAGTAGGATGCGCCGTGTGGAAAAAAGAAAGCCTACAGCTTGCTCTCTCTGCCATACGATTTCCTTCATTCGTTTCCGTTTACACGCGGTCGTTTTTACCTTTCTTATTAGGCTTCTGTATATAGCAAAAGGGTGTGACTACATATAATATTGAAGAGTAGTTTTGTGAAACGGTATGTGTAAGTCCATTTAAAAAAAAGGTTATTTGCGTTAGTGTCATATTTAACTGAATACGCTACTGCGTTGAATAGTGAAGGCCAGTGTTCAACCAATGACATTCTAATAAAGATTTTAAATATCGATTTTTGGTAAAGCGGTACCTAAGTCCATCTTAAATATGCTTTTCTGGTTTAAGTTTGGATTGTTAAGTAGTTTGGTAGTTTATAGTAGACAATTTACTCTCTTGATTGCTTTCACTGCATAAAAAGCGAAAACAATGTTTAGTTTTATTTAAAACGATTGAAAAGTCATCTCATGGACTTTTCACCCCTTGTGAATTTATTTGTTTAAAGGCAAGAGGGGTCACGTGCTACTTCCAAATACTTAAATTTTTGAATAATTTCTAAAATAATTCAAAGTCAGTCTACATTTATGAAACTGCATGTAATGGTAATGGTAATGCTCTGTCATCAGATGCAATGCAACGAAACCTAGGAGTATTGCTCCACTTTCAATTTTAATTTCACAAACACTGCGTTTGTCAGTTATGCATTTAAAAAAAGTATCACTTAAATGAACGAATCAAAATTACTTATAATTATTTGAAAACAAAACTTGCTTTTAAACCACAACATTTTTTAACACAAATTACAAATTTTTAAAAATTTAAATATTGTTAAAACTAACAAACAGTATACGTTTTTTTTGCAACAATTTTCTTGTAAATAATTGATATTATATTATTCTAGTACGCTTTGCAGTACCTTTGTATCCTGGATGTCGGGTACAGGCAAGCGCGGATACAAAGGGGGGGCTAGAGGGGCTAAAGCCCCCCATAAGACGGGATTTTTAACATTGTTGATAAACAAGCGGCCATTTTCCAAGATGGCCGCTCAAAAATTGTTAGCCCCCCCTATGACTAAATCCTGGATCCGCGACTGACTGTACCCTGTACGGTACAGGGTACAGTTGAGTACAGTGATCGGTAGTTTGGTGGTTTAGTTTTATCAACTCATACATCTTCTTGGCAATTACAAGAATATTATTACCTGAAATAATAAAGTTAGTTCTCTTCTCAATCGTCCCAATCGTCCTCTTGAAGTGAATTGCCAAGTTTGAACGAATCCTCATAATTTTGAGACATTAAAACATGATGCTGTTCAATATAACCTTAAGCAATCAAGGTAATAAAATACACCTAAAAACAATAACTGGCGCTAAAATGTGCATAATATTTTAGTCCCATATGTCGCGAATGAACCTTTTAACAATACCAATTTTTTAACTTGCGCTACAAAAGCTTATAGACCTTAATTTTCTACTTTTTCAAATTTTTGAAACAAGTAAGGAAATAAAGTGTGCAATTTCCGAATTCAGTAACTGACAAATCTTAAATTATGTTTTTCCAAGAACGAAAATGCAAATTATACTTAACTTTTAGAAATTGAGTTGGCCAAAAAGGAACGATCAACAATTTTATAAATGCTATGGGTTATTCTGAACAATTACAGGCTCATTCTTTCACAAGCTTGACTTTCCTTCTATTTGCAAGTTTAAGTAATGTGCTGTTATTTGTTTATGTGGCGGCGAAGTTTTCGTACAGTATACAGATAACACATTTCAAAAACTTAAAAAGACTAACACAAATAATAACACGAACTAAATTCCCGTCGTTTTTAGCCTCCTCTGCGTTGAAAACTAGGGACTGGGTATAAGTAGGTCGTAGGTAAATGCATAGGATGGTTAAAACCTATTCGGATGTTGAGGCAGTCATCAAACTTTTCTACAAAATTATTGAAACATAGTTTTTTCCTTGGTACTCCATTGTAAGCATTCCACAATTGTATTGAAAACCCACGGCTAACGTACTCACTTTCTATTTTAACTTAATTTTAACTAATTTGCAAGCTATGGACTCTAATAACGTGTTTAGTTCTATCTAGTTTGCGGTATTGGGCGAGGAATGCAGAGGCACTATAAGCAAGGGGTTCAGCCACATACCTCATCTCTTAATAAAAACAGACAGCACCTTTGAATTCTATGAGTTTATGATTTAAACTTCATCACTAAAGTTCAGATGTTAAGAGGTTTACATAAAAATACAAACCAAAAAGCCTTGGAAATCAAAGTCTGTTTTAATATCGAATTCTTCCTTACACAAAATACAGTGCAGTAAAGAGGTAAAAATTTAAATTTTATACAACGTTAACAGAAATTCTCTTTGTGTTGTTTTTGTAAATGTTCAAACCTTAATATTAGTTTAAATATTCTGTACTGGGAAAAATGTACGAATTCCAAACATGTTACATGTTTCCCATCAAACACCGAAGTTTGGCCCTGGTTAGGTTAAGCATAGGGAGGTCTGGCGAAGCTGGACTTAGGGAAATGTGGGTTGAATAAGCCTGTTCCAGAGCGGGGTTAACATCGGGAAGTCTGGCAAAGTGAACTCAGGAGAAAATCGGTCGTACAGATCTGCCCCAGGGCTTAGTTAACATAGGCAGGTCTGGCAAAGCTGAACTAGGGGAATGGTCAGTTGCAAAGGTTTGTCCCAGATCGGGGTTAACACTGGGAAGTCTGGACTAGCACGCGGTCAGGAAAAAATCCTCCTTCCCGTGGTTTGCCCATTGCAGCCGTTAAATAAGTCGCATCACACGGTTAAAAGGCACGCTGCTTTCTGTTCTTCAGCTCAGTGCAGCCCACAACTTCAGTTTTAGCATGAAGCGGGGTGGAAAAAGTCAAAGTGAAGTTTGTTACTGGTTCTTTAGTTTAAATTCGAGTTTATTGTTTTCTATATTTCCTAAACTCGAAATTAAGTAGTATAAAAGTGTAAGTATTGTGAATTATTAACTTTAACGTTGTGTTTAGCTTACTGTGTCTCAATTGGAGCTGGAGTTGTTGACGATGAGCTCTTACAATATAATTTGACTGTGTAATATTATTATCAGCTCAAGCAGAGATGACTAACCATAAATTGCGAAGTGTTGCCTCTGTCTAGCATTTTAGTTACATTTTTATTAGACTTGGGGACGAATTCGAGTTGGGATACTGTCATAATCGTCATTTCTTCGTCAAAGTTGCACTGTGATTAGGCACCTCAGTAATATCTTCTAACATGTAGAGTACTACCTAAAAATTATGTGCCAAGTAAAATCACAACTCAAAGTAACTTTTTCGTTTTGTGTAAAATACGACGTTAGCTGAAGCTTGCATTTCAATATAACACTTGCGAGATTATAAAAGTGTAGTTTATAAATGGTGATCAATGAGTAGAATGATTGGATGATGACACTTATGTAATTAATGAATGCATTTAAAGAATGTTCAATTATGAAATAATATGCAGTAAATGTAGTTAGTAGTAGCAGAGGCGCAACTGCGGCAGTATTTCTAGCTTCCTCATTTTGCCCAGACCTGGTCCGGACCAGGGTCAGACCAGCCTATAGTTACTAGGGCCTTGGCTAGGCCCTAGCTGCGCCGTAGTTTTCAAATGAACCTTAGGCCATTGCATCCCCGGACGTCAAAACCTTGCCTTGGCCAGACAATTCCAACTAAGCTGGGCCAGGCCAGATCCTCACCTTTTGTGTTTAATGGGTTGTAATCCGTAAATGTTATTTTAATTATCACAAATAACATAATTATATTCAAACGTTCAGCTCTACCGACTCTACTGCTGTGCTCTGTAGTGCTAGTACCAAGTTAAACCGCCAAACAAATGAAAAACCATCGACAATTACTATCGCATAGGTGGAAAAATGAATAAACGGCGCTAGAATGTCTCTCATTAAAATGCATTGCAATGTTACTGATAGTGATATCACAGAGTAGACTTTGCACGCTTCTAGAAATTATAACAATTATAATTTAAAACAATAAAAACAACTTACAAAATTGAAGCCAAAATGATAAAAAACAAAACAAACTTTAATCAAAAAATTTATACCAAGTAATGCAAACAATAATAAAACAAACTGATGACTTAGTGTTAATATAAGAAACAAGTAATCTGTTTTAAATTATAGACAGTAAATTGAATGATGTTTTTGCAAAAAGCCTAATAAAAATAAGCTTTTCGTTTTCAAGTACACACAAATACGCTTCGATTTCAATTCCAAAACGAATTTTGAAGGACCATAAAACTGTTCCATGAAATAATGGTGTCTGGATTTCTACACGGACTTTACACTTTAGCAAAACAAGCAAAAGCGACTTGATTTTCCTTGATGTCATTCAGGTCAGCTAATTTTGTTTTGGAACTCTAGTTTTTGGTCTGGTAAAAGCAAGTATAATGTTTTCGGTTCCGACGGACAACCTTAAGTGTATAAAAAAGTAATTTAAGTTCCCTAAAATCAAAAATTTCAACCCCGTAGAAAATTAAGTAATTTGTGCTGATTTTGCTAGGAGGTCACATGCTCTTGCGTAGCTATGTATCTTTTGAACATGTTATGTTTTAGTATTCTACCAAGAGTGAAAGCAAATTTAGGAATTGGTTGCTAAAATATTGATAATTTAAAACAAAATAGTCTTAACTGAATTTGAAAACTGCAAACCTTAATATTTTGCAAAGTTGCGTATTATAAAAACTAGATTGATGTATGTAAAATGATGCTTTTAATAATAAACATGTTTTACAGAAGTGACGACCAGCATTTTGAAAAATTTGAATGTAGAAAACGAACAATTTCAAAAGTATCAATGAAAAGGGTCAATGGGACTCTTCGGATATAAATGAAATCCGATGTTAAAGACAGCCATTTAAACAATGGTAAAAGGAGATGACAGCGTCATAGGGTCTAAAAATGAAAATATTTGGATGACGTCATTTATGGACGACCCCTTGCTAATTTTGGGCTTGTTTGTATTCAAATAACACAATGCCTAAAGTTTTTGAAAAATATCAGAAAACTGAAAAAGGGGTAAGGGTAAGGTGAAATTCCTATTGAATTTCCCATATGATTTTTCAGTTTTTTTATCTCGACCAATTTCGAAAATTTCAAATTTAGTTTTTGGCGCCAGAACGCAATTTGCACCGATATGGTTATATAAGTTGTAATGACCCCACCACGTAGTACATGTTCTGATAGCGTTTGCTTTATTTCGGATTTTACACTTGGGAAATGTCCCATGTAAGGGTGATGGGCAACAAGTTTAGAATTGCTGTGAGCAGTTCTCAAGTAATCTGTTACAATCCTTTTTTACACTTGCATTTTCTACTAAATCAATTCGTGTAATATGCTGCTATTTATTTATGTGGCGGTGAAGTTTTCCAACAATACATATGCAAACACTACTTTTCAAAAATTTGTTTTGCTTGAAATATTAAGAGAATATCAAATACAGTTATATTTTTTCCTGCAATTTTTAAAAAACCAATATATGTTTTAGAACATATCCGCATTTACAGTGGGTGCACATTAATTTTGCGGTGGAATGGAACGCATATTCAAAAATTATACTACACTTTTTTAAATTTTAATTGCAACTTACTCAATATTTTCAATATTAACAACAAAAAGGATTTGTTATTTAAGAAAAGACAAATAGACTGTTTTTTTTTAGATTTGGATTTGAACTTCAGCAAAACAACACTGTGACAACCACGAGCACCTACTGTTCATTGGTGGACGAATATTCTAATAACTAGTAATACTTGAACCTTATTATTGCCTAGTTACATTTTGTGCCCGGATCATAGCAAGTTCAATTTTTGTCAATGTTTTTGGGCTAGTGGAGCAGCAATACTATCAGCAAGGACTTCAGCCACGAACCTCATCCCTTAATAAAAACAGAAAAGACCTTGGAATTTGATGGTTCAAGATTTCAAATTCAAAACTAAAGTTCAGATGTGTCTTTGAAAATACAAACAAAAGTCTTGGAAATCAGAGACTGATTTATTATTAGTAGAATTCTTCTCGTAACAAAATACAGTACTGTTAAGCTGTAACATCTGAATCGTATTGTGAATCTCCTTCTAATGTTTTTTTGTGTGTGCAAAACTTAACATTTAAATATTTTTATAATTAGAAAAGTTTACGGATTCCAAACATGTACAAATATAATATTTTTAAAAGTTCAAACCTACTGTCTCTTACTAACAATGCACTGCTTTCTAATTTGGTATTTTTATAAAGCTGTAAAGATCTTTCATGTGAACTCGTGCAACAGCCGGTTTTACATGTCCAGCAAATAAGTAACCGGCGTTAACATTTCTCCTATTTAAACTACTTTTTAGCATCACTGATAAGTTGTGATTAAACAGCGTAGACTTCGCATGCTTCTACAAAATACAACACTTCCGTAATTACAATTTTATTTTAGTAATTAAAAATTTAAAAAGGCAAAACCAAATAATAAAATCAAAAACAAACGTTAAAATAAAAACGCGAAGTAAAAAATTTAAAACAATAAAAATTGGGACCAACAAAATCATGCTAAAATAATAATATAATACAGGTTTAATTTTATTTCAATAATAAAAAGTCCATTAAGAGTGATTTGTTTTTGCAGAAGTATAATGAAAATAAGCTTTTACATTTTCAGAACAAATACGCTTTCATTTCCGAAACGAATTTTGAAGAATCATAACGTCGTTACATGAAATACAGTTTTTTTGATTTTAACATGGACTGGGCTAATAATTCACGGTTTTAAAACACCTTGTTCCATTACTGAGCGTGGGTTATAAGTTAACTGAATTTGCTTGAATACATAAGTGTAGTAAGTAATCTTTTCAATATCTAGTGGCGTAAAAATAAACCACTTTCGGAAACTCATAATCATATGCAAATAATTTGCGACAACTAAAAGTTTTTAATTTATAAAAACTATTGCAACGCGTCACGCTAACAAGAACGCAAAATAAACGCGCAACCTTAATAAACGAGCAGTGAAGCTTCTTACCTAATTTGAACAGTGGCATTCACGACAACTTCTGAAGGCTGATGCCTTTGACAATTACGCAATTTGATTATTTTAAATTATTGATACTTGTTATTAATCAGAAAAACATGTGAATGGGGGTATGCACAAATGATTGGGGTCGTTAATCCTGGTGCACCTTTAGCGTCAACCCAACTTGACGTCCTCTGTGTAAATAAGAGGGAGGGGTCTGGCTATTTCTAATTCGATTTGAAGATGTTGGAAAGGAGGATGGTGGTAGTGTAATCGTCGGTTCCGGAAAAGGAGAAGATGGTGTAAGGTAAGAGTAAATGATGGTTGGAGCAGACTGACTGAGTCAAGAGTACGCGGTTGATTGTATAGAGAGATGAGACCGGGTTGTGAGTTGCGGAAGCGGGATTGACTTGGTATCGATAGGCCGGGACCGCAGTTGGATGTGGTAGGAGGAAGCACGATCCACTTGTTCTCGGTAGACCGGAATGAGGATGCGGTGCTGGATGGTTTTGGTAGACTCGATCTGGAAGAGCGACGACCGTATACCGCGGCTGAAGAAGCTTAGACCGGAGACCGGATGATGTGGTCTGCAAGGACCGTAAAGCGAGGACCGGAGACCGGATCTGAGGATGCAAGGACCGCAAAGCGAGGACCGGAAACCGGGTCTGAGGATGCAGGGACCGCAAAGCGAGGACCGGAGACCGGGTCTGAGGTGTCTTGACTTGAGATGCGGTATGCGGTGTGCGGTGAACCAAAGTACGCGGTTAGAGGGCGGTTCAGACTGGAGACCGAGGTTGACGTGAAGACCGGAGACCGCCGGTAGGAAAGTGGTACAGACCGGAGAACGCGGTTGAAGCGAAGACCAGAGACCGCCGGTAGAAGCAAGGACCGCAGACTGAGACTGAGGATGCGAATACCGAGATGGTGGTGATGACAATCAACCGAGATGGTGGAAGCGGAGACCGTAGATGGTGGGTTGGTAGGCTGGTGAGACGATATGCCGAGTCAGTGATGCGGTAGGCCGAGTCCGATGGATCTGGACTTGGGATGCGGTTTAAGAGAAGTCTTGACCTGACAAAACGAGTCGGAGGTAGATTCAGACCGGAGGAAGTGGTCTTGAGAGCGGTTTGGAAACGATTTTGACCCGCAGTAGCCGGTATGGTGGCGATTCTGAGCTGATGACCAAGAGTGCTATTGACTGACTACATGCGTTCAGCATGAAAACAGCACTAGCAACTCGATTCGCGGTATATAAAGGGTGCACTGACGATGTAAAGCGTGATGCAGTCAACGGTTATGCAGTGTACTGGTAAGTGAGATTAAGGTGTGGCTGGTTGAATGAAATTTCGGTTTTTGGAACTCACGAGTGTGTAATTTTTGGTAGTAATTACCAAGTTATCTTTAATTAACACACTAAAAACACACCTAATTACTATTAATAACAATTAGGATTAATTTACAGATTTACCGAATTGAAATTCTGTTAATTTATAAAGAAAGAGAATTTTTGGTCAAACCTCAGGGTAGCAGAGTCACGACGCTCGAACCGTTGGAAGACTGAGAGTGATGCGAAAAGGACTGACTGCTATCACTCAAATTTTGGTTGAGTCGATTCGACTCATTGGTTGCCTGCTCCTGCTCCAATATCCCAAATTCATGCAAAGCAGAGGTTTGAGACATTGGAGCAGAGTGGTATTCAGGACTCTGTGTTAAAGGTCTGTTAAGGCCTCTGGGTTTGAGTCATTAGGCAAACAACGCACTGACGTAACGGAAAATTTCTGATGTGGAGTAGATTACGACTGAACAACATGCGCCTGTGGTAAAAGATGTAAAACACAACAAAATCCTGGCGGCATTGAAAATTTATGTAGAATAGAAAAACAAAAGCAGGATAAAAATGGTTTTATTCGAAAATGAAACTCTTCATTGTTATACATACACTCTAATGATGCACGTTTATTTTTAGTATGGGTGATTGAAATACTAAAACACAGGTACTCTCAGTAAGGACTACAACTACATATCCCATCTCTTAACATAAACGTAAAGGACTTTCTAGGTCGATGGGTTCATGATTTCAACTTTAAAACTAACGTTTAGATCTAAGGAGGGTTCTATAAAATAAGAACAAAAGACTTCGAAATCAGAGTCTGTTTTAGTATAGAATCCTTCCCAAAACAAAGAACAGTACAGTAAAGCTGTAAAGTATTTGCAATGTAAATCAAATTTATCATAGTAATTTTATATGTAAATTTACAATACCTTATGTTTAAATATTTTATAAGAGCGATTGCGAAAGAGAAGGCGAGTAAAATTTTCCACGCATCGGGATTTGAATCTTGTCTATTCGTGTCTACGTGGGTAGGAGCATCTTTATGCATATCTAATGTTTTACAGTCGATGAATTTCAAAATTCCAATTTTCAAATTTGCACTATAAACTTCAAAAGACTAGTTTATGTTTCACTTTGATGACTACATACTTGCAGTACATACATCTGCAGACGTTTAGCTTTGATACAGATACAACAGCATTTACTATTTCAGCTACGTGAATATTCTTACTAAAGAAGCAAAATGGCTAAACATTGCAGCTTTGCTGTTTGTGTTCTTCTTAATGGTAAGAACACAATTATCTTGGCAGTTAAAATTAAAAGAAATATTAAACAGTGACAAATTAAATTCGAAAAAAGTGCACAGTACAAACAATAAACATTGCCTATACAATATATTTAATTTAAATGTGATTTGATATAGTCATGCTTTTTAATTGCTTTACTTTTTCACTGCAATTTAAATCCGATTTAAAAGTCTGGAATTTGAATGCATGCTTACAATTTACACTTGAGTAAGCAAAATTGTAATTATAAAATACCTAGAATAGTTTCGTGTTTGGTTCTTTTTATTTTATATATTAACTAGGTATTTGCTTTGGTATTTGAGAACACTAATTCATTGCAACAACGAGTAAAAGTAGTATGAAGCTCAAGGCAATACATAATTTGCAATAAACAAGAGCTAACGCCAATGTTTAATGGCAGTCCAGACAGCAAAATACGGCGGTTTAAATTTAAAAAAGCTGCGTACATTTCTTTAATACAACACAACTAATAATTTAAATTTTTGAATTTCCCGCCAAAATTTTAAATATTGTGTTTACTGAAGATTTTTACCGGTCACTCAATGACCTTACACAAAAAAAAGTATACTCTTCGAATCAAAATAACTAGGCGAATCTAAATAACTTGATTGTTTCTAACGTTGTTTCAGAATTTTGAAAGATTTGAAAATATTTTTTGAAACAATCTAAGAAATGTATACATTTGAAGCCTAATCTTAAAACGTCGTGTTTTCAAAAAAAAAAATATAAATTTTCTTATTTTTTAAAATCCAAAAATAACGTGTTGGAAAACAGTAAAAGGATCCAATTGGCCAAATTTCATCAACATCGGATGAGAAGTGTAGGCGTATCTGGGTTGAAAAATAATAAACTTTGAATTTTTTAAAACTTTGGTGGGCCACTGTGACCAAACAACACAAAATGCAGCCGATTTACTTTAGGCCTGTTTTACTTAAAAGTAGCCTGATTTTTTGGAATAGGTGATTTTGAAATCTGGGTATGATTTACCACTTGGCGTGGTTTCCTTGTAAGTTTACATGAATTATAATTAGTGCTGTAATGACTTGAACCTTGCCGTGTCTAGGAATAAGGTATTTTCTGGTGTTTGTGATAAACAGCGTTAAGATTCACAGATTTAGATTTACAAGATTATACTTGCACATACCTAAGGGTTGTGTCGATATAAGAATAAGAAATAGTTGTTCACAGTACAAATAGTATTAAAGAACTAATGTAATTATTTTGTCCTTTCTTCTATTTGCATAACGCGTACCTACAAACTACTTGCGTGAAGGTAGAATCTTGATCATCGTCAAAAGAGGGCCTAATCGTATTTACAATTTCAAGCGGTGTGAAAATAAACCTTTTTTGGCAATTCGTACTCATGCAATCAATTTGCAACACCCATAAGTTTCCTATTTACAAAATCCATATTAACGCATTATTCTAATTCTAAGTAACATATAATATTAGTCTAATTACTGTAATTAAACAAGTGGCGAAGCTTGGTAGCTATTGTAAGCAGTACCGTCCACGACATATTCTATTGACTAAGAAACAAAAATACAAATTAAAACTCTATTTACCAAGATATGTACTTGATGAGCTTTCCTGCAAAGCTTGTGTTGTAGCAAATGTCCCAACCCAAGTCAAAAACCTTGTCTGTAATTAATATATGAATATTGCATTGCCCTTTACAATATTTAAACACCTTTAAACACAATGTGAAAATGTATTTAGCTTTTGATAGGTGGACCCACAAAATTTGATCAATAAACTGACGCTATGAAAAAAACTTGATTAAATATTATAATTTGATCAGAACTGGAACACTATATGATTTGTACAATTTGTGTGAATTTTATTTTATGTGCTTTCGTAGAATGTGCTATTTAAGAACTATTATTAATATTATGATTAATACCTATTTCAAAATTTTGACGAAAATACAGCTCCAAATTCCTATGCGCTTTATATTTTTTCTCTTGTATTTTAGTAATTATTCAAATTATTGACATTTGTTTTAGAGACAAAAAGTCCAAGGACGGAATCTTACGTCAATGTGTGCGAGTGTAAATTTAAAATGGACATAGTAGTAAGTTTGTACAACATTTCTGATTTATAAATACAAATTATGAAATCCAATTAAGTTTTGTTGTTAAACCACGTTTTGATTTAAGCCTAGGTTTTGTTAAGGATGTTTAGGACTTCAATAAACTACACGAAATTTCATAAAAACTAGATTTTATAAATTTATGTAGAAGCAAGTTTAAGAATTTAACTTGCTGCTAAAATACTGCTAATTGTTAAAAAAAGGCTTACGATTAGCGGAATTTAAAAACTGCAAATTTTAATATTTTGCCAAGCCGCGTGGTCTTCATTGTTGTATGTAAAATGAAGCTTTTAATTATTATTTACGCATTTCGAAAAAGTTGTTGGTAGAAAACGAAAAATTTAAAAATTATTTTATAGCTAGACTTTTGCTATTCAACATTTTAAAACGTTTGTGTTGCTACATTTAGCGTTACCCAGAAAAATGTGCAAAATTGTGGAAGCAGGATGAGTAAGGTGTTAACAAAATTGAATGAAGACTATGAGAGGGGCGCAATTGAGAAGAGGAATTACTTATTTTAAAATAATCAAACGCAAACTTGAAAGTATGACAGTAGGGTTTGAAGTATAAAACATTAGTCAAAGAAATATATAGAGTAGAATTCCTATATCCAAACACATTTCAAAGTCGTTTGCAATAAAATTGCTTAAAATACTTGTAATGGTTACTGGTGATCGTTCATTTTGTATACTTGTTTCGCAGAATATAGCAACTGAAAAGCGAAGATTATGAAGCACGTAAAGATTTTGTAATTTCTTTACAATTCAATGAAAACAAGCAGTAAATCCGCAGGTTTGGTCCAAAGCGTCCATTTTGCTTTTATAAGTTTACTGCATAAAACAGTTCAAAACCACATACATGTGTGGCTATGATAATGGTAATGGTAATAATACTAATTAGTAATTAACTTGTATTTACCATTTCCCCACAAAGAATCGGATTTATATTCTTGCTGCACAGCATTTTCGTTGGTAAACTACAAAGGTTACAGAGTTTCATCATGATTGTATGTTTCTAATTGACCAGAGTATCATCTGTATTCCTCCCTCTCACGCGCGTGTACTACTATTGCAGGCACAGATTAGTACACAATTACGAGGAAATACATAATCTATGATATTTATTTTTGCAATATCATAAAACAATAAAATAGTATGACCTAAAATGATTTAATGTTATACTGATATCTGGGGCCATGGGATGAGTCCCACAGAGCCCTTATTGTGAAACTAACTAACGAAACTACTGATATCTGAAGTTTTTAATGTTGGCTGGCGTTATTAAGTGATTGCTTGAAAAAAGAGGCCCGTCCTGCGGACGGTATGTAACAGCTTATGTAAAACTACATCTTATTTATTTGAATGGTTAAACAACACCAAGAAAAGTGCTATTAACTGTCGCAAGGGACCCATAAAGACTGTATGATAATTGCCGAAGACAAAATATTTAACACCTCAAGCAAATAATAAGTTTTAGTCAACTGAAACTCACATCAGCTCTACTTTTCATACCAAATTTTAGATCACTTACACTAATGCTAGGGTTGGAATGTCCGTGACCGTGTATTAGAAAAAAAATTTAAAATTTCGAAATTTTTCCAAACTCTTCAAAAGCAAGTAAACATTTGAAGTCACAATTTTGAGCAAGAATACTTCATTTAAAAAAAATAGTTAGCGTTGTAATGAAAGTCTGCAAAACATTTCAGTAGAACCACAATTTTTACCTCTATCAAAAACAGTACGAAATCCCTTATGCCAGAATATATATCTATACCACCAAAACAAACCTTCAACGATCTGCGGAGGGGTAGCTGCTTTGTATTGTTATTTTAGTTAACCAGCGTTAAGACGCTACAATTAAAAAGTTACAGCATGTTCTGTCAACATGCAAAATTGCGAATGTTCCATATTTTGTACCATTTCAAAAACTATATGAAATTATAACGCTGTCACATTCAGCTGGAGGTTTTAGAAACTGGAACAAACCGGGAGCTGAGAACCGAGGGTGATCTGTAACCATAAAAGTTAATGTACGTAAAGACAAGTAAATTGAGAACGATGGCTCTATCACACAAATCTTCGTAACACATTCAAATACAAAATTTTAACCTCCACTTGAGGTAATGACTTTAGAGAAGAATCAAATTTACCCATGATTTATTAAATCACAAATTTAAATTTGTTCTTGTTATATATAGCCTTATGCAAGAATAATTTAATTCAAAATAACGAGTGATCAAAAGCATGATATTATTAGTGAATGAATTTATACCTATTTCCCAAAAGTATTAACTACCTGTTTGTTTTATTGGATTAAATTAAAATTTGTTACTAATTCGGATTGAAGTCGTAGAAAGTCCCCCGTTACAGTGAAAGTGCATAGTATGTTGGGGGGCTGTGTATTTAAATATTTAAGTAATTTAGTCGACCGTCATAAACGTCGTCCCAACATAATATAAAAGAGTTACTGATTTACGACATATAACATACGATGTATGTATGTACATACTACAGACGCTGACGCCATGGCTATTTGAAACTTGTTTTATTATTATTATTATGTGTGTATTTATACAGCCGGATATGGCGGGTATGGCCAACTGTGATTTCATACAACTTTATTTTCGGATGGTCGGAGCACCGTAAGCAGATATAGTAATTGCTACAGTACTCCACATCCTGTCACCTACACTTATAGTATTTGGTATAGTTACGTGTTTCTGTAGACCACTATGCAAGACATATATTTAGGCTGGTTTACACCAGACGCATTGCCTATATTTCCCTTTCGGAGGAAAAACACAACAGAGTATCTTATAGAATCGAGATGACGTTCTCACGGTCCCCACGACTCCAATACGCTCTGCCATGCCAACCCATCAGCGAGCAACTCTTTCGAATGTCATCGGGTGGCGACGCTTGCAGTATATTTTAGGATAGAAGTGCTTCGAGGAGATAATCTTGAGTTTATACATTTGCATGTACGAGAGTCAGGCAAAGTAGGTATCTACTATTAAGCAGCACTGAAAATCCGTCTCAGGTAGATAACTACCACGGATTTTTTCAGCCTGCACCCAACTCCCTTAAACTCTCACTCCCACCCCAGCTCAACTCCCCACCGCCATACCAAGCTCTATCACCAACACCGACTCCAATCCAGAGCGCCACCGACTCCCCCGACCCAGCAGCTCAATAGTTAAACCACTTGGCCGCCGAGCCGGGATATTTGAAACTTGTTCTGTAAATGCAGATATTTGCAGACAGTCCAGACTTTCAGACTTTAGTTCAGATTTTGTTTTCCTATGCTAAACACAAACAAACAATTTTATGATACTTGTTTTATGTCGATATGATTCTGGTATCACATCACTTTCTGCCGGGCAACTTTTCTTGTTTGTATGGTATTAAGTCTACTGCATTCGCAGATTGATGCCATGATTTGAGCTGGGCTTAGTTGTGGGTGGCTCATAAATATGTGCAGTATGTAAATAACTTATAGACGAAAACCCACCTAAGCCAATTGACCGTTTTATTGACTTTTTTTACAATGATTTAAACATATCACCCGGACGTACGACAAAATTGCAAGAAAAAAAAGAAACTGAAAAATAAATGTCAACTGTGTTTGAAGATAGATATTCTATAAAACACTGCAGATGCAAAGGGCCTGCTTAGCTAGAATGCAGAATTACATTGTCAAAAAGGTTTTATGAGCTACTGCAGAACCAATACCAGCCATTGTAAACAGGATATGTTAAAAAATTTTAAAACAAAATTAAAACGACATGCTAGAAAGCACTTTTTAAAATATACAGTGCAACGTCGCTAGTTTGGGATACTTTAACGTCACTACTGTGGTTCTCCTGATAAAGACTCATATATAGAAGTGACGAAAACTGAAATAGCAGATTTGCATACAGTAAATTTTGTGGTGAAATAAAAAATGCAGTTGGAAAATGAAACAACATATCGTCAGCGAAGAGGCAAATCTGACTATCTCCTTTTGGTGCTAAAAGCGAAACTGACTATTACCATTTTTTGCTAAAAGCGAAAATGACTATCTCCATTTTTCTCGAAATACCATTAAAAGAAGGCACAAAAACTATATGTACCAATGCAGCGTCTTATGAAAAAGACGTTTTTGTTGAAGGGTCCTCCATAAATGACGTCACAAAAATGTTTGTTAGACTTTTTGCTGCAATAATTAATTATTGCTTTCTTAGAAAATACCTCCATTTATAAAAGCTTAGCTATCGAAAGGAGTTTTATTATTAAAACATATTTGTCGTAATCCATTAGTTAATGATAATATTGAATCAATGTGCTAACCGTGCTGTTTCCTGATATACAGAAAACAGTTGTCACTAGAAAACCGCCAGCAGGAACATTAAACACTTGTTAAGTAATGTTAAAAAGTAGTGTAAAAAAGTAAGTGGAAAACGAGAATCTGAAAATTTGAACGTTAACGCTGAGTTAAGTCAGTAAAAGGTTGACTCATTGATTTAGATTACCAATGGCTAATGATAAAATCAATGGCTAAAAATTTATAATGCGTTGTCTGTAAATGATGTCACACTTAACATGTGTGGGTCTTGTCTGGTATTTATGACACGCCTTGTTACATTTGAGCTGTTATAATGAGAGTACTGAGTAAGTGGGTTCTTAAAGATTAACAATTTTTGTGACGTCATTTATGGACGACCCCTCAACAAACTCGTATGCCTTATAACATGCTGCATTAGTACATTTAGTTTTTTTGCCTCCATTTTAAAGTACTTTGAGAAAAATGGAGATAGTCATTTTCGCTTTCAGCAAAAAAAGGTCAAAGGATCTTTATTTGTAAGGGGTTTGGTGTTTCTAATCAATTGATCAGATCTTCCAACACGAACCCCCGTGTGGCTAGCTTACCCCGTACTAACACAGAGCCAAGTAAGCCTTTAAGGACATAGGTCACCACACATGTGGAGAGCCCGGCGTTTAAGATCAACTTTCTCACGAAAGAGATCCGAGGCAAGTGGGAATCGAACCCACGCCTTGTCGACAGTGATGGAGAGCCTCAGACGCTATGTCTCGCCCGGCACCACTGGACCACCAGGGCTCTCAAAAAAATGGTAATAGTCAGTTTCGCTTTTGCTTTTAGGACCAAAAGGAGATAGTCAGATTTGCCTCTTCGCTGACGATATTATGCAAAGGAGCTGATCATGTAAGAAATACAAGAACAAATTGATACTTATATGTATGTCAGTAGCTCTCCTATGCTTGTACATGGTAGTCCTAGTGGGTAAGCTGAAACGAAATCATTTTGACTTCCAAATATTTCAAGCTGGAAAGTGTCCCACCAACGGCAATTCCATTATTTAAATTTTAATAATATGCTGTTGCAATTGCAGTTGGCTTTCATTGAAAGGCACTTGAGTGACATGTCGTTTGAGATAAGAAGACGGTTTTGGAGGCCGAGGTATCATAAGCATGATTGCCTTATGAAACATTGTACAGACATTACATTTATGTGGTCAGGCCTGGGTTTTGTCATTTCAATTTTGTTTTTACTAATTTAGTGGCGAAACAATCAAATGCAAAAGTTTCTAGTAACTTTAAAACAGTAAACTTTTATTTTTTTAGTTTTAAATATGAAAAATAAAAACTAGATATTACCTATTTATGTTAGAACTACATACTGTACGGTAGTTACATCTATCTGGAAGTATCTGCGCGAAAAAGCAAAATACGCTATTTAAAAACCAAAGACCGACAAAGAAAAAGACAACTTTATTAAAATATACTTTTAATAAAAATATTTTAATAAAGTTCGTTTTTTTACACAATTTTGTTCTCCAATTTACTCTTACAATTTCATATAGCATTGCTTGATTTTAAAAATTCTGTCTAATAACCTACTATCTTGAGCAGCAAAGTATATGATGTAATATGTAAGCTTTAGCAACAATTTACTGTCACACTTCATGAGTTACGTACAAAACTGATTGAAATATTGCACTTTCTAACTTTGCGTCCCTGTGTAGCCACTAAATCTATCCATTATGCCACTTTTCATAATCTACTATGTAATATGTACTCCTAAAATAATTTACCAATAATAATTCTAATTCATGAAAACTCTGAAAAATCGGTTTATTACTCAATAAGAATTCTTTAAGCATATGTAGCTGCAATGATTGGATTCAAAAGTTATTGCAAAATTCTCATTACGATAAAACATAAAACGAAATTTTGGAATTCGAAACTAAAATGATAAAAAAGAGGGTGGCATTTGCGAATTGAGATGAGAATTAGAAATAAGATTAATGTCCACATGCCAACTGTCATATTACATATACATCAAAGCCAATTAATGGCTTAATTAATTAGTATTTAACTACTGTAATAGTGATGTATGTAATGAACATACAAGCCTTTTGTGGTTTGATATATTTATTTATGTATTACGAACTTCCCCCAATTTATTTCTAGCAAATTTTCGCGACCTAATATTTTTGTTAGTTTGATCTGATTTTTACATTTGCGCAGCTATATCTGCATCTATACAGTTGAGATTCTATATTTTTGAATTTGAATGTAGTTTTAAATTGTGAGTTTATTTATGCATTTTTATCTGCGAATATTAGCATTGATATGGACGGAATACTAGAGCGTGTCTAGTTAGTTGCTCTCAAAGTTCATAGGACATTACATTACATACAAATTCAAAGACCGCACACAACGGACACAACCAGAACCATTACTCAAACTAATGCACAGTAATACACACCCAGAGATATGGACACATCATACCACCAATATCACGGGTAACGAAAGCGACGACGCTCAAATGTAGAACATGCGAAATTAAAAGATATTGAATTTATTTATATACAAGGCTTAAGCTACAGCGTAATAAAGATTTCTTCTGTTTTCTTTATGTGACCTTAAAAGCCTTTTAAATGACGACTCCGCTGCCCTTTATTTAATGCATTTGTGCTTTTAACAAAATTTTATACCATTTGTATTGGCAATAAACTGACATACACTAAAAGTAAAATGTAGTTTATGCTTTTTGCATTGCACATCGCATGCATTCTGATTCTATCACTATTTTTCATTTTAGTTTGCAATACATTTTATTTTGATAGTCTTCCGTTATTTGAAGCCGAAACCGTTGGATGTCTTTTGTATGTTAGACTGCAAAAGCTTTCAGAGAACTGATAAAATCTCATACAATAAAACAATAGCATTGAGCATAAAATGCTTCTATTCATTTTTACATTCACGGTTTTTTTCACGGCATTGACCATTCAGAATCGATTAAAGTAACTCGAAAATATTGAATTCCTCAATTCGTTCTGTACATTCTTTTCCCTTCAGATTTAGTTACTTTGCCAATTTTCTTAAAACGTCATATGATCGGGACTTTGGAAACTTGTATCGGTATTATCGTTGCTATGCACACCCCTGCAATGTGAATTATTGGATGAATTATTTTCAATAGTCAAATGCTCTTACATCATAAAACGTTTGAAAGCATGCTAAAAATTATAGTTAATTATTCTAAACGGCGTTTAAACATTACTATTGCAATAGTAATTTTTAATAGTTACAAACCCGGCACTCAACTAAGTGTCGGGTCTTAAATAGGCGCCGGACTGCAACTTTAAAAATTTAAATAAGCTCCCAGGTGCTTTTATCAGTGTTGACGATAAATGCAATAATACTTAAATAATTTGCCTAGTTTATACAGTAATTTCGAATTTGGATGAACCACAATTACTACAATAGTCCATTATTTAAGTTGAACGTTAAACTGGTTCGGTTTTCTAAGTGAATGTACAGTAGCTAAACCGCTGATTTAAAATTGGACCGTGTTTTCAAGTTTACAATGCCATGAAACAGTGAATGAAAAAAGCTTAAACATACCTTAAACCTTTAAAGCGTTTTATTAATTAAAAAAATTGCTTTTCATCTACCGCGTAAGCATAACATGATCGCAATCTCACAGTCAATTAAATTTGTTATTTAACACACCGTAACATGCATATACTGCAATCAGAATTTTAAAAAAGTTGGAGTATCGCATTGTATACAGTCAAATTCGTTTTAGGTTTTCGTGATCATTTTATGCCTACTCCGATTTCAATCCAAATTCAAAGTTTCTATCAACGTAAACCACATACAGATGTACTAATACAGCAGAACGGAAAGCAAGCAGTAAATTTAGCACTTAGCAAAGCCGAGCAAAAGAGCTACAAGGAGACTTTCACTAGGCAAATTTCTACTTTATCTGGTTCCATTTTCAGTCCCAGTTTCCAGTTCCATTGCAGCGCATAAAGTATGGCAAGGAAAAGTCATAAAAACGGTAACGATGAGCAATGAGATGCTTTTGGTTTGGAAAGTGCCGGGAATGAATGACCTAGACCGACTGCATGGCTGAGTTCATAAGTATGATGCGCCGGGTTGAAAAAAGAAAATCCTCAGCCTATTTTCTCCGTCGTATGGCTTCCCCCTCATTCGTTTCTGTTTACACGCGGTCGCATTTCATTTCTTAGCATGCTTTTAGATAGAAAACCATTGTAACTACAAATTATATGTATTGAAGATTAGTTTAGTAAAAACAGGACAAGTCCATTTAAAAAGATATGATTATTTGAGTTAGCGCCCTATTAAACTGGATACGCTACTGTGTTGCATCGTTGCATGGTAAAGACCAAAATTCAACCAATGCAATTCTAAAAGAACAGTCAAAATTTTGCTTTTTGGTGAAGCAGTATAGGTTCACGTTATAAATACATTTTTGATTTAACTTTGGTTTTTGAGTAGTTTCGCAGTTTTTATCAGAAAACTCACAAGCCTAATTTTTTTAATGCAAGAAAAAGTTTAAAAGTAAAACAAAAAATTGGTTTTATTCCATACACTTTTTTCCCAATGTTAAGTTATTGGTTTTGAGGCAAAACCAGTCAAGTTATGAATATTTTCCAAAAATTTTCAGAGTCAGTTTACATTTATGAAACCACATTTAATGTTCCTCTTTCAGCAGCAGTAGTTGCTGACCGAAAATTTTTTTAAAAAGGATTCTGCGTCTTCTTATTTAATGTAAATTGGCTAAAATTGGCTTTGATGGACTCATTTGGTTTTGCAAAAATCACTTCAATGTAGCCCCGTGTAGCTTTCGTATCGTAAAGTATGTACGTATAGTCAATTAAATTAACTATAACAGTTTTGTAATTAAAATACAGCTAAAAAAATAACTGGTGTCAGAATTAGCAGAATTGTGTAGTCTCTTGTAGCAAATGCACCTTTACAATTTCAATTGATTCAACTTACGCTGTCAAAAATTTTATTCCCCAACATTTCTACTAGTCAAAATTTCAGAAACACAAAATAGAATAAAGTAGGCGGATTTTAAATTCTAAAAACTTAAATTAGGCTTTTTCAAGAGCTAAAACGCAAACTACACTCCAGTCTTTGAACTTGAATTAAACAAAGGGTCATAGTCAACAAGTTTAAAAATGCTAAGAGTAATTGTTGACTCCTATATGTTATTACTTCCTTAATCTTGATTTCTTACACATTTAATAACAGTGATACGCTGCTATTTGTTTATGTGGCGGTGAAGTTTTCTAATAGTTCTTAAATGCAAACACCACTTTTCAAAACTCTACTAATTGTAAGGCAAACAGAAATAATTACACTATCTAAATTCCGGTCGTTTTTTGCTTTTGTTTTGCTAAGCGCGTATTAGGATAAGTAGGTAAATGCAAAAATGGTTACAAGTTACACGAATCTCGGATATTGAGTGCGTTATTAAACCCCTCTACAAGATTATTGGAGGGGTGTGGTATCGTTGTTTCTTCTGCACTTGTGAGTAAACATTACAAACTTGTATTGGCAATCTAGGGTCAATGTCAATACAGCTATATGCAACACTGTATTCACTACATTAATCTTGTTATGGGAAGACTGTGGCAGGGGAAGTCATGAAAATTGGTACCTTTACTACCAACTGTGAAGGGACAAATTAGAGGTGGACTTGCGGTGTAAAATTCGTTGTTTTTAAGGTTTCAACTTCAAAACTAAATTTCACATGTTAAGAGGTGTCCATAACGATTAAAACAAAAGCCTTGAAAATCTGAGACTGTTTTTGTAGAATTCTTTTTTTAACAAAATACAGTACTGCATAGCTGTGAAATCGGAATCGTATTTACAATGCGCAATGTAAACTAAAATTTTCTTTGTAATTTTGTTTTTTGTAAGTGTGCAAGACTTAATATTTAAATATTTTTTAATTGGAAACGTTTACGAATTCCAAGCATGTACAAATATTACATTTTAAAAGTTTAAACCTACTGTTTCTTACTGACACTGCACTACTACTCTACTACTCTCTGTAGTTCTTGAGATTGCATTATTTGTAAGACGTAAACAGTCTATTCAAGGTCTTACGTAGCACTGCACATTTCTTGCAAAATGAACAATCGGCGTTAAAATTTCTTCCATTTAATCTACTTTTTAATACCACTGATAAGTTGTGATTACGCAGCGTAGACTTTGCATGCTTTTACAAATTAAAAAACTTTAGTAATGGTAATTTTATTTTAGTAATTAACAAATTTAAAATGTTATTAAAATAATAAAAAAACAAAACAAACTTTACAATAAAAACTAGAAGTAAAAATATAATACAATAAAAATTGGGAAATCATGCTATAATAGGAATATATTACAGGTTTAATTTTATTTAAATAATAAGCAGGCCATTGATAGTGATTTGTGTTTGCAAAAGCATTATGAAAATTAGCTGTCATATTTTCAGTATAAATACGCTTTTATTTCCAAAACGAATTTTGAAGGATCATAACGTCGTTCCATGAAATACAGTTTTCTTGGTTTGAACATGGACTGGTCTGTCTATTTATGGCTTGAAAAAACTTTTTTCCATTACTGAACTTCATATTACGGTGGACTAATTTTAATTTTGCTTGAATACATAAGTGGCGTTAAAATATTCATATAAACGTGGAATCGTAAGAAACGTTTTGACCTGGGTTACTAGAATCACGTTAAACCTTTTTTCAATTTCACAAAGGTCAAGAACCGTACGAAATTTAATAAATTAAATAATGTTATATGATAACTGGCCCTTATTTATAGTTTAAACGGTTCATAATATTTTAATTTCACAAAAACGTTTCTTTATACACATAAACTCTTGTTACATAAACCAAAGTTGAGCTTGTGTTCAGCTTGAATTTTTAAATACCATTTTTGGTTGAAAATAATAGGTTAATAAGGTGTAAATGTGTAAATGAATAAAATTATTCCTAATTACCGAGGGCTTTAAAATGTTTTTACTGTGTATCAACGTAATTTACTCTCGAAATTAAACTAATTTTTGCTAAATCTTGTAGGACTTGCCATTTTAGTTCTTTTTATAATGAATTTTTGTAAACTTCGTTTTCAATTAATTTGATGTGCTCTAAAAGTTTTAATTAAACTAAACCTTACGTTTATAAAAGCTTCGCATTCAAACGGATGAATTTTGTATATAATTAAAAATAAAAACAGAAATAACGTACGTTCTAAACACGAAATTACTAACAATCAAATCACATTGATGTTTTTAATTATTTCACTGTCTTTTGATCACTGTGTTATACACGATAATCTATTTTCTAGTTTTTAAGGGGAACAGCGTTACGTTTAACAGATTTACAAAATTATCCGTTCACATGTCTAACAGTTGTGTGGACATAAGAATCAGAAATAGATGTTCACAATACAAACAGTATTAAGGATACAGGAACACATGTAATTATTTCGTAAAAAACAAGGGCTAAAGTCCTTGTTTTATGGCAGCCTTAACAGCAAAATTAGGCATTTTAAATTTGCCGCCAAATTTTTTATTTTAACATGAAATGTCATCAATATTGAAGTAGACCCATTGACCCTGCTCATCATATCATTTATGGACGACCCCTGAATCTTGAATCAGAGTGTTTTTAATAGAGATGAGTATTTTAAATAGACGGTATGGTAGTAGTATACAGACGATGGGGGTAGGGCGTTTGGGAAACAGTGGTAATGTAGGTGACGGCATGTGCCTTTAAATGAAGTGGAGGTAGCTGTGAAAGAGTAAGTAATGGCAATTTAATTTGAGACTTGTAAATGTTAATAAAAAATGTTTCAGGCGAAAATGCCTCGAAAACGAATTAGCTTTTAGAGCGAGGATATTGCGAAACCAACAATTGGGTTCCGCTTTTCTACCACAATGTGTTTTTAGTTATGTTACACATCCTAATTATATTAAATTTCTGTAATTTATCGAAAAATTCAAAATTTACATTTTTAATTTCCCGCCAAAACTTTAAATATTGTGTTAAATGAAGATTTCGACCGGTTACTCAAAAAACTCACTCAAACATGATATACCAATCGAACGGTTACAATTAGGCAAATCTAAATAACGTAGTGTGCACGCACAATAGGGATTAGTTTTTAAATGGCTTGCAAAAAACATAATTAAAAATTTAAAAAAATTATTAGATTTTGTCGAGTGATATATCATTTAAAAGCTCTTCAAAAATAAGCAGACACCATTTTTTTTGTTTTTTGATTGTGACCCATACAACACATTTTTGGCGGAATTTAAAAATTAAAAGGCCGTTGTCATGGAAATTGTTAGTAGAAATAGAGGCGCATTATGTTATTTGAATTCTACTGGTGATTACCTTTCGAATGATATATGGCTCGATGAAATTGGTCCAGTATTGCAAAAGTTTCAAAATTCCGGTAAATTATGTAGATAGGTAGGAATAAATGCGCCTACGCAATATTTTATACACTTGCCTCCTAAAGGCAGCACTTTCACCTCACAGTACTAAAGTACTGGGCAACGTATTTTATTACTTTTGAATGTATGTAAATGAAAACTAGTATGATAATTATTATGGTTCCATATTTGTTTGTTATAATTATTGTTTGTAAATTGAAATCTTGACGCCAATTGAATATGTAATATCCGCCCAGTGGTTTTTGCTATAACAAGATGTTTCTAATTACTGCAGGTTTTGTTATCTAGGCAGAAATGTTCAGTTTTGAAGACTCTGGTTCTGTCTTAGTTATTGTAATAAATACGAATGTATATTCTGAATAAATTCACATTACGGAACATGCATTCGGCTGATATACGGTTATTAAATAAAAATAATCGCTGGCAGTATAGTATAAGCTATTAATACTTAAATATATGCATTCAGCTATTTATACATCATTTTGTTTTATGAAAGAACACATTCTGTTTAGGCATATATCTTCCAAGTTGGAGCAACCTAGTTTCATTTTTAATATCAAGTGGCGTCAAAATGTGCTTCTGTCGGCAACTCATAGTCATACTCTGCAAACAATTTTAGAATTTAATATCAATAAAACTTGTCCATATAATATCCTTCGCTCCAGATTCTTCTCCAGAAACTAGATTAAACAAAAAGATCGTACGGAATTCAATAAATAAAATTTAAATGCTTTAATACATTTTATTAAAACAAGTCCATTTAAACAGTTTACCGTTGCATCCGATTCCCTGCTAATCAAATTTGGCTGCAGTGTTTATGGATTTTGTAATGAATGGAAACTTCAAACATGAATTACGTGTACGTTCTGTTGAACACTAATCCACGAAGTTTGCATATAATAGTTTGCAATTACGTTACTGCCTTGACAACCCTACTGTAAAATCTCTTAGGCAAGGTATAATAGTACACCCGCGTCCTATTTAAAATAAAGTTTCTCTGACTCTCGCAATACTTCAAAAGAAGAAAGTAAATATTTATTTACAACAAGCGTAGCAATAACGTTAGCCCTAGAGGCGCAAAAAAACCACGTATGTAACGTTTTAAGTAATAGTAAAGGTGCTAGATAAAGTATGGAAAAGAATTACACTTTTTTAAAAATTGGATATTTAACGCCAAATAAATATTTGATATGAACTTATGTAGCTTATAGACCTCAGCACAAAGTTTCCTATTACTGCACGTTGTTACAAACAAAAATGTGCAGCTTTCGGAAATCTGGTTCTTTCTTAATTATTGTAATTAAATTTAAATGTAAATTTTAAAAATTTTACGTTTCAGAACATGTAATCGGCGGTATCCCTCCCAGTCGTACCCGGATAACTCGTACCCTTCCCAGTCGTACCCAAACGAGTCGTACCCTGACCATTCGTACCCTAATCCCAGTCGTACCCTAACCATTCGTACCCCGGAAAGAAACCAAGAAACAAAATAATGTTTTTCATGTTCATCTTTTTTAAATTTTATTATGCATTATTATTGTGAATATATATATAGGAAATGAAATCATTTAGCATTGTTGAGCGAACGAATGCTCCCCTACTCAAAAAATCATCCCTTTTAGGTTCGGGGGGGGGGGGGGGGGATGGGATTCAGGATCAATCGTAAAATAAGTCCGAAAAATGTGAAGCCTCGAATCCAAGGTTGGAATGGAGCACGCAACACTTAGAGTCCCGTAAACAGCTGTGTACTTTAGAGGGTATAAAGTGTATTGTATGTAAATAATGTGAAAAGATGCATCAATTGACTAAAGTCAATATTTGCTGTAAGCTCAGCATCTACTTCGGGCCCACGGTAGGCAAATCCGGCGCGAAGCGCGGGATTTTTTTGATTCTTTTTGAACGTGAACGGATAGCCGCCAAACCACTTTAGCTCTTTATTTCTTTCTGTTTTGCCAATTTCCTTGCCTGATTCACCTTCATGTTCCTCAATTTATTCAATTTCTTCAATTTCATCTTCCTCGTTGTCACTACTGCCAAACAGGAGTTCTAAGTCAAAATTTTCCAACTGGGTGGTATTTTAACGCTGCAGACAAAAAAAATTGTTTTGGCAGACGAAAAATTCAATGAATTTGCAGACAAATTTAATTTCATTTGCAGACAAAATTTGGGGCATTATAATAATTTTTCCAGCAGACAATTTTTTAGAAACTTTACATTCTTTCAGCAGCTTAAAAAAAATACAGAACTAATTAAGCCTGCAGGTAAATATTGTCGAAAGGAAAAAGTATTAATAAACTTGGATGACGTCAGACTACGATGAGGTGAGTTGTTTCTGCCTTTTGTTGTTTTCACTGTTTTCGTCATTCGTGTTGTAAAACTTAGCCTTAGACCTTGATTTCACAAGAAAAGTTAACGATCGTTAGCCTTAAGAAACTCGCTTTCAGATTTAACAATGGTTAACTCTGAAAGCGAGTTTCTTACGGCTTACAGTGGTTAACTTTTCTAGTGAAATCAAGGTCTTACTAGTTTCTTGCTTAACTGTGGTCTGTGAATATCTGAAGCTTCCAATATGAGCAAATGAGTTGTTTTTGTGAAAAAACGAAACATAACAGAAACAGAAGAACTTATTGAAGAGCCAGCAAAGGTTGGACTAGGGAGGACCAGGGATTCCACGCCAGAGGATGCTCAGTCTCGACAATAACCAACATCTGACTCTTACATTATTACTTAATACATTTTGACTTTTATTAACTACGTTTACTTTGTTTATTTATTTTTACGTTTTTTTTTCACTTTATTGATTATTATTATCAATTACTTACTGCGACACTGCTTGATAATATACTGCTAGGTTACTGCTTGAATAATTATAAGAGATACAATAATTGTCTGCCAAATAAATTATTTTTGAAACGTTGCCGCTGAAAGTGTCTGCAAAATCGTAAAAATTTGTCTGCAAAATAAATTTATTTTGTCTGCCAGTTAGATGTCTGTGTCTGCTCATTAGATTCACCTGTCTGCTCAAAAAACATTATCCCATTTCCTGACACTCTTACTCTTGACTAGCCATGGTAGACCACGAAAAATAATACACCACTCACTACCACACTTAAGCACCTAGTCAGAGCAATTCTCTATTCACATTCTTCACAATCCTTTTCAAGATTCCTTATCTCTGTGCCTTTCTCAGTTTTCTTGTTTAAGCATAGGCAAGGTATCTTTTAACTTCCCTTAAAATTACATCACTAGTGTACATACCTACAATTTACTTTTTGGTGCCAACAACCGGCACCAACATTTATCCTGCACCACTGACAACAACCGGCACATTTGTTGCACAATATATTGTATATTTTGTAACGAGTTACTATATTAGTATATTATCCTATACATTTGTTTTCTTTCGGTTTTTGGTTTTTAGGGTACGACTGGGATTAGGGTACGAATGGGAAGGGTACGACTGCGACCAGGGTACGACTGGGAAGGGTACGACTAGGAAGGGTACGAGTTATCAGGGTACGACTGGGAGCACAATCTAATCGGCTGCTTAGCGTTCATCAAAATATAAATAAAGTACAAGCAATATAAAATATAAATTTCATAATTGCATACAGCTGTTTGTACTGTACATGATTTTATATCATATGTGTGTAATATACTCTGAATCGTTTACAAACCGAAATCAGCGGTTGACGTGCTTGCCTGCTAACGTTTTTAATATAAAGCGGCGTAAAAAGGAGCCTCTTTTGTCAATTGATTTTTATTAGTATAGTAATTACAGTAGAATTCAACAACTTGTACTCATTAGTAATAGTTTCTAAATTTAAACATGGCACGTAGGCAAAGTGCAGCACACAATTTACACACAGTGAAAGTCAAACTAAAATTAAAAGTAGCTTTTTTTCTTTCCTGTCATGATTTGTAAGAATATGAATATTAAATTCAAAATTCTAAAGTGGATGTATTGTTACAGTGTGCTTTTTAGATGCCCAACTACCGCCATTTATTCCTTTGCAAGTTCATGTGAACTTTGGGAAAAAATTACGTCATGTTACGCAACATGAACTACAAAACTACAAACATCATTCCACAGCCATACTGATGCCAGTCTCTAACAAACTTTAAATAACACACTTGATACTACACAAACCGCAGCTGCGCAACTTTATACTGGTATCGTACATCCCACAATAAAGTGGTGTGCAAGTAGTTCATAACACGAGAACTTCTTCTAGCAAAGACACGAAAAACACTACAACCATATATATGTAAGTTCAAGCCTGACTTGATTGATTATTCGTGGTTAAGCCTACCTCTGTTTTCCCTGATTAAATATGTATAAACTTTAACTTTAGATAGAAGATGAGAAACCACAGTTGCTACCAAGTGGGATAAATCTGGTAAAACAAGCGTTCTCGCACATAAGTTTTTCTTGTATCTCTCCATCCCTTCAATTACACACTTTAACTTTCTCTTTTATTTCTTATTTTGTTTTTGCATCTATTTTCTTCGTCGTGTATTTCTCGTACTACGTAATTTCTGTAAAGTTTGTAGTTTGCACTTTGTACTTGTTTTTTAGAAGAAAATTGGAAGCAACAGCCCGAGGAATATGTATTGTATAATATAACAGTGAAAGTATTTTAATAATCGTTTAAAAACTTTATAACAAAATGATCCTGTTAGTATGTTTTTAAACGATCTAACAAATACGTTTAACTTAATTTTTGCTTGCGATAATAAAGTCCAATTTGAAATTTAAAATCGAGATTAATTTAAATTAAAATATTTAAGTTTCGTGTCCCGCTTTTCTAGTTATACCACTGACTGTATTTAATTTCTACAATTTTTTTAGCTGCCCGCTTTCCTCTAGCGGAGGGTACCGAAAACTTATGTGCATTAAGTTTACATTAGGAAAATAATTTCAATAACACAGAGACTAAGGCACTCCGCTTTCTCCTACATACTAAACCTTGTTACCCCAGTCCCAAAGGTACGATCGATTTGTGTGCCTTTCCCACCGTATTTTGCACACATTCTATATTATTCAGTACACGCCTAATTTAACGTCCTATGCAGTGAATTTTCCTCCTGCGAAGTTTAAAAAACTCGAGCTTTTTCATTGTCGATTCCAATCTTCACTTTTACCTCGCACTTTCTTGAAAAAATGCCGCAGGGGCTGGAGATGACATGACCTAGCTACTAGTTTAACCATGCTGTAGGTAGACAGTAGTTAAGACCAAGGCTAAAAACTAAAAGATTGTGTGTCGATTTTATTTAAAATTTTATTTAGAAATGTAGACATATGAAATTTGAAAAAACCTAAAATCATCACGGTACTACTAACATATTATAAACTAAGGGAGCAAACGATATTTTTAAAACAATATATTTGAACCTGTGTGCGCCAATAATTCTGCAGGAAAATTGCGAAAATTCTTCTGCATGCAAAAAGTTTAAAGTAAGTAGCCGTAGTTTACCGCCATAAACGAAAACGTGGATAAATCAGTACTTATATTTCTGTTGTAGTCTACAAATGTTAAAAAAGATATTTAAATACAGCACCGTGAGTTCTATAGTTTTAAATCCGGCTATACAGTTTCTGCTACATCTTTTGATTTCAATTCCGAAATTCCTAACCCCACTTCGTGCAGACATCATACAAATGACGTGAACGTGATTTAATTTACCTTTCCTTTGCCTTCTGCTTATGAGTCTTTTGGGAGGATTATAATGACCATAACTTGTAAGACGAGTTGGAGGTGGGAGTATCGGTAGTAAAATAAATACAATTCTTATATTTTCGGCCTAAAACTTTTAGCTGTATAGACTTTTCATTGTAAATTATTTGCAGAGGAGGCTGCAGCCTCTAAATTTCCTACTATCTTGAGAATTCCGTTCTGGGCTGGAACCCAGACTGAATCATTTGGAAGTTGGGACTTTGGGATAGGGAGGAAGAATGCCGACCACGTTGCATCAAATAGGAATTCAGAGATTCGAGTTCAAACTACAAACACAAATACGTGAAGGGGGTAAACTTAATTGGTTCAAGTACCAAGACATATCGAGGTATGCAGGTATGTACATGCCTCACTAACTTCTAGATTATAGTTATATATTGTAAAGTATCCTGCATCTGGTATAGTCATAGTACTGTTGTAAAATTCTATGATTTGTTAGTTCCAGTTTTAAATTATGTATAGATCCACGCACCGAAGTGATCCGTCTGCTAGTAGAGTTTATAAGCATAAAATGCGGAGTTCCAGTCAGTCTTTCTTTATCCGTTATACAATCGATGCAATGTTTGTTTTGAAAAAAAGCAATTTCAAAAACTAATTGATCACAGTTAAAGCTCATTCATAATTGTAATTTAAAGAAAATTCTCTTTGATCATAGCTCAAAGATCCAACCTTTTATACAATATACATAGCGTTATATACATATTCTTTTGGCATTAGAATTGGCACCATTTCTTAGTGCTTTATAGCTTAAACTTTGAGTATAACTTCATGTTCCCAATTTTTTAAAAATTTCTGTAAGTTTCAGTCAGTTCCAGCTCCCAAGTTGAGTAGACTTTAGACACCGACATCTACTGGTCGCCAGTGCCAAGGGCAACGGTACAGAACGGATGTTAGAAACTGCGTAGCAATAGTATTGTGCATTTGATATGATACATAAAAGTATTCTGGGATGGGAGTAGTAAAACTGATAGATGCAGATGAGGATGGGATGATGGGATTTGAATAGAGGCTAACGTGAAGTATTTGTGGTTCGTGTCCGTGTCCATTCCATAAGAAGTGTGCTCCCGCTTTGATCGTGTAAGCTGGGACTAACACTGATAAACTGTAAATAGTCAGTTTTATAGCAAACCTATACGACCCAGTATCAAGAATCTTACTAGCACCCATAACGAACACCAGTATCCAGTGTTCTTCAGACTTCAGGCATGATATTCCGAATCCATAGTACTAGACTGCGTCCATGCGTATGTGAATTGAACGTGGACCATGCATCCCCGAAGTACATAAACTACTAGCGTACTACCTCGTGCACAAGGGCCAAAGCAGTAAATATGTATTAGCATAGTAAGATCATGTTATTAGCATTGCAATGGCATACCCAGCCAAAGGCCATGGCAACGGCAGGGACCAGCTTAATGCATGTGCGTAATTTGAATGTTTAATGCCACATATTTCTATATAATAGGCCCTGGTAGAGGAGGTACTAACCAGTAGACATCGTATTTACTAACTTTAACTTTAACTTTAACTTGGTCACTGATAATTGCTAATGCGATATACATAACGACTAACTGCTTCTACGTGTAATAACTTAAATTTTATTTTTATGCTCGATGTAGTACTTTGAAGTACCTCAACCAGTCTAACGGCTTTTTATTATAGAGTAATCGTAGTCGTTAAAGCTAAAGCTATCTGGTCTGGTAGGCTGCAGGTAGCTGACGCTAAGAATATTACGATATTACGAAGCAATGTAAGAATTTTATTATAAATATGGTGATTAAAACAGCCTAAAATTTGTCTTCGAAATTTATTTTTAAAGCCTATAACGTATTATTAGGAAAATTGGTAAGCAATTTTGGTTTACAATTTGAAAAAGTTCACACCTGTCTCAAATATTTAGGATCATTAAAAAATTATTTTTTTTCCCAGTACTAAATAGAAGCTATTCCCGCCTTTCCTTTTTACTTTCCAATTGTACATGTGTGTATAATTTTAATAGAATGAAAAAGGTGAAAAATAGAATTGAAATCGAGTTCGTTTTTTCTTTTTCTGTAGGAATCTATTCAAGCTATTCTATATTTGTATATACAGGTACGTACATATAATTTCGTTCGTAGAAAGTGCAAGTTTACTGTTCAAAGGTTTTGTAATACTATGTCCGTTCGATGGACCTTTATTGCGTTTGTGTATGACGTGCATTATCCTGCTTACAATTTGGATCCGGCTCCGGAAAAAGAGAAAATGATTACGTTTTTTTGTACTTGCTGTCTTTCAAAATTTGTGAAAAAAATATTGTGTAAGGATATATTGATAGCATCCGCAACCATCTGGCGTTTTGTGGAGGGGTGTTAATTATTTCTACACATTAATCTTTCCACAATTTTTGTGTAATCTTCTTTGTAAGGCATAGAAAAAAAATGCCTTGAAGGAAATCGAAAGCAAATAAAGCTCATACAGTGTGTTGCCAAACGTAGGAAGGTGCGACAGCGGAGAAAGCACCGATAGATATATTTTAGGTTCTTGGGAATTAGAAATAAATTTTAACCCGTTATCGTTGTCATCCTCAATATACGTAGTACTATAGCCATTCATGTGTGAAAGTATTATTTCTTTTCACGATTTTGATTATCTATTACAAGGCATGAGCACTGAGCACCAACGATGGCAACTAACTCGCGACAGTCGAGACTATACATTTATTTTGGTTAGTGCCTCGTACTTCTAGTTTTGAACCGTCCAAATTAATCGATATCAAGATTTATACTCAATTTCCAAATGACAACATGCGGGACCATAAAAATACAGGATGTAGCCAATTACATAAAATTAATTAATTTAATTAAGTAGTTGGCTAAATGGTTACAAAAAGTAGTCGTCAAATATCAAATACAATAATAATTAGTACTTTCTCTATTAAAAATTAAAACAAAGACTAGATCACTTGTTTTAGCAGCTGTAACAGCAAAATCAGCAAGTTTGAATTTGCCGCCAAATCCTAATTGTCAATTTATAGCAAATAGTAAATTAGCAAATAGGGTTTTACAGTAAATTAGAGGTAAGGCCATGTTTTGAAGATAAATATAATTGACTAGTTTAATAACGTTGTGCTATAAACCGCATCCTATCAACACAATCTAAGAGAGCTTGGATCTGGCTTCGACAGATTTTTCCATTCCACTTCCAAAGTCTATATTCGTCGAATTCGATTTCGATTTCACTCTCAAATTTTTCCTTCGTTGTAGTTGTCGTTCTTTGAGCTTGTGATCCTTGTCTTTCCTTATCCTTTCTATCAACATAGCCGCTCTGTTACTCGAACTCGACTACGAAAACAGATTTCAATTCAGATATATGTAGCGTGCGTAGCTTTCTATGCCGCGACAGGCAGAGGAAGCTACGCTGCATTACGTTGTCACAATGTTTAGAGATGCGCACGTTGCGTACGTCGTTGAATTTCAAAATTTTTACTATTCATTTTATTATGCATAGCATGTGCATCTCGAGGTCGATCCCTGAATTTTCTACAATCATTATTTCCCAGTCCTGTGAGCTCCTAAAGTCTGCCAGCATGAGTAGGTAAAGAATGTTCGTTTTCTTGTAAGTGCTGATCAATGAGTTTGCAAAGAATACATTTTAATTTTAATTGTTAATTTTGAAAATTATTTTGTTATAATATTATAATTGGCTTTAAAATGAATTATTACTGCTAAGGCATTTTTTAGCCTTAGATTTTAAAGCTAGCAAAGGTCACAAGTGTTCCTATATTTCCTACTTTCATTAACAATATTATTACATTAATGTTGAGGCTCTTATGGGGACTTTTGTAATTTACCTACACACGGTGGAAGTAGGTCTTCGGGATTCGGGTTGTTATGAATTAAAGTGCATATAACTTATAAACGGTTCAGGCAAATAACATGTAGGTAAATGTAAATAAATATAACGCACTTTACTAGTTATAAATTGCAATGCATGCAAAAGCTGTAGCTCAACTGGATTTCTAGAGTTTAAATAAATGCGAAAATTTAATAAGAAAAATGAGAGAAAAAATTCTTTGTGATTTTGGATTTTATTTAAACTAAATCTATTTAATATCATAAACATGAATAAAATAAATGTAATTCTAACTTTTTTTGTACGAAGAAGCTTTGTTAGGCTACAAAACAAAAGGCTTAAATTTTAGTATATATGATATAAAGTTTTAAAAATAAGTCTAGCAAGTATTTTAACGTAATTAGGTTTATTAGACAATGTTTTAGGACTAATACTATTAGTAATTTATGCATTTTTGCCGGTTACTTCATAAGCGTTCAGTTTTCATGGTCGTTCATCACATAACTAAAGCAGTACACGTAATACATATTATCATCTGTGAAGAGCCAAAATGACCCATTTCGAAATTGTGCTAGAATTAAAATGAGCTATGTCAAAAAGAGACATGCTTGCAATGCTAATCACGAGTTTCTAAAATGAGCTGATTGTTCTATTTACATGTTTTTTAAAAGGTCAAAATGATCTATTTAAGTATTAAGTTTTAAGTGTAAAATCTTCTATTTACATGTTTTTTGAAAAATGGACAAGGTTCTATTTGAATGCTTTCATGAAAATTTTATTGAGTAGAGCGTAGATAGTGCATTTTTTTAAAACTAAATACACACATAATATGTCATTTGGGTTCTTTACAAACGATATCGTTGATATATATGGCTACGTTAATGAAAGTTGCAGTATTTACCATTTTCCTACAAAAAAAATCTGATTTACTGATGTGTAAAGTATCATAGTTACAGCCATACATTGCGAATTTGCGGATGTAAAGCAAAGTAAGTGATGCGTTTAATTTTTATTATCAGAAGATAAAAATCGGAAACGACGTCGTTCTCCAAAATCGATTTCCACTTTGTTTTTCCCAACGTAAAATACACAATTTGCTGGTTACGTATTGTTTTAAATTGAAAACGAATTGTAATAGCTATAGACCTATAGGATTTAGATAAGAGGTGAACAGTGAAGGTTGAAGAGGAAGTCATGAGCATAAATTAAACAGGAAGCCATGTCGGAACTTTACAAAGAAAATGAAAACTACGCCGTCAACTTTACATGAAGTTTCATTGTGTAATCATTTGCAGTGTGTTTTTATATCGGCATCCGCTTTCCCTTCTTTCTTTAGTATAGAAAAAGATTTCCTACTGAATTAAAAATACAAATTTTTGTACCGTACCTTGTGCGTGTAGGTTTATAACCATAAGAATAAAGGCAATAGAATTGTGCTGATGGCAGAGTATCCGCAGAATAAAACAAGTTTTGTACGAATATGTACTATCAACTTCTGCTCTGCACTATTCTGCAGCTTCTCAATTTCACTAGTGTTAGTATACGATTGAACAACCAAATAATTTTTCAGTATTCATTTTCCTCTTTAGAATTTTTGAACTTGTTTTATGATCGCGAAACAGAAAAATTAATTCAATGAAAGAATGTTTGCAAATGACATGTTTTGCATTTCTAAAAATAGCCTGAATAATACGTACAACAAGAACACGCCCTTTAACTTCATCTTTATAACACACGCTTAGTAACAAAGCAGTATTGCAGGCATAGGCAGGACACAGCTGACTTTGCCGACTGCAGGCGCCCGAAAAAGCCAATACGGTTCTACCATTTTCATTTTAATAATCAGAACCAGAAATCGTATAAAGTATTTTATTAAATTTGTGATTTATGCCTTTTCCTCTGTAACCTGCACTCGCCCTTTAGGAATAAAAGAAGCAGGTTGTTGTTGTTTTCGTACTAAAAACATAAACAAATATTGTGTTTTAATTCTCCTATTTTCGTTTTCACTCTTCTGCACGTGCATGAAGCAGAACGAAAAATAGATCTACAATTTGAAAACTATCAAAGCTAAAATCAGGATCAATAAAGCTTCCGGCACACAGCCTGTGAATTTGCAATGGCCTTGGAAATACAATCCGAGTGGAAGTGCTATGGGCTTCGGCTTCCTTGAACTTTTGCAAAATTATATTTGCGAATTCTATATTTAGAAATCTGAAGTTCTGAAATACAGACACACACGTGTTAATACAGGTGTCACTGAACTTACACTCTTAGGTCAATAACTTCATTAAATTTGATTTTTTTGCCCTTTGAAATCGTGATTCCCGTGAACAAGCTATTAACGGAATGCTGTATACTCATACTATTCATCATATTGAAGAGTTTGTTTTTAGCAAAAGGGAAAAACTCCATCAAAGCAAATTTTACATGAACAGTGAATTCATAGAAAATATAATTTACAAAACATTTTTAAAACCAGGATCATAGGTTTGATATTCATACCTAATTTTAAATATTGTAAATTATTACGTCAAAAACTTTTAGGTAGGTACTTTAGTTTAATTAAATGTAATATGCAATTGCAAATTATATCTGCTTTAATTTGATGAAACAATTTTGTTTATACATGCATATTTATTAAAAATGGATCTGAGAAATACTCGTTAAAATTTATTTTAAATTTTATTATACCGGCGTGGAGATGTTACAATTAAAATTGCCAACACATTCTGTCATCATGCAAAACTGCGAATGTTTCATATTCTGTCCCACTTTGTAAACTCTATGAAATTGTAACTATTTGACATTTAGCTGCAGGTTTTAGAAACTGAAACAAACTTGAAGCTGGTTAAATAGGGCAATCTGTAACAATAAAAATTAATTTAAATAAAGACGAGTAAATTGAGAACTGCATCTTTCATCTTCATCCTGTTTCTACTCACAAGGGAACATACCTTACTTGAAACTACAGAATGAAGCGAAACTACCCGGAACGTATACTACCCATATGAGTGACCTCTGCTTGTATAGTCGTTCGACTGCAAAATTCGTTGTTCGGCCGCAAGCGCGCGCGCAATTTCAAAAATATCGATTTTTTCGAATTTCACCGCGCTCTAGCTCCCACAGTTTTTGTACAATTTTCATAAAATTTGAAATACAACATCTTTGTATGATTATCTAAAAAGTTATTTCAGGATTTTTAAAAATTCGAAAATTTTAATTTTTTTGAAAAAAATAGTCAAAACTTTGGGCCTCAGAAATACCTATTTTTTAAAAATTTTCTTTGAGACACCAAAACTGTAAATTGAGCAGTAAATTGGAATTGGAAATGGTAGTCGGCTTCGAGAAATCAAATCTGCCGGCCAAAAAGTAGAAACAGTAGGTTTTATATGAATTTCTGCAGCATGAGCATGAATGTTACAACGCAAGTTAAAGGAGAGCTAAGGCTGAGTATTAGCGTAGAAACGAAATCGTACAGCAGTGAGAATTTGCAGAGCGTCCAGCCATGTATAAACATTGGGGCCGGACAAAACAGACGCCACCTAAATTTTTTGGTTGATGTGTAATTGCTTTTATAGCACTAACAAAAAAAGTAACAATTTACAATAAAGCACTGATCGCAAAAAAAAACACAATTAAGCGTTTCAACTGCGGGGATGTTTATGTTTATTATCTGTAAAATCTGTATACAAAATAGGATACATGGCGAGCAACCGCTGCACTGTGCGCTGAATGAAGACGATTGTAAAATCGAAAATGAAGTCAGCTTCTAAACTGCTCTGAATGAAAATGGAAATTAAGTGAATAAGTTAATTGGAAATTGTAGTAGTCAGCTTACTTAGGAAAGTCAACTCAGCCCTTCCAAAAGTAGAAACAGTAGGATTTCTATGCATTTCTGCTGCATGCATGTACTTTAGAAGGCAAGTATTAAGGGACCGGAAGCAAGGTGGACGAAGGCTGATTATTATTAGTAAAGAAAGGCGATGGAACAGCAGCAAGAGATCGTCCATAAATGATGTCATTAATAATTGGGTATTGATAAAATGCTAAAGATAGCGGCTTAAGTAATGTAAAATGATAACATTAGGTTGGGTGGCTCCTAAGGGAGTAGTAATTTGGGTGACATCATTTATGGACCAACTCTAAGAAGTTGTAATGCGTCCAGCCATATATGTACTTTTTACATTGGTGAGAATCAGAATCTGAAAATCTATTTCCGCATAAATGTAGTCGACGGCTTACTCAATGGAAAGTGTCAATGGATTCATGCATAGGAAAAAAGTAAGATCATAGAGTAGTGGGGGCTTCATTGATTCGGTCTTGCTTATATAAGTAGATACACTTTATACCCTCTAAAGTGCAATATTTTAGTGACGACATTGTTGGACGATCCTAATATGTACAATAATAATATTCCATTCTAAAAATACTATTTTACATAATGTTTGAACTGAAAACGGTTGTTTTTTTAAATGATGACGTTAAGACGACGTCATTTATGGACAATCGCTGTGTGTATACTGGTAACAGTAAATTTTGAAGATATAAATCTACCAAATTTTGCATTTAGCACTAACCAGGATCCTTAAAATATTAATTTTGTGATGACGCCATTTATGAAGGATCCCTGTATGCATGCTAGAAAAAGACGGTGTTAGGGATATCCATTACTGTAAAGTCCGACTATAAGGGATTCTGATTTAAGGGAAAACGGCTTCAAGGGACGAATTTAAAATATTTGGTTGGCCAGCTATGCTTTCAATGTTAAAATTATCCGGATTTAAGGGAACCGATACAAGGGAAATTCGGATTAAAGGGACTGTTTTTCCATGCATTTGAGGCCTTTTTAGGTCATTTATAAGGGAAATTGTAATAAAATGAGCCAAGTTGTAAATAAATAGTTCCTATCTCTCTCTAGAATACTATTTTATTTTTTACTGTGTACTCAATTGTGACTGTGTATGTGACCACAAGACTGCTTTTATCTCAACATTTACATTATCTGATTTTGCTACAATAGATGACAACTTACTAACGGAAGAGGACATGACGGAGGAAACAATAGTTCGTAGCATTACTGAATGTGACAAATCAGATGAGGAATCTGACGAAAATATACTGAGGAAAACATTTTTTCGAATTTTCATAACATTAGTCTTTGTGTGCGTCAAAATGAAATCCAAAGGAGACAAACTGCTATTACTGACTTTTTCATTGAATCTCAATAATCATAACTAAACATCGGTGTACAAATCTTTTTTGACTAAATGAAACAGTTTTTCAAGTTGTAAATAACTATCGCTTTATAGGGAATTCCCTTACATGGTTAAACGGGAATTCGGCTAAACGGGACTAAAAATGCCGGTCCCCCCAGTTCCCTTATAGTCGGACTTTACTGTAATTTGATTTTTGAACTAAAGACAGAAAAGATTCCTATAATCAAAATAATTAAATGACGTCATTTTTAGATCATCCTTGCATGGCTCATAACTTGTGTAACCCCGGAAGTTGAAATTTAATGTATGAATAACTTATGTATAAGATTTACTGGACACTAAAAATTACGAATTGCCTGCCATTCGGTTAAAGTATGTTCCTTAAAATTGAGAATTTGAATGACGTTATTAATGGTTGGTCATTAACTATCTATAAGCTTCGTTCGTATGTTCACAGCATAAAGTAAAAAAGGTTGGAGTGGGTTTTATAAAATTGAAATTTTTAATGACGTTATTTATAAATGGTCCCTTTCCTTCTACGATCAACGTACGTATGTTTACAGCATAAAGTTAAAAAATCGTGAATCCGACCTGTTTTTTATTCCACGTTGAATATATCATGGTATTATGCAATTGGTTTTTGTCGACATTCCGTACTCGATGCAGATAAGCATAGATTTTTCCGAGTGTGATCCAAATACATGATAGCGAACCTAAAATATTAAGTTCGTATGCTTGACCAGCTCTGGGTACAGACACAAATGACGAAACCTAAATTTACCAAAATTATAAGCCTACCCACCCGCTTGTCACCTTTTAAATCATTGCTTAAATGGATGCCCTTACCGTGGAATGTCAAGGGACCCACTCTTAAGGTAAGCAACGCCATTTGTGTCTGACAACTCCCAGCTTTAACGTCGTCAAAACAAAAAGCAGCTGGCTCTTTTGCAAGACACGAAACGTAGCAGGACGTTCTGTTGGAACGACGGGGAACAAAGCTAACTCGCTTACAGGACTCTATGTATTTTATGGGTTCCATATCTGACACGCTCACAGATTCGTATCAGACATTTCTTAGCTCAGGCCATTACTGACCCATTGCTGTTTACGGGACTCTAGGTGTGCTTTTGCTTTTGTGCTCCATTCCAACCTTGGCTTCGAGGCATCAAATTTTTAGGACGTATTTTACGATTGACCCTGAATTCCCCTCCCTCGCCTGAACGTAAAAAGGATGATTTGTTGAGTAGGAAAGAATTAGTTTGCGGTTGGTAAAGCATTAGGCATAAGAAATATTTATATTTTTAAGATTCGGACTTGTTTTAATTTTAAACACCTCCCTCCGTTTAAGAGATAATGCGTGGGGTTAGGGGTGCAAGTATTTAAAGTTTTTTAATAGTTTCAGCAAAGAAATTAAGATTTTTGGGACGTCATTTGTGGGTGACCCTAAGTACACCTCTCCTCCTTAAAGGGATACTTAGTGGGTGGGGGGTGCAAGTATTTAAATTTTTTCAATGGTTTTAGCAAAAATAGTTGAGATTGTTGGGACTGTAGGTAACCCCAAGCCCCAAGTTCACCCCCCTGCCCTAAGGGAATACTTTGTGGGTGGAAGTGCAAGTATTTAAAGTTTTTTAATGGTTTTAGCAGAAAAAATTAAGATTTTAGGGACGTAATTTGTGAGTGACCCCAAGTACACCCTTTTCCCTTAGGGGATACTTCGTAGGTAGGGAGTGCAAGTATTTAAAGTTTGTAATGGTTTTAGAAAGAAAATTAAGATTTTTGGGACGTCATTTGTGAGTGACCCCAAGTACACCCCCTCCCCTTAGGGGATACTTTGTGGGTTGGGCTGCAAGTATTTAAAGTTTTTTAATGGTTTTAGCAAAAAAATTAAGATTTTTGGGACGTCATTTGTGGGTGACCCCGAGTACACCTATCTCCCTTTGGGGATACTTTGTGGGTAGGGGGTGCAAGTATTTAAAGTTTTTTAACGGTTTTAGGAGAATAGAAAATTAAGATTTTTGGGACCCCAAGTTCAACCCCCCCCCCCTCCCCCCTAAGGGGATACTTTGAGGGTGAGGGTGCAAGTATTTAAAGTTTTTTAATGGTTTTAGCAAAACAAAATAAGATTTTAGGGACGTTATTTGTGGGTGACCCCAAGTACATCCTCTCCCCTTAGGGGATACTTTGTGGTTGGGGGGTGCAATTATTTAAAAATTTTTTATGGTTTTAGCAAAAATAGTTGAGATTGTTGGGACGTCTTTGTGGGTGACCCCAAGTACACCTCCCCCCCTTAGGGATACTTTCTGGGTGCGGGTAACTTCTGCTGGAAACTTCTGCGGGTAGCTTGTACCGATGACTGGTGCATGTTGCTGGTGCATTGACTGGCGCCTGTAACGAAACCAGTTAGCTAGTGCATTTGGCTGTTGCAAAGCGGGAAATTGAAATTTCGACTGGTGCGTGTCTGGTCAATTTAGCTGGTGCATTTGACTGGTGCAAAGGCAAATCACCCGTTTTTAGATGCTGAGCTTTAGCTCATAAAGCATCTATTGAAATGGTCATGTCCGTCTGTCTGTCTGTCTGTCCGTCTGTTGGCCGTACACTACAGGTCACAGTATTTAAAGGATTTGCTTTAAAACTGTTTTAATGGATCACACATGCGACTGAGCAGGTCTGTATTGTTTTTAGATGCTGAGCTTAAGCATCTATAGGAATGGCTATGTCCGTCTGTCTGTCTTTCTGCCTGTCTGTCTGTCTGTCCGTCTGTTCTTTTTGCGCTACAGGTCACAGTTTTCAAGCAATATTCGTCAAATATTTTTAAAATGGCCACAAATGCGAGGAAAAAGTGCCCTATTGTTTTTGAGAGCAATCGAACTAACCAGTTTTTTACAATTAACAGTTGACTGGACTAACTTTTTTAGCCATCTAAAAGCATTGGAGAAAAACGGGTGATTTGCCGCTTTGCACCAGCCAAATGCACCAGCTAAATGGTTTCGTTACAGGCGCCAGTCAATGCACCAGCAACATGCACCAGTCATCGGCACAAGCTACTCGCAGAAGTTACCCGCACCCACAAAGTATCCCTAAGGGGGAAGGTGTACTTGGGGTCACCCACAAAGACGTCCCGACAATCTCAACAATTTTTGCTAAAACCATTAAAAAAGTTTACATACTTGCACTCATTACCCACAAAGTATTTCCTAAGGGGAGAGGTGTACTGGGGGTCACCCACAAATGACGTCCCTAAAATCTTATTTTTTTTGCTGAACCTATTAAAAAACTTTAAATACTTGCACCCCCTACCCACTAAGTATCCCCTTAAGGAGAAGGGGTGTACTTAGAGTCACCCACAAATAACGTCCCAAAAATCTTAATTTCTTTGCTTAAACAATTAAAAAACTTTAAATACTTGCACCCCCACCCACAAAGTATTCTCTTAGGGGGGAGGATGGTGTACTTGGGGTCAATCACAAATGACGTCCTAACAATCCCAACTGTTTTTGCTAAAACCATAACAAAACTGTAAATACTTGCACCCCCCACCCACTTAGTATCCTATTAGGGCAGGGGGGTGTACTTGGGGTAACCTATAAATGACGTCCCAAAAATCTCAACTATTTTTGCTAAAACCATTAAAAAACTTTAATTAGTTGCACCCCCCACCCAATAAGTATCCTCTTAAGGAGGAGGGGTTTACTTAGGGTCACCCACAAATGACGTCCCAAAAATCTAAATTTTTTGCTGAAACTATTAAAAAATTTTAAATACTTGCACCCCAAACCCCACGCATTATCTCTCAAAGGATAGAGGTGTTAAAAATTAAAACAAGTCAGAATCTTAAAAATATAAATATTTCTTATGCCTAATGCTTTACCAACCGCAAACTAATGCTCCGCTACTCAACAAATTATCCCTTTTAGGTTCGGGAAGGGGGGGAATTCAGGGTCAATCGTAAAATACGTCCTAAAAATTCGAAGCCTCGAAGCCAACGTTGGAATGGAGCACGCGACACCTAGAGTCTCGTAAACAGCAATGGGTCAGTAATGGCCGGAGCTAAGAAATATCTGATACGAATCTGTGAGCGTGTCAGATATGGAACCCATAAGATACATAAAGTCCCGTAAGCGAGTTGGCTTTGTTTCCCGTCGTTCCTACAGAAAGTCCTGCTACGTTTCGTGTCTTGCAAGAGAATCTTTTGCTGCTTTTTTGTTTTGACGACGTTAAGGCTCGTAGGGGTCCGACACAAATGACGTTTCTTACCTTGAGGGTGGGTCACTTGACATTCCACGTTAAGGGCATCCATTTAAGCAATGCTTAATTGGTGACCAACGGGTGGGTAGGCTTATAATTTTGGTAAATTTAGGTGTCGTCATTTGTGTCCGTACCCAAAGTTGGTCAAGCATATGAACCTAATATTTTAGGTTCGCTATCCTGTATTTAAATCACACTCGGAAAAATCTATGCTTATCTGCATGGAGTACGGAATGTTGGCAAAAACCAATTGCATTTTACCATGATATATTTAACGTGGAATGGAAAACGGGTGGGATTTTTCGATTTTTTAACTTTATGCTGTAAACATACGTACGTTGATCGTAGAAGAAAAGGGACCGTTTATAAATAACGTCATTTAAAAGTTCCATTTTACAAAACCCACCCCAACTTTGTTTACTTTATGCTGTGAAAATACGAACGAAGCTTATAGATAGTTAATGACCAACCATTATTGGCGTCATTTAAATTTTTCTCAATTTTAAAGAACATACTTTAACCGAATGGCACGCAGTTCGTAATTTTTATTGTCCAGTAAATGTTATACATAAGTTATTTATACATTAAATTTCAACTTCCAGGCTTACAGAAGTTAGGAGCCATGCAAGGATATTTTAAAAATGACGTCATTTAATTATTGTGATTGTAGACATCTCTTCTGTCTTTAGTTCAAAAATCAAATCAATGGATATCCCTACCACCGTCTTTCTCTAGCATACATACAGGGATCCTTCATAAATGACGTCATCACAAAATAACCATTTTAAGAATCCTTGTTAGTGCTAAATGCAAAATTTGGTAGATTTATATCTTTAAAATTTACTGTTACCAGTACACACACAGGGATTGTCTATAAATGACGTCGTCTAAATGTCATCATTTAAAAAAACCGTTATCAGTTCAAACAATATGTAAAATAGTATTTTTAGCATGAAATATAAATTATTGTACATATAAGGATCGTCCAACAATGTCGTCACTAAAATATTGCACTTTAGAGGGTATATAGTGTATTGTATGTAAATAATGTGAAAAGATGCATTAAATGACTGAAGTCAATATTCGCTATAGGCTCAGCATCTACTTCGAGCCCACGGCAGGCAAATCCGGCGCGAAGCGCCGGATTTTTTTTGAAAGCATTCTTACTGCATAAATTACCTAGATGAACAAATTGACAAACTGGCCTATGAATAATAATTTTGAAGACCTCAGATCTCCTACATTTTTTGACAGATTCTGTCTACAAAGCAGGAAAGATTATCAGCGCAGTCCGAGGTCCGAGTAGACCTTGCATCCGTCTTCTAGTCTTCTTCTTTGATAGACATAGCTCTGGTTCAATTTAAACTGTATTTAGTCGTCTTCTACATTATTATACGAAATAATCCTTCTTAACTGACCAAATATGTCAGGAATAAGTTTAACAAAATTGTATTTGTGACTCCTATTCACTAAACCGTGGAAAGCGGTAATGGGATTTTGTTAACATTTTTGCACGATTAAAAAGCCGTTTGAAAAATTTCCTGATACACAGTTCAGTCCAAATTAAGTCAGATTAGTTTGTTTCGAGCGCTTTCAATCAAATAATCAGTTGTTTGTTGAAAGTAGGTTTCAAGTAAAAATTGCCACATGTTGAATCGTGTTAGACTCTGTCAGCAGATGATCATCTTTAACAAAGGCTTGTGTGGCTTTAAAATGACAATTATCACGTACATGTAGTTGTATACTATGCAAGGCAACAATTAACGATAAATAGGCTAAGAGCAGATAGCAGAAGTGTATTTTTACAATTAAAGACTCACCAGTAACTAAAAGTACCATCTAATATATTTTACTTGTAAGTACCAGGATATTGTGTTATTGAGGAGGATTTTTTTTTCCAAAACTAGATAAGTGTAAGGTTTACAGAAACTACAAGAACAAACATCTGCTAATTAAGTTATATTCTTGGAAGAGGTCTACTTCTCTATGTATATGTATACATTGTAGCCCTGCCTTCTTCCTCACCTATAAATATTCCAACTTTAACTAAACGTAGAGAGCGAAAGTAATTTATTTTCACCTACATGTGATAAATATTAAATCTTTGTTACAAGTCTCAAATTTTGATTCGATTATAACGATGAAAAATGCTAAAAGTTTGTAATTATTCAAAATTAGAAATTGCTGCTCACTAAATCAACTGAGAAAATTTTTATTTGATTTTGTATTTTCTGCATAGATTTGCTGAAATCGACGTAATACCTTATTCGAATCAATTAGAAAGTAGAACAATATTAAAAGAAATAATAACGCTCTATTGCAGTTTTTAGATGCTGAGCAAGCATCTAATGAAATGGTCATGTCCGTCTGTCCGTCCGTCTGTCCGTCTGTTGGCCCCACGCTACAGGTCAAACCATTTACACTTTTGTCTTAGAACTTTTTTAAAACAATCACAAATGCGAGCCGGCAGGTCTGTATTGTTTTTTCACTGTAATCGAACTGACCATTTCTTAGCAATTAAATGTTGAACTGACAAAGGTCAAGAAATTTAGAAGTAAGCACCATAAAAACGGGGGTAGCGATAAACATAGCTGAGCGCAAGACATATGCCCAGCTATGAAACGAAATACATAGCACCATTTCCAGCCAGGTTCACGTGAAAATTTCTTTTAAACAACCCCCCCCCCCCAGCTGCTATCGCATTTCCATTAGGTGAGCAGGTTAGGGGTGACGCGCAAATGACGTCAGGCAAAAATTTCTTTTTAACATCCCCACCCAGCTGCTATTGCATTCCCATTTGGTAAGCAGGCCAGGGGTGACGCGCAAATGACGTCACGTGAAAATTTCTTCTAGACACCCCCACCCAGCTGTTATCGCATTAACATTAGGTAAGCAGGCTAGAGGTGACGCGCAAATGACGTCACGTGAAAATTTATGTTAGACAGCTCCAAACAGCTGCTTTTGCATTCAGCAGGCTAGGGGTGACGCTCAAATGACGTCACGTGAAAATTTATGTTAGACAGCTCTAAACAGCTGCTTTTGCATTCACATTAGATAAGCAGGCTAGGGGTGACGCGCAAATGACGTCACGTGAAAATTTATGTTAGACAGCCCCACCCAGCTGCTATCGCATTACCATTAGGTAAGCAGGCTAGGGGTGACGCGCAAAGGACGTCACGTGAAAATTTCTTTGAGACAGCCCAACTCAGCTGCTATTGCATTTACATAAGGTAAGCAGGTTAGAGGTGACGCTCAACTGATGTCAGGCAAAAATTTCTTTTAGACACCCCCACCTAGATGGAATCGCATTCTTATTAGGTGAGCAGGTTGAGGTTTACGCGCAAATGATGTCACGTAAAAATTTCTTCTACATGTCACGGACTGACCTATATGTGTTATGCATGTTTAGAGATCGTCCATAATAACGTCCTTCAAATATTATAGTTTCTAGTATCCCAAGTCCTAACGTTAAATTTGTTTTTATCCAATTTTAACTACATGTCACGTACTTACCTACAGGCGTAACAGATATTCAGGGATTGTCTATAATGACGTTATTCGTGATTGGTGCAATTTATAAAAAAAAATCAGCATTATTAAATTACATGCTACGAACATTGGTATATGTGTTATTAATTGTAGAGGAGCTTCCATAAATCTTATATCATCTTTTAGCGTAATATAAATTGTCTTGCGACTTTGTAGAAGCTCAGCATCTACTTTGGGCCAGCCCACGGTCGACAAATCCGGCGCAAAGCGCCGGATTTTTTAGTTTTACTCGGACTGGCCATTTTTTCGCAATTAACAGTTAACTGGACCAAGATCACAAATTTTTGAAGTAAAATCATGCAAAAACGGATAAAGGGGCAGGACATAAATGACGCCACACTTTACTCAAATTTTTGACCTACCGACCTACCTTGTTAATCTCGTAAGCCCTGCTTAAATGGCTACATCTTTAATACGGTGTGTCATTTTTTTTCAAGTGGCCCACCCTAAACGTAGAAGGCGCCTTTTGTGTCCTACCCCAATGCGTACAACTTAGATTAAAGTTGCACCAGGCTAACACACCAGTCAACAGTACCAGTTACACGCAGCAGCCAATGCACCAGGCAAATGCAACAGCCAAATGTACAAACCAACTACACTAGACAAATGCACCAGCCAAATGGTGTAAATTTCTTTTAGACACTTCCACCCAGCTGCTATCGCATTTACGTTAGGCAAGCAGGTTAGAAGTGACGCCCAAATGGCGTCATATGAAAATTTCTTCAAGAAACCCCCACCAAGCCGCTATCGCATTCACATTAGGTAAGCAGGTTGGGAGTGACGCGCAAATGACGTCACGTGAAAATTTCTTTTAGACACCCCCACCCAGCTGCTATCGCATTCACATTAAGCACGCAGGTTAAAGGTGACGCGCAAATGACGTCAAGCAAAAATTTCTTTTGGAAACCCCCACCCAGCTGCTATCGCATTCATATTAAGTAAGCAGGTTAAGGGTGACGCGCAAATGACGTCACGCGAAAATTTCTTTAAGACAACCATACTCAGCTGCTATCGCATTCACATTAAGTAAGCAGGTTGAGGGTGACGCGCAAATGACGTCAGGCGAAAATTTCTGTAAGACAACCCCACCCAGCTGCTATCGCATTCACATTTAGTAAGCAGGTTGAGGGTGACGCGCAAATGACGTCAGGCGAAAATTTCTTTCAGACACCCCCACCCAGCTGCTATCGCATTCGCATAAAGCAAGCAGGTTAGGGGTGACGCGCAAATGACGTCAGGCGAAAATTTCGTTTGAAAACCCCCACCCAGCTGCTATTGCATTCACATTAAGTAAGCAGGTTGAGGGTGACGCGCAAATGACGTCAGGCGAAAATTTATTTTGGAAACCCCTACCCAGCTGCTATCGCATTCACATTAGGTAAGCAGGTTAGGGGTGATGCGCAAATGACGTCACGTGAAAATTTCGTTTAGACACCCCCATCCAGCTGCTATCGCATTTGCATTAGGTGAGCAGGTTAGAGGGGACGCGCAAATGACGTCAGGCGAAATTTTCTTTTAGACACCGCCACCTATATAATATCGCATTCACATTAGGTAAGCAGGTTACGGGTGACGCGCAAATTACGTCACGTGAAAAATTTTTTTAGACACTAGCACAAAACCGAGATGTAATCGCATTCTTATTAAGTAAGCAGGTTAAAGGTGACGCGCAAATGATGTCACGTAAAAGGTTCTTTCACATGTCACGGACTTGCCGATATGTGTTATAGGTATTCAGGGATCGTCATTAATCACGTCCTTTAAATACCATAGTTTCTAGCATCCCCAGTCCCAACTTTAATTTTGTTTACATCCTATTTTAACTACATGTCACGTGCTTACTTATATGCGTTATAGATATTTAGAGATTGTGTATAATGACGTCATTTGTGAATGGTGCAATTTATAAAAAAATTTTAGCTATATTAAACTAGATGCTACGCACATTAGTATATGCCTTATTGATTGTAGGAGAGCATCCATAAATCCTATATCATCTTTCAGCGTAACATAAATTGTCTTACGCTTTTGTTGAAGCTCAGCATCTACTTCGGGCCAGCCCACGGTCGACAAATCCGGCGCTTTGCGCCGGATTTTTCTCCAATGCTTTTAAATAGCTAAAAAAGTTGGTCTAGTCAACTGTTAACTGTGAAAAACTGGTTAGTTCGATCTCTCTTAAAAACAATAGGGCACTTTGCCCTCACTTTTGTGACTATTTAAAATTGGTTTGACAAGGATCGCTTTAAAACTGTGACCTGTAGAGCATAAAGAACAGACGGACGGACAGACAGACACACAGACAGACATGACCATTACAATCGATGCAGCTAAAGCTCAGCATCTAAAAACAGTCGCAAAGGTATTTAAGTTTTATAGGTTTTTTGGGATTTATTTTTTTCTTAAGTAGCACAACTAATTTGCATAGTTAGCTCATTTTTGTTCAATTGTTAGGTTTTAAAATTGATGTGGTAACCTGATGTCATGTATTATCTATGTGTTGTCTGCCTATATATTTGCAGTCCACACTGCAGCATAATATATAGATATATAGTATAGAGATACACCTACGCACACGAATAATATCCCAGCATCAATTAAGATACAATATAATAAATAAGGGAAGGAGAGAGAGAATGAGTGAGGATGACGAACAAACGTCATCAAATAGTATAGCGAGATGGTTTGGAAAGGGAAAGGACAGATTGAGAGCACGAATGATAGAAGGGCAATAAATAAAGGTAAGGCTCAAGTCTCTTTCTGGAAACTACAACTAGCGTAAGTCCCAGCCCCTTTTCGTCTCACTTACAAATGACAACTTGGAATTCCCAATAATTCCATTTTGTCCCTACCCTCAACATTCCTGATGATGAATCACGGGTTGAGTTGTATGGAATGGAACTGTCATTCACAACTCAACTACACAGTGTAGCATAGGCCAAGGCACACCCTACTATACAATAATATATAGTGTGGGCCCTTGAAGGAGCAGTTCCCTCAAACATTTCTTTTCACAAAAACTATGGATGAGTGACATTTAGGGCTTCTCCTAATACGTTTTCATCCATTCTACCAGGAATTGCACTATAATAAGAATACTTGGTGGAGTGCCAGGTGTCCCTACTGTCACTCACTGTTTTGTCGTAAACACAAGTGATTGACAGCATAATGGATCTAACTGTAAATTGGGATTCCCTAACATTTTCTGACGCAATCCCAACATTTTCTGATGCAATCGGACCAGGATCCGGGGGTATATAAGAAGGACTCTCACCATTGAGTCTTCAGTCGAGCTGAGTTGTCCGCTGGAGCAACAACTACCTAGTGGGCATTAGAAGTCTAATCCCCCACTATACACTTTTAAACTCTAAAGTTTTTCTCACTTAAATCACCTGGTTTGTCGAGACGTCTCCAAACCATAAACTTTTAAACTCTAAAGTTTTTCACTCTCTCTAGTTTGTCGAGTCGTCTCCAAACTAAAAACTTTCCTATACTGTAAGCGTCAGATGGTCCTCAAATAGTTCGGACTGATTGCTTACCCTAACACTCTTTGACGCTTAGACGTCGCCACTGAGAGATAGTGTGACGAATATCTACATAGTGCTGAAGGAGCCATTGAGAGGGAGACTAACAACTTGAAGATAGTAGTTCTGAGATATTGTGACGAATATCTGCAAACTACTGAAACTGCTCTGAGGAAGAGTTAGGACGATAGCGAAGACTCTAAGCATCAACTAGCCGACTCACGACCATCAGCCTTAGACGAATTACTACTAGCACGGGACTGACATTGTCTTAGCCCAATTGTGGAAGACCGAAGTAGCCAGTAAAGGTACGATCATTCCTTATACTATCTGTAGTAAAGGCGACAAACGATTAAAGGTTAATCGTTAGTTTAAAGTACATTTAGTGCAAACGGATGTTATTCACTAATGTACTAGGGTATAATTGGTAAGAGAAGTCTGATTAATAATTAAACGGATTATGTAATTGGACTGATTATCAAATATAGCACATAATACAGTTATTGATTAATTAACAAGTGAATTAATGATAAACGTGTATGTATGTAATAATGTGAATTAATATTGAATTAATGAGTAAATAAGTGAATAAAGAGATCTGGTGCGTAAGACCAGCTAAACTGTATAAACTTGTGTGAGTAAAGAGTTATTCCCTATTTATTTACCCAGAAGGGTAATCATACGTGGCAATTCATTTGCATACCGGAATCAAATATAGGAATATATTTGAGGAAGGCAACATATGTAACTCGATGTTTTTTACTATCTGGACTTGGTATTTTAAAACCGAAAACAGTGTCAATTATTGGAATTCAGTACTATCTCATATGTATGAACTGTATAAATTTTAGACACTTTAATAAAGCTCACAACAACAACAACAACAACAACATGGTAGTTTGCTGGTGAACCTATATACCCAAACAATAGGATGGCATTACAACACTTTTGAGTTTTACCATTGCAATAAATGAGGAGACCTTAAGAACATACTTACCTAGATTATGACATCGTTTATATAGTGTTCTGAACAATAAAAAATGAATTATTAACAAGTTCAAAATTTTTAACCAAAAAATGAAAAATTAAGTGTTTTATTTAAATTCAAGGAAATTTTACTACAAGGCTCTGGTAGATTATTGATCATTATTGTTAAGGGACTGTCCATAACTGATGTCACGGAAAGGGTCAATGAGTCTACAGAGATATTGATGATATTTCATGTTAAAGAATGGTTTACATTTACGCAATTGTTAAGCTGATGACAGGGAAACCAGACCAGCCTATTTTCGTTTTAATTCGTCGAACTCTAACCATAATATGCCAAGTGTCTACATATACAAAAGTAAAACCTGGTGATATGTTTTTTCCAATATTTTATTCTGTTATCTAAAAACAATGTTCCATGGGACGACGGGAATTTTTTGTTATTAGAATTAGTAGGTTTGAAATTCATGAAATCCTTGCAAAAAATAGTTTTAGGCATTATTAAATTCCTTTTTGTTAAATTAAAAAACAACTGTTTAAATATTAAACTTCTAAATTGGTTACGCCCCTGTTCGTAGTGGCTGCATGCGTAGTGTGTTGTTTCGTCGAAATTTATTCGTAGTTGACATTATTCGTTGTATGAATGTTTTGCTCTTTAAAGACAGTGATGGCTCTTACATGGGAACCTACCCTGCTTAAACACATGGATTCAAACGAATTGTATCATAACGTCTTCTACTGTGGCTAGTAACTGCTGCTAGTATAGTCGTTTGGGTGCAAAATCGCTTATCTCTATTTTATTCGAATTTGCATTTTCAAAATGTTCTTGAAATAAAAAGTCAAGAAAATTCAGTGGGAATAATAGTAGAAAATTTTAGTGAAGACAGGGTCCCCCCTTCCATACTTTCGTGAAAACGGATAATTTATGACTTGGAGTAAATGTAGTGTTAAAACTATGTTTGCTAATAATTATTATCTTTCTGCAACTGAACATACTAAAAACACTAAAACTGCAATAGGGTCGTCCATAAATGACGTCATATAAATTTTTCAGTTGTAGGACCGCATCATCCTATTCATTGTTTAAATGGCTATCATTAACATTGAATGTCTTAAATATCCAAGATTGGGGTATGGAATTTCAAAACTCCAAGTGAGTTTCTGAGCTCTGGTAGGGTGGAAACATTTGGAGTTTTGGGAGTTTTGGGAGCGCTTCCTCTTAAAACTCTCTAGGGAGTTCCCTAAACGCCGGGAGTTTTGCACGCTTAGAGTTTTGTGAGTTTTGAAGAGGCAAAAACACGGCATCTCTGAATATCATGCCAAACCTTCATAGTAAGAGAGTAAGAGTCAGTTCATTGTGATTTACATTACAATAACCAGCGGACAAAAAAATGTATTGCAGATTTATAAATTTTGCTTATGAAAGTGTGTTGATAATTGCTACTAATTAATATTTAAACTTCCAAAACTCCGAAAACTCCGAAAACTCCCAAGGGAGTTTTGGGAGTTTCAGGGAGTTTTGAAACTAGGGAGTGTTGGAGGATGAATTGGGAGTTTAAGGAGCCTAGGGAGTCTAGGGAGCCTTCAATACTCCGGGCACTAAACGCAGGGAGTTTTGAATTTGCCATCTGTATCCAAGACTTCAAATGATTTATAATGATATATTTCTTTTGTACAGTTTGACGTCGATTAAAATCGCTGCCATTAATTTCATACAACCTTGTATACATATTAGTCCATATATGACATCATAGGGAAGTTCAATACTTGGATATTTAAGACATCTCATGTTAAGGATAGCCATTTAAGCAATGATTGAGGGCCATCTATATATTACGTTTTAACTTCTAGGGGGTAGAGGGTTCAGCTGAATTACGCATAGAAACGGAAGGGAGGGGGGAGGATTTTAAAAATGATGCTTCAAGGAATTATTTTGGATTCTAAATTCTTTGTGCCCGCAAATCGAAGCAGATACATTGTAAATAAAATGTAACGTGTAGTATAAAATTCATTTTTTCGAAAAAAAACCTTAACGATTATAGAGGTGGGGGGGGGGCATTGAAAAATAAAAATGTGGTAACGATTTAGGGGGATGGACACGGTTTAGTACACAAATCTGAATACATAATATGCATTGTAACAGTTAAGCTGTTAAGTTAAGCTGATGACAGGTATGTTATGCAGTCCTAAAACTGGAAAATTTCTATGACGTCATTTATGGACGACCTTATTGCAGTTTTAGTGTTTTTGGTATGTTCAGTTGCAAAAAGATAATAATTATTAGCAAACATAGTTTTAACACTACATTTACTCCAAGTCATAATTTATCCGTTTTCACGAAAGTATGGAAGGGGGGACCCTGTCTTCACTAAAATTTTCCACTGTTATTCCCACTGAATTTTCTTGACTTTTTATTTCAAGAAAATTTTGAAAATGCAAATTCGAATAAAATAGGGATAAGCGATTTTGCACCCAAACGACTATACTAGCAGCAGTTACTAGCCACAGTAGAAGACGTTATGATACAATTCGTTTGAATCCATGTGTTCAAGCAGGGTAGGTTCCTATGTTAGAAGGGCCGTTGGTTAATGAGGTTTAACGTACGAATTCAAGAATCATGATCAAATATTTGTAAAAACAGTACAGATAAAAATAATGTAAAGTATTTCAAAAATTAAAATATTATTATTCCACCTATAAAAGATGTTTTCTCTTAATTCGGTCAAATATTTAGTCTTTGTGTGCTCAACACATGGCGGAATGTGTCCCCTTTGGTCGTTAGTCACAGTGACAGTCTTATTAGTGTGAAGTAGAAGTCGCCCGGGATAAGCACGACCATTAATTTGGCGGCAGCATTGTATCAGCTTCCATTTTCTGCTTCTCTTTCTTTATATTCAAAACCATTAAACGTACCAACCTCATGACCCCACGTCTCGTTTTTGCAATAACTTCGAATTTAATTTCGTCCACACTTACATTGTCTTCACAATAACCCGATTTTTCGAACTCAAAATCACTGGTTTCAAGAGAGGATTCTATTTTACCAACAATATTTTACCACAACGTGTAAAAAGAGAGATATCAGAGCAGAAAAAAATTGTTACAACGAATAATGTCAACTACAAATACAGCTTGACAACAAATGCTGGCAACTACGAAAAATGTTCGACGAAACAACACACTACGAATGCAGCCACTACGAACTATGGTCGATCCTCTGAATTGATATTTTCCCCTCAGAAAACAGTAGAACTTTTTATCCACCTTTTATAATTTATTTACTGCAAAAATTGTGGTAAAATTTCTATAGTTAATTAAATAAATTATGTACACTATTCTATAATAGGCCAGTCATATTTTATATGATTGAATTATCATGATATATTATAGCTGAAAAAAAGAAACCTCAGTTAATCCTGAAAGTGGATTCAATTAAATATTTAATGAACACGAGTCACCAAGATCAATAATTTTATTTAAAAATTAAAAAAACCAAAATAAATCACCAAATAATGACTTCTACTCTATACTAACGTTCACAAATATTAGGAATAAAGAACTTTTGACGCAGGAAGTAGGCACATATGTATAGGTACCTAAATGTAATAGAAAATATCGCCGCGCATAATAATTTTACCACGTTATGTATGTTTTACCAGAATGTTGCAAATGTTATTACGAATTTATGAGCTTCTCATTAGCTAAAAGCATTCCAATATTATTTATTCTGAATATTCTGAAAATTAAAATAAAGTCAAAATAAAACTTACTAAATTATTTATAACTGGCGATGAGTATTACAGTTACTTTAAAAAATTAACTTTTACCCTTGCTTCTCACATAATGCCTATAACTGGCAATCAGATGTCCAGCCTGTTCTTTGTTTTAATTTAGTTTCAATTTGAAGCAGTACGAAAAAGAAAGTCAAGCAGAAGAAAGCTCAAGAATAATTCTAGTTAAGTTAATTTCAGTCGCCATTTAATTCAATTCATTTTTCACTACAACCAGACGAGACTAAAATAAATTTAATAAATTCTAAAGTCACTGGTGATAATATACAATGATTGCCTCACAAACTAGAACTAAATCTAGCACAGACCAACATCAGATGGAATTTATTCGACGCAAAATAAGCATTGCAAATTCACTAGAAGAAACCAGTAAAGAAGTCACAACTAGTCAGCTAATTACTCCTACGATGCTTTCCTACATACGAAAAGGGATCGAAATTGGACAAATTCTCCAAATGCACCCTTACACGTGGAACAGAAAAGAGGGCGTTCTTAAATATGTTCTCCCAAAATGGCGCCTCTACCTTTGGAACTTGAACGTTCTCTTGACATGGGGATACACGGCCTTTGTCTTTGTTCGCTGTGTCCAAACGACTCAAAACAAAAACAAGACAAACGGCGAAAAAGTTTACATGCAATTCATTGCTGCTTATTTTCTGTTTCCATCTATCATGCAGATTGTAGCAGTTTTTCATGGGCACGAATTCCCAAAATTCCTACATGGATACATACTGTTCTTTCAACATTTTGAAAGTAGGCTACATTTTTTTTTGAAAATCACTATAATAAATTAAACAAATAAAAGCAAAATTTAACTATGTTAATGTTTGTTAATTAATTCAGGAAATTACATGATAAAGGCGGCAGGCGCTAGAAAACTAATAATGATTTGGTTTTGCGAACTCATTATTGCAAATACCTACCGATGCATGAATTGTTTTACTGTTCTTATGGTCATTGGCTTATATTTTAGACCGGATTCTCCAGAGCATTTTTCGTCTCTCTTAGAAAACCCAAAGGAACTCAGTTTATTTGAGAAAATTCCATTTATGATTTTTCTGGGATACATTGAAGTCATGTATCATGGGCACTGCTTTGTTCTGATTTTTATTGGTTTCGCATTCGTTTGTCCTATACTGATAGTGATAAATGAGCTTGGGTAGGTTTACATGTTTTGGTAATTAGTATTAGCAATTTATTGCAATGATTTTGCTATATGAAGTATATGAACTGACTTGTTTCAATGGTGTCTTTAATTGCAGTGCAAAAACGTCAAAGCTGACATCTGATCTTTTGCGAAACAATTCTCACAAATTTCGGATGTACAACGCAAGTAGAATAATCATTCAAGTTTTTAACGAAATCTATACAAATCTTTTACTGCCCTTTTGTAAATTAATACTTATTGTGCTCATTGTCGTGTGCACATACGGCGGAATTCGAATGAGTGGAGTAGTGGCTTTTACTTTGGGGTTCATTGACGTCTTTTGCATTGTATTTATTCTTGTTATGTTTAGTCTGTTTGCGGAATTTCAGAGTCGGTCGTCAGCAGTTTTGGAAGAGTGGAATGCATTAGCACTTGAACAAAGGCGGAGGAGGCGGAATATTACTGAAGATTTATGGTGTTACAGGGAGTTAAAAAGTTTAAGGTCACTGAAGATCACTCTCAGATCTTATTACAGTGTGGATAGAGGCATGATTCTGACAATGATTGACGGGATATGTGACGAAACTGTGACGTTTCTCTTAGCTAATTCGTAGAGACCTGAGTACAAGTCTTCGTAGGATTTCACTTAAAAATTATGAAATAAAAATAAACCTACTTTTGTTTGTAATGTAACTCAGAATTTCGGTAAACAAGAAAGATATACCTATTTCATATTTTAACAGATTCGCTAAGTTATTGCATAGTAACTGAAATAGTTGATCTAAACATGGTAAATGTTTTAAGTAAGTCCTGTCAGTAATACAAAAAATAATGGAAAATGCTTTTTTGTGTTTGATAATTTTAATTTCAGCATTTAAACCAAAGTATCTACATATTTAAACCGCAAGCACATGTACTGACACAACAGAACGGGTAGCCAATCCTATTCAATAAAACTATAATTTGTATGCTGATTTAAATTTGGTTTTTGAGTGTTTTCGTAGTTTCTAAAGGACAATTTCCATGCGTAAACTTTTTATGCAAAAACAAGTTTAAAGTAAACAAAAATATGGCTTTACCTAATTACAGTTAAAATTCCATCTCACGATCTCGCAAAAGCCTGTATCCACGTCATGGCTAGTTATTTATTTTGAGGTTAAACTGAATTTACTGAATACGTTCACAAATGTAACTTTTTTTTTAAGTTTTTAAAATATTTAAAAATTATTCTAGATTTATAAAATTACTTTTAATAGTGCTTTGTTAATAACGCTACACCTGTAGCTACCCCAGTTCTTCAGTTAAATAGTTAGGTTACCACTTTTCCAGGTTAACGTTACCGTAAATAGGGGCCGAATGGGACTAGAGACAAAAGGCGAAAGGAACGCGTCGGGAGCGGAATGATTGGCGATAGGACCAGTGGCGAGAGGTCAAATCGATCCGGGATAAGTGTTGCCGGAACCGGTACTCCTTTTATAATCTTCATTCTTTCACCGTCACTTCTTAATTTTCAAAATTTTTAAACTAAATAAAACCAAAGGTTTTATTTAGTTTAAAGATTAATTTTTTTAATTAATTTTAATTAAAGATTTTCTAAAAAACTTAAATTATTTATTGTAACACAAATAAAAATTACACTTTAAGAAATAAATTTGGAAATTAATTAGTGTTAATACCCGTGTTTACTACCTGTCAAATACCACTTATGTTATTGTTATTGAATCAAAAATATTGTTGGTTCAAAATACAACAGTTTTGGGATTTTAATACCAAACCCTTAAATCAAAGTGGCGCTAACTAAAAAATTCGCAATTTTGGTATTGTTGTTAGCAGATTTTAGACGTGACAAACATTCTACTCCAGAATAACAAGTGTCAGCATTCACTTTTTTTAATAAAAATAAAAGTGGAAGTTTTGTATAATTCACACAAATGATTCACAGTTGGCAAGCTTCAAAAACGTGTGTGGCATGTAATTACATTCAAAAATTTTGAATTTTTCATTTGTCATTTTAGGCATACCAAATTAGTATCTATGACCTCCATTACATGCAATGCGACAATAAATAAATGTTTGATAGGTCGATTTCACCGAAGTTGATGACTGTGTGTTAAGAAAAGAGAGGCTATTGCATGGTTTTATTTTTGATTATATTACCCTCTTAACTATTCCGATCCTCTGTCATCCAGCGGTAAGCCATTTCCTCAGGCAACCACAGTAATTGGAATTGGAAGTCACTAGCGAGAACCAGATTGTAAACTATCCAATGAACTGTACCGTAGTAGTACCGGGCCATACAGGATTGGAAGGCGAGCCATTGGTTACCTATCCAGGGAACTGAAGGAGCTGGGTTAAGTGTAACCTCGTCGTTTCCTCAGCTACCTGCTTATGAAATGAAATGTAGAATACCTACTTAAAAAACAAATATGGGGTATAAACATAAAGATACGGGTTACTAGATGCTTTGTAAATTGTAATTTCCACCTGTTTTGCATAACTTCGTCTTAATTTTGGAAAAGCCATTTTGTGAACCTGCGTCAACTCCTATTTGTAGTGTTGAAATATTTTAAACAGCGCTTAACTGAGTTTTCATTAATATTTCAAATGCAGTTAAAATAAAGTGAACCAGGGGTTCAATGCTGCCTTAAAGGACACATGACACCTTATCAATCTTGATGATTTTACAATTCAGTCTAAAATAAAAGCATTTAAAACATAAATAACTAAATGCATCACAGAATAGGGAATAGCGGAGGATGGGGCAGTTTTCAATTTACCTGTTCATAGTTCCATAAGTTTAGTTGTATTATTTATGCAGTTGTATCCAGACTCTTTCACTGGAAATATAAACAGTGCAGATGCCATGTTTTGATTTTGATAGATTTATCATAGCGACATAGGTAATACCCAAAAGTGAAGGATTTGCTGAAGACCAAGACCCAGCAGCCTTAAGGAGTAGGTTGTCACCCCTCAAAAACCCTAAGCACGTCACAAAGGTGGAGAGTGTCTCCGCCAACATCTGTTTCTACGGAAACAATGCTAATAAAACCAACAAGACGCAATATAACTGCAGTAAAATATATATAATCATTTCCGCAACTGAAAAATTAGCGCAATGCATTAAAAAATCCAGCACTTGTCCAGCACTTGCTTGTGCAGTAGTCAAATGGTTGGACCAAGCAGATTTTACTTGTTTCGAATTTTAGTAAGATATGCGTTCTGGACCTACGGCATTATAACTGCAGTTCATTATAGATTGATTATGTAAAGAGAATGTGTAAGAAACTTGCTAGCTGGAAAATTTCTACAAACAATGATGTTCCGCGAAGGCGCATAAAGCACGTTTTTGAAATTTTTGATCTTGATTGGTTGAAGGTTGAATTTCACGATTCTTGACGCCACTCAATAAATATAGTAGAAATAGGCAACCCAGTTGCTGAAAGATAACTCACACTTACATAAGGACAAAATAACTGGTAAAAGTAAAAAATCAGAGAGATTTTCTCATCCATAATTCAGAAGTATATTGTTGTTGAAAATGTATTGAAAATCGAACTAGAAATTACATAACGTTTAAAAAAAAGCGCAATTAGCCCTTGGCGCCGATTTTTTCAGGACTGATTTCAAAAAGTCCACTAACAAGGGAATGGTGTCAAATGGAACTCGCCAATCTCAAAAAGCCATGTCTACAAAAATCAGGCTTCTTTTAAACAGTTAGGATCCAAAGTAACTCGACTGCATTTTGTGTTGTTGAGTCACAGTAGCCAAGTTTAAGATCATTTAAATTTTAATACTTTGCCGCCCTGTAGCTTCTACAGTTCTGATCTGATTTTGACGAAATTTGATGTTTTTTAACGTTTAGACTATTTTCTAAAAAGAAATTTCAGGATTATTTAAAATTCAAAAATGTTCATTATTTTGAAAACATTTGGAGAAAACATTTTGGAGACCTAATTTTATTGATCAATTTTTTCGAAAAAATTTACATTTTTGAATTTTGAAGAGCCCCTTGTGTAGAACAAATATGAAAGGAAAGGCGAGTGAAAGTGCCCACGCTTTCGTCAGTTTAAGAGCTGAATAAAATTTTCCCCGTTTGTCAAGTATGTACTTTGAAAGACTGCGTTATGAATGTTATATATTTATTTTCGTATGATAACAGTCTTAAGGAGGGTGCTTTAACAGAGTTACAAATTCATTAATTGTTTAACTATCTTTAAATAATTTAAATTAAGATTAAACATATTTGTAGGCTGTTAAACTGGTAATTAATACACAAATATAATGTGGATATTCAATATGACTTGACTTATATCCACTACTAGTTAAACAAGTGGAGAAAAAAAATCAACAAAAAGAAACAATTAAAACGCCATTAATTTGTAAACTTAAGACACGTTAGAGTAGTAAATTGGAAGAGAATTTTCAATACTGTGTAAAATGAATTTAAAATATTTTTCGTCTGGCTTCTCTTGTACACATTGTTAGTAGATTAGACATAAGTTATTACTGCTCCCATGATAAGTTATGTTTGTATGATTCAAGGAAACCAATGGCTCTCGATATTATATATTTAGCAACAGCATGCGGCAATATTCAAAGTGGTTTTGAAATGGGTGGTAATTATTCCTTTGTTGCATCAGAAAATGCAAACTATGAAATTATGAAAAGAATTACATATTTGCAAAACTTACACTAGTCAAATTCAAATAAGGAAAAAGTGACATAATTAATATTTTATTACGGCAATTTCATTACAGTGTAGCGATTTTCTATCATTACTGTCTCCCTTCGAAATGGAGTGCAGCCAAAGAGCGCATTGATTTTTGATGGAATAAAGCTAAAAAAATGAATTAAATGCATGAAATTTGCACATTAAATAACTTCAACCACCCCACTGAACTTCTAATGTTTGCATTTTTGTTGCTGACTTTTGACTCTATCCTTCTGGATTTTGTGTATTTACAGTTTTTAAAATGCACAGCGTTAAGATTCACAAACTGTCAAAATTAAACGACAAGCAATTTGGTGAATGGAAAGCATGGGTATCTAAAAACCAGTGAAAGGGCCGTTTACAAATGGCGCCAGCAAAATTTACCAAATTTTTGGACCCCCCCACCTAAGTTGCTAACCTTTTCAGACTTGCGTACATGGCTATATCTTTAATATGGCCTATCACCTTTTTCAAAGTCACCCACCGTAAAGGTGGGTGGCGATATTAGCGAACGACCCCAAGTACGTGCCTTGTACAGGTTTACACGTTTAAATGCACTTCTACGAAACTTTAAATTAGGTTAGGGGTTACGCGCAAATGATGTCAGGTGAATATTTCTTTTTGACACTTCCACCCAGCTGCTATCGCATTAACATTAGGTAAGCAGGCTAGGGATGACGCGCAAATGACGTCACGTGAAAATTTCTGTTGGACAGCCCCACCCAGCTGCTATAGCATTCACATGAGGTAAGCAGGCTAGGGGTGACGCACAAATGAGGTCACGTAAAAATTTCTTCTAATTACCCCAACCCAGCTGCTATCGCATTCACATTAGGTAAGCAGGTTAGGGGTGATGCGCAAATGACGTCACGTGAAAATTTCTTTTAGACACCCCACCCAGCTTCTATCGCAATAACATTAGGTGAGCAGGCTAGGGGTGACGCGCAAATGACGTCACGTGGAAATTTCTGTTAGACAGCCCCATTCGGATGCTATTAGATTCACATTAGGTAGGCAGGCTTGGGGTGACGCGCAATTGACGTCACGTCAAAATTTCTTTTAGACAGCTCCACTTAGCTGCTATTGCATTCACATTAGGTTAGCAGGTTAAGGGTAACGTGCAAATGATGTCACGTGAAAATTTATTTTACATGTCACAGACTGACCTATATGTGTTATAGATGTTTTAAGATCGTCTATAATAACGTCCTTCAAAAATCATAGTTTCTAGTATCCCAAGTCCCAACTTTAAATTTGTTTCCATCCTATTTTAACTACATGTCACGTACTTACCTATATGCGTAACAGATATTCAGGGATTGTCCATAATGACGTTATTTGAAAATGTTGCAATTTATAACAAAATTTTAGCTTTATTAAACTACAAGCTACGAACATTGGTATATCGAGGGTGAAGTATCAAAATGGTTTGCTTCCACTTTTTGCTAAAAGCAAATTGGTTTCTTTCTTTTTTTGTTAAAGGCAAAATGGTGTCCTTCCATTTTCAGCTGCAGACAGCCTTTTGGAAGGACACCATTTTGCTTTTAGCAAAAAGTGGAAGCAATCCATTTTGATACTTCACCCTCGATATGTCTTATTGATTGTAGGGGAGCTTCCATAAATCTCATATCATCTTTTAGTGTAACATAAATTGTCTTGTGCCTTTGTTGAAGCTCAGCATCTACTTCGGGCTAGCCCATGGTCGACAAATCCGGCGCGAAGCGCCGGATTTTTTTTAAGACATACAGATAACGGCATTACATAAAGTTGTATAACGCTGTCAGAATGCATAGACATAAGTAGGTTGCGCATGTTGTGGAGTTCCAAAATTCTGTATGATTTAGTTTTCAATCATTATCATTGCAAGTGCATTAATTGTAATTCATTGTAATTAAATAATAAATCTTGGGATGATAGTTGCAATAATATTTTAACATCCAGGGATGAAATATATAGGTATTTTTTTTTAAACTTCAACTACCAGGAATTTTGTCGCTTTGTCCTAAACACTCGACTTTATCTCTAAGATTTCAAAATTTTACAATCTCGAAAATTTTAAGAAATTTATTTCAATGCATTTTTTATTCCTGGCGATGGTTCCCTGTTGTTTCTAAAATTCCAAGTTTCAAAACCGATCAAATATAATATTTCAAATGGCTTTTTAAAGTTAAACATAAAACGTCGTTAGTTTTTCTCAATATTTTAAAGCGATTTTTCAAAATAATATGAAGCATAAATCATAAATATTGATTTAAAAATACCCAATCACAAACTTGTTAATATCACCACCATATTGTATAAGAAATAAAGCAAGTGAAATATCTAACTTACTATAACTTCGAATTTCTATATAATTCTACAATGTAACGCCGTTTAGATTACAACTGCAATAAACTATGGCAAAAAGGCAATTAGCGGTGCCAAAAAGGCCATTGGCGGTACAAGATTTCGTATTGGCTGTTAATTAGAAAAAGGGCCATTGGCGGTAGAGTCAAATATTGAATTAAATTTATAAAATTCAACTTTTTTTTAGGACCATTGGCGGTAGTAAAAATAGTGTTCCGATTTCATACAATTTGCCTAATTTATGTAATACTTGCCCTCAAATATCAATGTAAAGTAGTTTGCTTGCATAGAAGTGCATAATGTTGCAGTCACGCATACTTAGGATCAGTCCATTTCTACGACCCATAGCAACATGACTTCGCAAAATTCGTCTGGCAGTGTGACAGGGAAAAAACTGAAAAGGTGTATTAATAAGTGGAATTTTGTTAGATCCTTTGAAACATTAGAGCAAGCACAAATAAGCATTGCCGACAACTGGAAAAAGAATTATTTCAACAAGATAACTGCCGGGGATTTATTAGTGACCACAACAGTGTATTACTGCCATCGTCATGGCAAGAGTTGTGCAGCAAAGGTACAATTAGTGCATCCTAAAGGTAATGGGAGCGCATCGTACTTTGAATTGGAAGAAATGGATCACGGTAACTTACCGGAAAAGACCAACACAGGTCTATCATATTCGCAAAAAGAAGCTGTCAGGAACTTATCTCAACAAGGAAGAGGAAGACCTAACGGTTTACTACAATCCATCGAAACTCTTGGGTTATGTGAGGTTCCAGTGAAACAAAAACTGGCAGCCAAATCAGCAAAACTCAACTTTCAAAGACCCAAAAGAGGAAGACCTACAAAAGCCAGCCGCCAGCCACTTATTCGACAATAATTTAATATACAATTTTAAAATTTATCCAACATTGGTTCGACATCATAAAATAACTTTTTGATTTTTTTTCATAAATAAATATAAAAATTAACAGCAAATAGGACACATTCATTATTTACAGCCAATGGCCCCAAACGCTCTACCGCCAATATTCTAAGCGTTAATTAACAGCATATGGTCCCCCCCCTTACCGCCAATCGCCCTGCAGCCATAAACTATAGTACCATCACATTGAAGATATATAAAAACGTTTCTGCTGAACAGAAAAAATTTAATAGCGAAAGTGCTTAACGTTTGTATACAATTCTTTTATGTTGATTACAATTACAAAATAACCTAAACTAGGACAAAGGCCCAAGGTTTAGCATGTTCAAATTATACTACTCAATTTTAAATATTACAACTAGTAGCAGCAAAAAATTTAACTAAAGCTGACCATTCATATCACATAGGCTATACAGTATAAACGTTAGATAAAAGGTAAAGGAGGAAGATTGAAGAGAAAGTCATGAAATAATAATAAATAATAAAAGAAAAATAGCCACTGGGGACTTATCAGTAAACAAAATTGTAAGTGTGGTTGTACGGATGTTCTTGATTTTTGATAGTTCAAGCTTTCAACTATATATATAACGCACGTTGAATAACAAATTAGTGCAGTAGCAAGGCTTTGACACTACTGCCTTTGAACACTCCAGACGACTGTTTTCTAAAAAAAGATAATTCGGGTCTAGTATTCGCATTTGAAATATTTGAGTTAATAATCAGAAACAGAAAAATCTTATATAGGATTCTATCAAAATCAAAATTTTAGTAGTCTCCACTGCAACCTGCACTGCCTTTAGATGTCAAAAAAACTGTTTGTTGTTATATTCAACTATCTTTTGTATTCTTGCTTTAATTTGTTTGCTCGTCCATGAAGAAAAAATAAATCATTGATCTTCAACTTGAATACTATCTAAGTCAAAGCCAAGGTCAAAGCTTCTGGCGCTCTTTAATCGTGTTATGGCTTTTAAAATAGCATTTGAAAGTGGAACTGCTTACATTGCAATTGCGTTTGCTATACTGGCGTTTAAGGTTTTCACATAAATATATTTACAAAATTCTGTAGAAATCTAAAGTTCTAAAATTAAAGATACAAAATAGGAAATATAAAGGCTGTAACTCAATATACACTCAATTCAAGAACTCTATCACACTTCAATCAACTTTAATGTTTACTTTTTCAATATGTATTTCCTTCGAAGTGCAATTAAAACTATTTACAAAATACAAGGTTACACAACAAGGAAACCCGAACACTGTCCATATCAAACTACGTATGACACATTTTGCTTACTATTGTCGACGCTTAGCTATACTGATTCACTTCCTTATTTTAGGTTCAAATTCGTGAACTTTCTCTTTATAATAAATTTACTCTAACATATTGAAAAATTACAAATTAAAAAGATAAATCATTTTTAAGTCCTTGACAAGCAACTAAGAAATGAAATCAAAAGAATGTAATACCTACTGGATGTTCCCGCAACACACTTGACATGTAAATTGAGTTTTGCTTTAACAGAACTAAATCTTACTTGCTGCTTCCCTCCATATAATTTTTGCATACAAATTATTTAATTTTTTTGCAAAACATTTTTACACAGGATTACAGAATTAAAATTCACACTGAACTTTAAATGTGTAAGTAGAAAGAATGTCAAATATTCATATTTTTATAAATAATTTTACTAACATATATATCCATATATTTTACTTTAAGTAATATTTTTTGGCGTTTGCGAAGTGTTTCCTTTGTTATTATTGGTGGTGTGTACACCATTAATGCCTTTACTTCTAATCCATCTGACTCGGCAGGGCTCGTCCTTCCAAAAATTCATTATGCGACATTATTTTGTCCCAGCAACAACCTATACCATGCCCACAGCCCACAGCTTCAACTCGTATTTTATTTGCGCGAAAAAACTTTGAAAATACCGAAGACGGCTGAGTTTCAGGATTGTATGTATTTAATGTGTAGCTTACAGTCCATATACACTACAATGTTCTCTTGCCCGCCTCCGCCGTTGCTCCTGTTCGAACCAGCCCAGAGCAGTGCAATGCTGTACGGAAACGTGCATAAATTACGTGGTACGTCTTAGGAAGGTATAGGAGTTCAAGCTGCCTAGCTTTTCGTCAATATCAGACTGTACCCACTGACACTACCGATGACATTATTTACGAACGATCCTAATAATTTCCATGCCCACAGTTTCAGCTCTAGTTTTAAAAAGCGGAAATACTTGAATGATGAGTTTTCGTTTCTCGTTCTTTTCTTTCTTTACCACTTACTATTTGTGCAGTGGCGGTACGACTGTTTTTTAAGATAATTATTCTTATTTTCTTCACGATTAGCTATTATTTCTAATTGTTCTAAACCATTTTTTACCTAATATATTTTGATTTTTTTGTGTGATCGTGTAAGTGTTACATATTATTAATATTGCTTGTATTGTTCTTATCTCACGACACGATTATCCATTATTCTATAGCATAAGGTCTTCATCGAGTTCTTTGGCTTCACATTTACAGTTAGTATTTGAATTACATTAAAATGGTCCTAGTGAACTCCCATCTTAATTCTAGTAACTTCTATTTAACACTAATGATGCCTGATGTGGACTTTATGTGTAATCGGGAATGTACTAACACCTCAAACGAAAATGTGGATATAAACTGTTACTAGGGATTTCTTTTGTATGTAATGCCCAACTTTTGTAAGTGCTGTGAAATGTCAAATTTGGCAAAGCGACTAGAAATGCTATTAGACCGGTGCAAAACAGTCTGTTATGTAATGTGAATGTCTATCTATGAAAACAGTGGTGGATGGCAATGGAAGCAGTAGTGGTAAAGTATGTAGTAATAAAAAATACTTTTTCCACTGTCAGTATCGACTATAGTAAATCACTATTTATAAGTCAAAATATAATTTACATAGTATGGTCAGTCAGGTCAGTACTAGTCTTAAGATGTTAAGAACGTTGTGAACTGTAACGAAGGGGCTGGCAATTACTCTCAATGTGCTGTTAATGAAATGTAGAACAAACTAAAATGGACTGTGAAGGAAGCTTCAAGTTAGCCGACAGCCGACATTTGTCGACCAAACCTTTAAGTTAGCAGACAGCCGAAAAAAATTTCAAGTTAATCGACAGCCGAAAAAAGTTTTAAATTAGCCGACAGCCAAAAAAAGGTTCAAGTTAGCCGACAGTCGAAAATTATTGCTACAAGTTAGCCGACGAGTGTCGGCCGAACCTTCAAGTTGGCCTACAAAATTTACCTACAAGTTAGCCGACAGTCGTCAAAATATATGTTGTAAATCACGCTAGGGATCGTCCATAAATGGTGTCATCGGTAGGGTGGGTGGATCTAAGTGGGGATAACTGACATGCTATTTTAAAGATAGCCGTTCACGTAATGTTAAGATGATGACATGGATGTGACTGCGTTCAAAACAAGTGGTCATTAATAATAGCCTATAGCTATGCGAGATATCTTAATTAAAATACTTTAACAAAATATTTATCAAACGCTACGCATTACTGAATGAGTCGCTGCTGTGTGATTTCGGCGGTTTAGAATCTGAATGCTACTGATATACTGGCATTCAGGCACCTATATATTTCCCCTCATGACCCCTGACTCCCAAATTTTCGTACTCTATTGGAGACGGACGGTGGCCGATTTACATTTTTATTTTATATAATATGGTGTTAAGGGTATAAAAGTAGGGGTATCTACTTGGGTGTGTGTAACTAATGCTTAACGCTTATACAATTGTAAGTTACAAGTAAATTAAAGTTAATAAACAGTTGATCTAAACTGGGAAGCCAATAAATAACTAAACCCGGGAAAAATCCCGTAAGAATTGGTGGTGTGTATGTATGTATGCATGCATGTATGTATGCATGCATGTATGTATGCATGCATGTATGTATGCATGCATGTATGTATGCATGCATGTATGTATGCATGCATGTATGTATGCATGTATGTATGTATGCATGCATGTATGTATGTATGTAATACTTGCACATGCGCTCGAAAAACCCAGAAATAACCCCACACCTCCCGCGCCCGCACCCCTAAAAAATTAAATTATCGCAACACACTACAAAAGTATTGTTTAAAATTTTAAATATTCAAAATTAAATTATTGCAACACACAACTTGAAATTAAATGAATATTGTATAAAATTTCAAGTTGTAGTGTGTTGCAATAATTTAATTTTGAATATTTAAAATTTTAAACAATACTTTTGCAGTGTGTTGCGATAATTTAATTTTTTAGGGGTGCGGGCGCGGGAGGTGTGGGGTTATTTCTGGGTTTTTCGAGCGCATGTGCAAGTATTACATACATACATACATGCATGCATACATACATGCATGCATACATACATGCATGCATACATACATACATACATGCATGCATACATACATGCATACATACATACATACATGCATACATACATGCATACATACATACACACCACCAATTCTTACGGGATTTTTCCCGGGTTTAGTTATTTGTATAATTAAACTTCACGACTTTGACAATCTCAATAAACTTTGAGAATTTTTGTGCTGCGTTTTCTTGAAGTTTGGATACCACGGCGTGGAAGTTACATTTATTATTTTGTTGACGTTTTGGTTCCACACTATACGAAAAATGGTCACAATCTACCTATATGCATGATCAATGCAATTTTAAAAATTATTTAAAATGAAAAATCAATACAGAATATTAAAATCAAACGCAAATTAAGTTCAAGTTTAATTTTTAAAAGTTAAAAGCCATAACTAGTGTCTAGTATGCATTAAATTGCACCTATATGAACATAAATAACACCTATTTTTCGTTTTGAAAACTCGACATTATTGGTGGATCCCAAACTCTCATTCGAGACACATTGAGCACTTTGGATCTTGACATTCGAAGTCCTTAAATTCTTAGACGGAATAAAGTTAACAGAAACCAAGCGTTTCTTGCTTTTAGTGGACATTCTAATGGTGTCTAATACCTAAGGAAATCATAGATAAAGATTCAAAATAATGAAATTTCGTTATAAACATTCAAATAAAATGGTACTGTACAAGCCACATTTATCACAATAAACTCGGCGATTGAATTTAAACTAATGTAGAAAAAATAGAAACAATAATTTATGTTTCTTAACCATCATTTTTGTAAAACCAATTTATTTTAAATAAACAAGACAAAAATGTGAAGCGTGTGGAATAAAAGGATATTGCATTTATTTAGATACAATGCTTATAAGTTAGAGGAATAGGTATTTCTTCTTTTTCTTGACGAGGCCTCGGTGACCAATCACATGACGGCCCTTTTTATAATGCATTTTAGCTTCAAATACATTTTTAGACAATTTAAATTTTTACAATAAATCAATAAACTGGCATTGCCGTCAGTTTTGGTTATTTCTCAGAACTCTTAAACTGTAATATGATCTGGACTCTGGAAAATAGTATCAGTAACTATATGCACACCCTTGTAATGTAAATGCATAGAGGTTTGATTTTGTTTAGTACTAAAGTACCAATTCATTGCATATGTGTACTTTTGGGTTTCTTGGGACCCAAGTAAAGTAGTGCAGCCTTGATTATTGTCTAACTAATGTAATCATTGATAAATATTAGATACATCATTTTAAATTTAAATAAATAAATAATTGCTTTGGAAGCTAGTTTTTATGACCAATTTTTATAGTAAGCAGTGTGTTAATTTTTCATACTTGAGACTTTTCACATGCCTTAATTATCTAGTGCACAAAGTTTGAAGACATGCAAAACAATAAAATTAGCGGCGTTGAATCTTAAAATGATTCATACTTTTACAATCACTTCAAATTTTTGATTTGTTATAATACACTGACATGTTAAATCGTGAGTAGCTGTTAAAGAAACAAATAGTTGATTTGAATAATAAAAATTTATTCTAAAAGTTGCATTTATGACATTTTGCAATTTGTTTTACTATTTTATTCAAATATGGTTGTTTGTTGCCAGACATGAATTTAAGTACTCAGCTGCATATATTTAACTGCTAGAATGTTGCATTGAGAATTGCAATACTAAATGAATAAACAAAAACTACCCTGCGACAAAGATAGCCCAAAGCGCCAAAAAACTCATAGTGAAAATACGTTTCAAAAATCTGTTGTACGCAAATTCTGATGTTTAGCTTAGCGTGCAGCTACTGATTAGTTAAAAATTTAAAAGATAACAATTATAATTCTTTTAAAAACTAATTTTTGTTCGCTGGCCTTTTTTTGAGAATCTTTTCCATACCCAATATAAGCCCGTTTCCAGATCATTAAATCGTTCATTTAATCACCACATTATTTAGGTTTTAATTTGTACTTTTAATGGAAATTACAACGTAAGCCGATTGCTCATTAATGGTACAAAAACTAAATTTTACTATCAGTATTACTGCCAACATGACATGCTGGCTAATAATTAATTTAATCAAAATTATATGAAAAACTAAATTAATTTTTCATTGCAAAATATTTTGTCTAGTATAGTCATGACACTATTACTACTACTACTACGTTAATTGGGGTTAGCAGATATTTGCTATGTTCGGTTACAACGTTGGCCAGAAAAATGCAATCTATTGGTCTTTACAGCTTAAATTCAGCATTTAAATATTTCCATTGGCGTGTAAACATCCCTGTTATAATAAAACATTTGTTTGTATATTTTTTTGTAATAACACGTAAAAATAGTTATTTATTAAAGTAAAAATAAAAATCGGAAAAATAAATCGCCTAGTACATACCGAAACTTAGAACTTTAGTAAACAACAAAATTATAAATGAAATAATATTTTTATTTAGATTTTGCACCGGCTTGGTTTGCTGGATGTGGAAGTACAGTAAACAAGCAGCTAATTCAAAACTCGACAATGTTCTTGAGTAAGCACTGTCAATATTACCGTAAGCAATAAAAAACTGCATTTTAAACACAATTTAATAGTTTGAAATCCAGCTTTTCATCCAAATCGTGTAATCATATAATCGCAATCTCACTCACAATTAAATTTCATATTTCACACTACTCCATATATATGTAGTGCAATCAGAAAAGCTTAGAGTGTAAAGTACATAATGATATGCACATATATAGCCGAAATCGTTTTTTTAAGCATTTCTGTGCCTACTTCGATTTCAATCCAAATTCAGAGTGCATAATATTGTAAACCACGAGCAGATGTACTGATTCAGCTAAAGAGGAAGCTAGGGTGAAACACGGGATAGATTCATCGTTTACATTTTTTGAAAATATTCTAAACAGCTTCAGAGTCAGTTTAGATTTATGATACTATCTGTTATAGTACTTCACCAGTTACAGTTGCTGCAAGAAACAACTGAGTTCAACAAAGTTATCCTGTCATCTTTTATTAAAAATATTGTTGTTCCTGTAAAATTTATATGGATAGACTCATCACATTTTACAGAGCAGCTGGTGAATGTTAAATGTAGCCAGGCTTTGTTGGTTTAAAAAGGCATAAAGTCAATAGGCAGTATTAAAAAGGCAATCGGCAGTAACCTGGCAGTTATTAATGCGTAAGGCAATAGGCAGTTTAGTCGAATATTGTAATAAAAGTCACAAAATTGCTCTTTATTTTGCGACTATTAGCAGTATTGAAAACGTGTATTCCCAATCACATGTTTAGCATAACTTATGCATCACGTCTAAACAAATGTCAATTTAAATGGTTTGCGTAATAGTAAGGCAGCTTTTTAGTCTATTTATCTCAGTTCATTTTCATATTCGGTCAGATCAACATGTCTACGCAAGCCAAGCCGTCGAGGTTCAAGACAGTTAATACATGGAAGCTAGTTAAATCTTTCGTATCAATGAATCAGAACAGTATTGCGGATAAGTGGAAGAAGAGATGTTCCAACAAGTAAAATTTCTTGGATATATCGGTGACTATTGTGTCATTCATGGAAAGAGTAGTCAGGCAAAAGTTCAGCTTGTGTATTCTCATGTCAAAGGAAGTACATCGTATTTTGAATTAGAAGACATGAATCATAATGATTTATCACGGAAAACTATGTCAGGGCTACTGAAATCTCAGAAAAAAGCTGTCAAAAATTCAAAAATCTGCTTACCAGTGGCAACAGACGCAACCGTCTATTGTAAACCTCACTGTGGAAAACAACTTGCAAATATCTTACGTGCAACCATCAACCAGAGGAAGCATTAACCAATCCATTTTACGGCAGATGCAATGTAGGTATAGAACATTCTCAAGTTTTGAAACATTAATTATACTTTGCGACCTACATGTAAACTTTGACTACTCTGAGTGGATAAAATCTACATGCTCACCCATCATTTCAGTGTCATCTAATTTTTTTTATCATTTCCATATAACAATTAAATACATTGACATTAAAACATTACAAAACATTTCGTAAAAATTAAAATTTCATTTCAAAATTCATACTGCCTATTCGAACCATTTAATTTATACTGCCTATTGCCGCAAACACTGTACTGCCGATTGGCTACGCGTTAATTCACTGCCGATTGCCCCTCCCCCCTATACTGCCAATTGCCATGCAGCCGTTTAAAAAAACAGGCCAGGAGAAACATGTCAGCCGTAGCCTTTTAATATTTCGTTTGCTACATTTATGCTAAAAAATAAAATTGTTTACAGCTAGTTGCAGAACTTCAGACCACATTCTACACTTTCTGTGAGTACAAGGAAATCTGTTGTCTCAGGACTCAAAAATGCTTTTGATTGCAAATTCATGAAAATACAACAAAAAAGGATAAAAATTAACCCATGGTTTAAAATTTGAATATTTTTAAACCTTTTATATAACGTTATGGTAAATAATTTTTATAGCATTTCGTAGTCAACAAGTCGACTTTTTATAAACAAGTCACCTGCGTTTACTGAATCAGTGAGTTGTTTTTAGAAATTTGGTAATCCATTACAGTCGAAAATTAACAAATATATTCAAACACCCTAGGTAAACAATCTACTTCACTTGTAACTCTACAACTACAAGTAAAAGAAACGAACGACGCTCTAATTGTTAGAATTTTAGAGTGCCCCTTTACAAATAAATCTTTGCAATTTGAATTTTTTTAACTTGTGCGTGTCTAAACTTAGACATTTGGAGTTTCAAAATTTCAACAAAATATAAATCACAGTTATGCAGGTTCCCAATTTTTTGAATTAAAATATTCTTTTTGGAGTACGAAAATGCAAATTACACTGTTGAAAAGCTAATTAGGTTTGTACAATATCAATTTGTTGAGTTATAAGAGTACACTTAGCCTATTAAAACCTATAGTACTACTAATTTTAAAATACTTCAAAGTACAAATTATACATACATAATGATTTTGTCCATGGTAGAATTTTGTTGTATTTCGCTCATCTTTTAATTTACAAATGAACAATGTTTTTAGTTTTACGGTGCTGGTGATTTTTTTCTTGGGCAAATAACAATTAAATCTTACAATTTAGTTAATTGTTAATCACACTTAAAATTCTGGGACAATTTAGTTCTTGTGGATACCTGTTCATGCAATTTATTTCTATAATTTTTTTGCAATGATTGCAACAATAAGAATTTGTACATGACACCTAAAAACAATAATCGGATTTTACAGTATCTAACCAATACGTCAAAGCCAAGGAGTGGTTTAAAATAATGGAAGGAATTTAAGTCGTGCATTTGCCGCAATTAAATAAGACAAGCCGGAATTAAACATTACCATTTACTACTATGTATAGTACTATTTTATATTATGTGCATGCAAACTAAATTATTCAGCTTTAGTTTTTCTATAATTCCAAAAAATACACAATGCAATTTACAGAGAAAGGAAAACAATTATTTAGTTTTTGATTTCTTGTCTAATGTAAGTACAGTATTTAGAACACTTAATGTTAGTAACTTAAATTATTACTATCTCTTTACATAACATTAGCTTTAGAGTCGCTAGACACCAGTTAAGTAAAAACACTAACAAATAAAGTGGAATAATTAATAAGATGTGTAGCTATACGGGACTACATGCATTAGGTATTCATTCCTACTGGTTGCAATGTTCATTTAGATATTCGCACTAACATTATTACAACAGTAAAAAAATCATCCCATTAGTTGTACTGTTACTGAAATCTGTTTCTCTGTGAATTTCATATTCCGACTTCTTCTCATCAGTACACCGACTACGCGCTCTCAAATTCAACTGTGCATTTCAAATTGTAAAATGCTGAGTGCATTAAATTTCTGTGAATTCAAAACATAAAATAAAATTAACTTGTTTAAATTTAATTCTTGGTTTTTTCTGTACAGTGTTACTGTGTTGCTCAAGTTAAATGATTTTAAGCGTTGACTGTGTCAACACAAAGACAATATTTGTGCGCAATCAAAAACTAGTTCCATTTCTACTTTATCATATTTCTCAACAATTTACCAAATCTAAATCTGCGACTATAGTCATTTAAAGTACCATATTTAAAATATTGAACGGCAATAAAATCATTCAACCCTCCATTATTTGTTTTTAGAACTGGACCACTTTTCACTGAAACTCAAGACAAATTTAATCTAAAAATTACTCCTCTTTTGATTAAATTAAGATATTAGACTCACAGAAAGTATCAAAAATTGCTTCTCAACAGAGTCGTTATTTCATAATATGTTTTGTTGCTGCATGTGGCATTCATTCCTTCTCCTTCTTGCTATTTTAGCATAGTACGAGGCGAACTACAACGTTCTCCGTCCCATCTCTAGAGCTAAACATTCCAAATACTATTAGGTAAGCTATAGATTTTGTAACGTGAATGAGGTTTACTGCAAGTTCAAACATTAGAGAAATTTTAAAACTATGTATCATTTTTTAGTCCTTGATAAGCAACTACGGAATGAAGCTTAAAAACTAAAAGCATTTAATACCTACTGAATATTCCCGCAACACACTTGACATGTAAACTTATTCTTCCTTTAACAGAACAAAATCTCGGTTGCTGCTTCTGTTCATATTTGTGCACAAATTAATTAATTTACTTGTTTGCATGAGATTTTTACACAGAAGCAAAGATTTAAAATTCACACTGAATTTAAAATTATGTAAAATTACAATGACAATGTTTATTTTTTATGGATAATTTTACTAACGTTTAATATTTTACTTTAATTAAAATCGGCAGGCGTTAGCAAAGTGTTCACTATCACGTAAATTGTACCGTTTCTCTTTGCGAGGCCAAGATGAGGGCGTTAACTCTATTGTCCGCAATTGCACTTGGATAGATTTCTAATACAACGGCGTTAAAGTTATATTTTGTTAACGTTCAGGGTCCATACCATAGGAAAAATGGTAACATTCTGCCAAAATGCAAAGCTCCAATTACATCATGTTCCGACCCATTTCGTAAACTTCATGAAGTCAAATCTTTTACATTTAGCATCAGTTTTTGACTGAATGACCGTCATGATGGTCGACTGAAAAAAAAAGAATGCTAAGTATCGAGATATATATTTGAAGGCATAACATGTTAGATACTGGTAAGACAAGACTGTAAGACCTAATTGTTAATTGTGACTGCTAAGTGCAAAGTGTGTAATATTTCTTGCAATACTTTGATTGTATGTCATCAAACATAATTATTTTGTACGTAATGGCGTAAAGCTCCTAATCGCAATAATGTATGCAATAAGTTGACAAGTTAGTTTACCATTTCAATAGTCGCTTATGATCAGACCCTAAATTCGGCTAGGTTATATAGAAAAGAAGTATCTGATGCAACTGCTTACAGCTTCCGCAATTAATTCAATTTAAACAGCGTGGAAGCTTACATAAATAAATTTTGTTAATTGTAGAAAGAAATTCATAATATTTTTTACTTGCGCTTGAGCTACCAATAGCCTGAATTTAATTTATAAAAACATTTTAAAATTGATGATAAATACCAAATAATAAATTTAAAATCAGGTTAAATGCATTTTTAATTACGCCTCAACAACTACAAAATATGAAATTTCCCCTGTAAGAACCTTGTATGCATTTATATAAATGCTGTTACTATGTTCCAGTTAGAGGATGCAAAATCAAGACCAAGGCGTGTTCCATTATTGAAAAAATAAAAATCATAAAATGTCTTCAATTATCAAGACCACTGTTAAATTCAATGATTCCGAGTACTTAAATTCAGATATGTATGAAATTTTTAGCGAAATTTGAATTTTTTGTCAACAGTTGATTTCATCAAAGCTTTGCTAGTCTTAGATTCAGGAGTCCTAAAATTTCAAGACTTTTCGAAGTCTCGATTTTAAGAGTATTGGTCGTTTCTAGACTGGATGTCAAGAGTTTGCCAGGCCAAGCAGAGGCAATATGTTGAAAAATACGAAAATTCAATAAATTATTAGTGTCCTGAGAACACTTTTAAATAATACCACACTATTTAAGCTTATAATTTCGTAATCTATTACACAGATAAAACATTAGTATTACATTTTATAAATATTTAAAATATGACTTCAAAAAGTTTAAAAGTAAGGTGAGGAGAATTCAAAAACTGTATCAAACCGACTATACTTTATACCAAATGTCGGCTTTTGAAAGTTTTTTCTGTATAATTCCTACTTTCTGTTTTTGATTAAACCAACGTAATAAAGGACAAATAATATTTCACTTTCCTTTTCAACCCTCGTCAACTTTGTCAGTAGGACGGAAATGATACTCAGCTGCTACCTGGTCCCAGAATTTGAGCATTTTAACCGCGATACTTTCACTCAATAAACTCGGCAGAATTGACAATAAATACACTTTAAATATTTTAAAAGGCGTTTAAACGTCACTGATGTAATACAAGTTTTCATAATAATATAATTATTCACAATAAACGACTCACATACTTAGATTAGACCGACGGCATAGCTTGGTTCATATAAGTATGATGCGCCGGGTAGAAAAAATGAATTCTACTGCTTGCTTATTTCTGTCACATGGCTTCCCTCATTCGTTTCTAGTTACACGCGGTCGCTTATCCTTTCTTATTTTCCTTTTACAGATAGCAAACTTGTGTAACTACATATTAAATTGAAGAGTTGTTTGGAAAAACGGGATAATTACATTTTTCCAAGACATTATTTGTGTTGCGTCTACTAGTCAAATAAATATACTACATTGTTTCATGGGAAAGGTCAAAGTTAAACCAACTTAATGCGGTCCCCATTTTATTCCATATTTGCTGTTCCCCTAAAACTTACTTAGGTGGACTCATCAAAATTTTCCAAGCAACTCTTAAATGTATCCTATTAAAGCCTTTAAGAAGTATGTATATTAATTGGATCTTAGATGTACTCTGATTCTGGTTCCGTAGTTACGCCTCCAAATTTGAATTTGCAAGTGAACAAGGGGTTGACTATTCTATTGTGGACGCAAAGATAAATGTAAATTAGTGAATTGTAAAAAAGTAAATTAATTACATTATTTTCAAATTCATACATAACATTTGCATTTCATTTGCGGGTAAATGTTCCCTAATCAAGTGGAATGCTAATGTGTGAAACACATTGTTTTTTAAAAATTATTAGTAATTGACCAAATCTCAAACGCAACGTTAATCATACACACAATTAATTTTAATGTCCGGTAGCGTTTTGTGACTTGATCTATGTTTACCTCTGGTCCGCTTGATTATCCTCAGCTTTTAGTCGTATATAACGCGTGATTAGTTTTTAATGTGGCGTTGAAGTTTACTAACAGAATACAAATAATGCGTTCTAGGACATACGAAAAGAATTAAATATTGTAAAATGCGGATTCAAGGTTCATAATTGTATGTATTAGCGTTAGAGGTCTTTTAATTTAAAGCAGGAACAAATAAAAAGTAAAAATTAGATATGTGACAATGCATACATACATTTTGTTTTCATTTCTACTTTTTGTAATGCCAATTTATATATTTTCACTAAAGATTACTACCACAATAATACAAAAAAATTAAACAAGGGCTAAAGCCCTTGTTTAATGGCAAAATTAACAGCAAAATTAGACAGTTTGATTTAGTTTAATTTGTAATTAAATCTTATATAAACTTTTATTTAATGTTAACTTTTCTTACGCAAACTTAATGCAAAAAAATACTTTAAATTCAGGTAAAATTGACGTTAGTTAACATTAAGGCAAAAATTTTCAAAGTTTAATTTAAAATTGTAAATTCAAAGTTAATTGCATTTAAAAAAATAGATAAAATAATTTTAAATTTTAAAGAAATTTTTTAGTTTTTAGTTTTCAAGGGCTTTTAAATAATGTATTGTATATGTTATTCCGTTGATTAACTCAAAAACCAATCAAATCACGTAGATAGGTAGAAATAGAGGAAAACTAAAAATATGAATTTCCAACCAAACACAAAATGTCAAATTTCGACACGTCACTCTCTGCAGCTATGGACAACTGATAGATCAAAATGACGGCAATTAGAAGTAAAATATTATGTATTATGATTGACGCGCAAATTATTAAAGCTTTACTTTAATATTACAGATTTAAAGTTAATTATAATTAAAACAATTAGTAAATTAAATAATTTTCAATTTTCAAAGAATTTTATATTTTTATTTTAAAAGAACTTCAAAATGATGTATCATATGTGTAATTCCGTTAAGTAATTCAAAACTCGTCCAAATTATGTAGATAGGTAGAGACAATAGCCAGTTGTACGAAAATTTGGTTTTTGGTTACGCACTTTCCCCGTGTATTTCAAATATGTTCCAAAAAATTAAATAATATGCTATATGTTTATTCTATAATATTCAACAAGTCATAGTACGAATATATGGCCCAATTATTCCAAACTTAAAAGCACTAGAGAATAGGTAATAGATTTTGAAAAGTAAGGTTTACTGCAAGTTGCAAATATTATGATACAGATTTTGTCCGAAACTAAAAATTTTTCCCAAAGAAATTTTTAATTATGTAAACTTGACTTATTGCATGAACGTTAATAAGAAATTATACCAAAACCATCTAAATATTTTTAGCATAATACAGCATAATATGTAGGTCAAACACTTTTTTCTAGAAACAGGCTTCTAAAAAAAATTATTAATTATTTTAGTTCGGAATAAAGGAGCCAGCTCTGATCTCTAGGAGTTTGTTTATTAAATTACGATTTTAATTTCAACCCTTAGAAGATGAATGAAATTGCAATTCTTTGATATGATATTCCAAATTTTAACACACACACTTGAAAGTAGACAGACAAGGTAAAGATGGAAACGTGGCAAAAATAATTAAAATGATCCCTTTCACAAGATTGCTTGCAACATTCGACGCCAATAAAGGATTTTTAATGAATTTATAATTTAAAAAAAAAAATTGAAATTTATGCGATAAATAATTAAACGATTCTAATCTAGCCTGTAATATACAATTTCAAATATTTTTTAAAAATTTGGTTCCAAGATAATTGCCACTGGCATGACAGATATGTATGTGGGTCATCCTGACTATAGAACTGTGATTAAAATAAATAATAATTATTATTTTTAAAATAAACGGAGTTGATGTCCATATTCTGGCATCGCACTTGTACGTTTGAAGGTATTGTTAACTGGTTTGGTTGATGCTTTATGTAAGGATTTTAAACGTCAACTGTACTGCATACTCAATGTTTGTACGGAGTTATACATTAGAAGTTCTACGTTCATGTTATTACAATCAGATACGTTCTTGCAAACATTTTATCTTTCTTGAATTAGACATATGTAACTTATTTAAAGTATTAAACGGTTTTAAAATTAATACAACCTCCAATATTTGTTTTTAGAACTGGCCCGCTTTCCGCAGAAATTCATGACTTTAATCTTGAATCTACCATACTTTTGATCAAATAAAGACTCACAAAAAGTATCACACCATGCTTTGCCACATAGAAGCTCTTTTAAAATTGTATTGTAACTGCATAGGGCATTCCTCCTTGCTAATCTAAACATGTTACGAAACGAACTAAAACGTATTACGCCCCATTTATAGCTCAAAATAGCAACTATTATGAAATAAGCTATAGATTTTGTGAAGTACATAAGGTTTATTGCAATTTCAAATAATAGGCAGTTTTTATCAGAAACTGGGCTTAAAATAAAATGATACGAAGAAACAACTGAATCAACGTTGGTTTCTGAAATTTTGCACTTTTCACTTTCTATTTAATACTATGTGTAAATACTCCGTAAATATTTTATTTTAACAAGATTTTGTAATTGTAAATATTACCTTGTGCATAAAAATGTATAATTATCTAAGCTACGAACATCTAAATCTTCTTTGCCTAATAATTTTTTTAAAGAACGTAGGAAACCAATGACCCAAACATATCTAACTCGATCATAATTAAAATTGTTATTTAAAATAAAGTAACTGGCGTTGGTCTAGCAGTTTTTTTATTCGGTCAATTTTATTTTCATCCCATTTTAGAGGAAAAGAAATGATTACCTTCAAAAAAGTTTCAAAAAATCCTAAGAAAGTAAAAACAATTATTTTTAAGTAGGCAAAAATAGGTAAAATTGCAAAAGTCGCAAAAGGAGTTATTTATTACTTTCTTTTACAAGATCGCATGCAACATTCTACGTAAATAAAAGACGTTACATGAATTCGTATTTTTGTGTGAAAGTGTAATTCAAAGACAAAAAAAGGACAAATATGTAACACTAAAAGTATGAGAAGGCAATAAATTTCATATTTTGTATTTCATTCTATTATAACTATAAACTGAGCTGCATGCCGTATTTACTCAGGAGTTGTCAGGACGGCATTGAATATTGAAGTTATCAATTTAAGAGCAAATACGGAATTTTATTTCAGTTTAATTGTTTAATAGAGCGACTATTGATACTCAATTACAGGCAAATGCAAATAAAGCAAGCTTCTATTTTTCTACCCAGTCAATGCAATTAATACTTATTAAAAAATGGAATGCAACCCAAAAGTTCTATTGTAACTCATAACAAATTGGTAAAAACAAAAAAGAATCTCAAAAACAAAGTAAATAGGAAAGTAAAACGATAAAAGTTTTTTTTGTCTTTTGCATAATACTAATAACTACCTTTAATTTGGACAGCATACATTCTTACATGGCTTTTTGTTACTTTGGAAATTAAATATAGTTTAAATATAGTAACTTTAACGTGTTTGTGAACTTACATATAGTCTGAACAACACTTCGTTGAATAATATGTAACAAAGTCAATCTAACATTTATATTTGCAACTATTCTCCAATTCATCTGGCCCCACGAGAACAGACCCGGTTATCTCGACATTCCACACTTACCACGTCGCAAAATAGCAGCTGAAACACAGGGTTGAATTCAACGATTAGCTTTCACTAGACTTTCACAGAAAATAAATCTGAGCCAAACATCTTAATCGTAAATTGTAAATTTAGGATATAATTATTGTAAAACAGAAGCAAAATGTCAATAATGCATCGAAATCTTGATTTTAAATAGTTTGTTTAATGTATTTTCCAGCATTCACAGTGTCATTGAGAAACTTGATATACAATGTTGAACATCCCATTCTACCTTTAATCTAAGAAGGAGAGCACCTACATTACACTCGGTACTATTTCAAGCGGCGTTGAAAAGTTTCAAAATTGTTGTCCCTCATTGAATATAGGGAGCAACCATATTTGTACAATATAGGCAGTTACTGCATGTCTAGAATAATTTTAAATGTTTCATCTAACAATTAAGAATGCAGTACATATTGCTAGAAAAATATACAGTTATAAGCAATGGCAAAATCATTAAATTACACTTTGTCTCTTTGAAATAGCCTCACCCGTTTCTGTGGGATAACTCTCCCCCAATCAAGATTAGACCAGCGATATAATTATTTTAAAATTGCAATCAACTAAGAACTACGTTAAAAATTTATTTGATCTCTGTAAATGATGTTGCTCGTACGCAATAAATTAAAAATAGGGAATTGGAAGTCACATGGAAATTTTTTCTTGCCACGGTTTTGTCGATCGATTTAAAGATGCAAAACATGGGATTCAAGTAAGAGAAGATTTTAAAGTTTTGTGAGAGCATCCTTATATGAATTAGTCCAGACTACCAGTCAACTTTTAGCATAGTGTCACTGTAGCACGAGTAAGGATTGAAGAAAGCGGTCATCGTCATACCACTTTTTTTATATATGATTCCAATGGGGCATCATGACTTGTTTCACTAAAACAGATCGCAAATGCGCAAATTCTTACAAATCCTAAAGTTATAACCGAGACACAAACTCAAAACATTACCTGAAAAATAATATATCGCTCATATGTGAAATCAACCGAGGTCACAATACACAGTGGAATGTATAATAGTTAAAAGTGTAGATTTGTGTGGTTATTTATTTAAATTATTATGCAACTCAATTTAAAATAACATTTGCATTTGATGAAACAGATGAGGAATGGTAGTTTAAACCGCGGTTTGAAGTTTTGAACAGTTTTTAAACTACCTACATAATTTACACTAATGTCAAACCTTGGGAAGTTTAGTAAAGTAATATTTATTTTACGATATAAATTAAGTAGTGCGCGTACTTATACGGTTTCGGAAGGGACCTATACTAAAACGAACGAATTAGAGAGAAGCCACTGTATAATTATTACACTTTGTAACTGTAACTAGAAATATCGTATAAAATATCGTGACAAAAAAATTGGCATTGCAACACAATCTTGGTGTTTTGAGAAAGACGAAAGTGAAGATATAAAATTGCTTCACTCAAAATCGATATCGATTCCATAGAGCCCCAGTAATCAAAATAATTGTCTGCCCCTAATTAATTTGTGTTGTTTATCTCTCACATATTTTTTTCAAGTAATCAATTTTTCTCCAATGTCTAAATCTAGTCGGAGTATCAGTACCAGTACCAGTACATGCAATCAGTTAAGGACGATATTTCATTTTTTTGCCATAGGGGCGTTACTGGTAAAGCAAAATCGCTTATTTTCCGACCACCAGACCAGATGCAGAGTAGCCATTGATTTGGAAACACCATCGGTAAAATTACCAGCGTATTCCATTCATATAGGCACAGTGTAAGTTTTTTTTTCTAAATTTAATCAAATTAATTAAAGAAATGACTCTTAAAAAAGACAACTACGCAAATTGGCTCACTCTTCGACTCCTCTCCTGCCTCTGTATAATTCCATTTCATTTTAATTCCCAAACTGAGCGTATTCAACCTCCGCTCACAAAATGGAAAATGACTCTGTTCAAAATTTACTTCGTTCACAGTTTTCTCTGCTCCATCTACACGGGAACTACATTCTTGATTCTCATTCACAATTCGAACCTAAACGATTTTAATTTCAATCACTTCTCCGTTCATTCTGCCTGGGCTCTTTGTGAATGGGTTGCGACTGCATTTTCAATTTATTTTCTTAAATGGAGTTCGTCTGTTCAAACAGTGTGGAATGAGTTGTACGATGGGAAGAGTGAATTTGAAACAATGGATTTGGGGGATCTTTCAAGGGGCGCCAGCCGCCGCCGCTGTCGGACCCAAAGTCGTCGTATTTCGTCTCGAAATAATGAAATACATTGGAAGGGCGGCGGCCCCTTCAAGACGAAGCAAAAGATTCTTTTAAAATATCTTCCACATATGATATTTGGATCAATGATTGTTGGCCACCTGATTTTGTACAGTGACGTGACTAGGCCACAGCACTACTACCAATTATTGCCTCAGTGTAGGAGGAACAGTGAAGGAGATGCAGGGACTTTGACCTCAGGCTGCTGGGCTACTTGGTTCTTTTGGATTTGCATTTTTTTCGAAAGTTTACACTCGGTTTGGATCATGTCTCATATTTACATTGTGGCACACTACCACCTTGCATTCTTTGACTATTGCCATTGCAAATTAGCACGAGCTAATAAGTGGGTCATTGCCCTCGGGTAAGTCAATATTTATTTTGATTTATTTAGTTTATTGAATGAAATCTAACTTAAAAAATTAATTGGTTTGAATTGAAGGCTGTTTTGATTCTAAAACAAATCTGTAAATTTTATTTAACGCAACTAATTATAAATAAGTATGGTATTTTGAATGGAGAATATTTTTGAAATTGTTTTTTTTGCAGAAGCAAAAAATTGAAGATAGGTCATTTTGAAACTAAATAGATTAGATATATCGTCTGTGAAGAATCAAAATGACTCATATTCATTTTTAGCTTAACAAAATATCAACTTTCTACACAAATATTTACAAAAGTGTTGAGGGCATTTCAATAGAACATTGAGCACTTTTCAAAAACATTGAATTAGAACGTTTTGCACCTTTTCAAAAACATGGAATTGGAACATTGAGCAACTTTTCAAAAACGTGTAAATAGGGCATTTAACGCATGTTACTGATTTTTTTTTATGACGTAGCTCATTTTAACTCCAGCTTAAATAGTATCTGGGTCATTTTGGTTCTTTACAGACGATATATCTTTCTGTAACTTCATACAACTGTATCTAAAATATATCGGATATGGGTCAATTTTTAACCATGTTAAATTGAAAATGGGTTTTGATTCTTCGATAATGACGATTCGAATTTGTTTGCAATTTCCTTCAATGAAACATTTCCCGACTAGATTCTTTCATATGCTTAAGAAACCTACTTACATGCGTGCTAAAATGATGTATCTCGTGCTTTGTTGAGCCTTACAGGAAGAAAGAGTGGGTTTCGACGGAGGCAGTGCTGAATGTGACGGGCTACGGCCGCCATCTTCAAGTGCTCATTCACCTGTTCAATCAAAGCAGTGCCTCTTCCATCTGCGCCATGAAAGTCACCAGCCTAGCATTCAGTATTAGTGGTGGATTCCTGCTCATTAAATTTTTTGAAAAATCCCTGGTTATTGCCTCTCTCAATTTCTTGGCAGCCTTTGATAGCTTTGTCCTCTATTGGCTCCTCTACGAGAAGGCATTTGAAATCCCCGACCAGATCCAAACTTATAAGAATTGGAATCTTCTCCTATGCAAGAGGCTTAAGGGCAGTTCACGTAAATCCTTTAAAACGATGACGATGTTGATGTCACCACGAAATGGAGCGACAACAATTCAAACGGAAATGGACGGCAGTTCTTGTCGGCTGCAAATATCCATGGAAGCAACTCGGATAGTTCGATCCATACCCAATATTGGAATTAAAGTGGGTGATCTAAATACCATGGAGAGACTCTCGACACTCATCTTCATTGATTTTGTTGTTTCTAAAGTTGCCACTCTTCTTATTACATTTAAGGCTCCGTAGGGTATACATATTGTGTCTGAAGAATCAAAATGACCCATTTCTAATTTAACCTAGAATCAAAATGAGCTATGTCATAAAAACAAAATAAGAAACAAGTCTAAAATGTTAATTAAGAGTTTTTAAAAAGTGTAAAATGTTCTAGTTGCATGTTTTTAAAAATTGTAAATTCTCCTATTAACATGTTTTTGAAAAGTGTAAAATTTTCTAATAACATGTTTTTAAACAGTGCAAAATGTTTTATTTTAAATGCTTTTAAGACATGTATCAATATTTTTGAAGATAGTTGATTTTAGTTTTAGCTAAAATTGGATATGGGTCATTTTGGTTCTTCACAGACGATATAGAGTTTGTTTCGTTATCGGAACGAGGCTATGAATGGTCCGGCCAAAGAAAACACTAATTACAAAATCACTCATGAGAAATCTACTCCACCTGGCTTCCACTGATAATACTTTACAACTGTATTCGTACCTACAGCACTTACTGTTGTAATAGCAATTACTACGAGTATAGTGGAGAATTCATCTTGATAAAGTTCTGCATATTATAGCATCTGAATCGATAAGGTTATCTATTTTTATGTTGTATAGCCCTAACAGCAAAATAGGGTGGTTTGAATTTATAAAAGCTGAGTTCATTCTTATTCATAATCAATTTCTGTAATGCAACCAAAAATTCAAATTTTTTTTATTTCCCACCCAAACTGTAAATATTGTGTTAACTCAAGATTTACTACAACGTATGTATATATTCATATCGGTGCAAATTACGTTTTGACGCCAAAAACCAAAATTGAAATTTTCAAAATTCTCCGAAATGAAAAATCACGAAAATCATATAGGAAATTAAATAGGAATTTTACCTTACCCTTACCAATTTTTTAGTTTTATGATTTTTTTCGAAAACTTTATGCCTTGTGTTTTTTGATTAGGAACAACCCTAAAATTAGTAAGGGGTCGCCCAAAAATGATGTCATTTAAATATTTTCATTTTTTGACCCTATGACGCTGTAATCATAGCTTTTACGATTGTATAAGTAAGTAGCTTTCTTTAACATAAGATATGATTTTCTATATTTTTCATTTCGAAGAATTTTGAAAATTTCAATTTTGGTTTTTGGCGCCAAAACGCAATGACTTACGATTAGACCGACAGCGTGGCTGAGTTTATAAGTATGATGCGCCGGGTGAAAGAAAAAGAAAGTCGAAGGTTCCACTTCTATGTCATAAGGCTTCCTTTATTCGTTTCCGTTTATTCGCAGTCGTTTTTCCTACTTCATTACACCTCAGTTAGTAAGCGTGTGTGACTACATATTGTTGTGAAGAGTAGTTGTTTTGCTAGGCGGATTAAGTTCAATTTTTTCAAAAATCATGGTATTTGCGTTTCGTGTATTATTCAACTAGATACGTTACATCTTTGCATGGTAAAGGTTCAAAGTTCAAGTAGCCTAAATTTTAAAAATATCTATTGTTTTTTGACAAATTAGGTTCATTAATTGAATTTTCGCCCAACGCGATTAGTCCACCTAAAACATACATTTGTGATTTAGCTTTGGATTTTCTTAGTGTTTCGGTAGTTCCTTTATTATAGTTCAAGTGCATTATTAGGTTAGATATTTAAGACTAACTTTAAAAACCTAACAACCGCGCAGTAAAAGAAGAACCTGCGGGAAATGTAATAACAAACTACAAGTAAAAGGAACAGCCGGCGTCGTAATTATAAGAATTGTATAGAACCTCTATGCAAATAAATGTTATTCATTGTAATTTTTTAAACTTTGACATCTATAGTTTCAAAAAATCAACAAACAAAAACTAAAAACAATGCGGATTTTCAATTGAAAAAGTTAGTTTTTTTGTACAAACATGAAAATCACATTTTTGAAAAGCTAAGTTTGTACAATATCAAATTGTTGAATTATGGAAGCACTTGTATTTTAATAAATGAAAACTAATGGCAAACCTTAAATACGTAGAAGTACAAATAATGCGAATGTAATAATTTTGTCCACCTAAGAAGCTCTTCTTATCTTTTATTTTACAAATGGACGATATGCCCGATGCTATTAATTGTTTTCTTGGCCAAATTTAATTTTACATGACACTTAAAACCCTGACCAATTTCACTCGTGTAAATACCTTTTCATGCAATTTATTTCTACAATAATCATTTCCCTATGATTACGACAACAAGATATTATATATGGCACCGACAAATATCACCATCGTTGTACCACAGCTGCACACGTATGCATGAAATGGTTGAAAATAATGTAAAAAATTTAAATCGTAAATTCAGAGCAATTAAATAAAAAAGTTTGGAACTAAGCACTTCCATTTGTTCCTACCTATCTACATAATTTACCGGATTTTTGAAAATTCTGCAATACTGGACCGATTTCATCGAGCCATATATCATTGGAAAGCTAATCGCCAGTAGAATTCAAATTTAGGAACGGGCCTCTATTATAACAAAACGTTTTCAAAATAACGGTCTTTTAATTTTTAAATGCCGCCAAAAATGTGTTGCATGGGTCACAATCAAAAAACGAAAAAAAAGGTCTCTGCTTATTTTTAAGAGCTTTCCAATGATATATCACTCGACACAATCCGTTAAAATTTTTTAATTTGCAATTATGTTATTTCGAAACCATTTAAAAACTAATAACAATCGTGCGTGCACACTAAGTTATTTACATTTGCCAAATTGTTACCGTTCGAATAATATATCAAGTTAGTTTATTTTTATTGAGTAACCGGTCGAAATCTTCATTTAACACTATTTTTACAACTTAAGCGGGAAATTCAAACATTGGAATTTACAAATGGTAATTGCACATACTCCCTTTATTGGTCACCAAAAGATGCAGTTCAAAATAATGATGAAATAAAATTACCCTCGCTCCACGCCGTCCACTGCATACCGATTTTAGCATTAAAGAGTGATACCCCATATTACTGTTAAGGCTACCAAAAAACAAGGGCTTTAGCCCTTGTTTTCCTGTGTATAAATACTATTTTATCTTATATGTATGTAAACGAGCTATACAGCTTTAGTTTTTCAATAATTTAAAAGAATACACAATTTCGAGAAAAAAGTAAACATAAATATTTTGTTTTGATTTATTGTCTATTTTAGGTACTTTATTAAAATTAAATTACTTCAAAGATTATTATCTTTATACATAAAATCCATAACATTAGCTGGTAATTATTCCCAACTAAGTACACACGCAAATATAGGCAACATTTTTAATTTTTTAAATCATCAGCAGTTGAGCAAAACTCAAATGCAACGTTAACGGTCAACAACATTAATTAGAATTACGGGAAATATTTCATTAGCTTATTATTTTTATATTACTTGGCTACGCTTGGAATTTTGCTATAAATTTGACAATTAAACATCTTATGTTTTTTTTAATGTGGCGTTAAAGCTTACTAACAAGAAACTAAAACGCGCTCTAAACACATGGCAACAGAAATACACAATATACTAATAAAATGCGCATTGAAGGTGGGTTGCAAAATATTTTGGCTTGCAAATTATTTTTTGTATATGCAAATATGCATAGAGCATTCCTTCTACTCCATGCTATTTTAGCATAGTACAAGGTAATTTACATTTTCCGCCCTATCTCGAGCCTAAGTTTACGAAATAAGCTATAGATTTTGTAAAGTATTGAGATAAGGTGTACTGCAATTTCAATTACTAGACAGATTTTGTCCAAAATTTGGATAACAAAAAAACAACTGAATCAAAGTTAGTTTCCAACATTTTGTATTTTCCAATCTCCAACCAAGATTATGGGTAGACAGTCTGAAGATATTTTATTTTAACAATGTATTTAATTGTAAAAATTACCCATTGCATGCAAGTTCTTAGTTAGTTTATCCGCGACAATCCAAATCTTTCAATCATAATAATATATTATAGAAAGTAGTCACAAAATCTCCCCAAAATAACACGGCACGATGCAAATTTACAATTTTTATTCAAAATTAAGTAACTGGCTTTGGTCTAGAAGCGTGTTTATTAAACTATGATTTTATGTTTTCCTCAAATTTAAAAGAAATTAAATTATTTAAATGCAAAAAGTAAAATAAAATCCATAGAAAGCTAAAACAATTATTTATTCGTTGACAAAAGGAGGTGAAAGTGCAAAAGTAATCCTAACCCCAGGAATGTATTATAAAGACAGTAATGAATTTAACCCACATGTAAATATAAGGGTAGTTAAAACAAACTAAGGATTTACTGGTTTTCAAGTATTTATTTTATTTCGTAATACCTAAAGATGGTATTTTAGTGTTTCAATGATATATGCTCAAATCCTGAGAATCAACAGTAATTGTTTACGCAGGGAAATAAGTATCAGCGTTTAGTGATATATATTTCCTGTCGATATTTTGTTTATATTAAAATGCATATTTTAATAAATTATAAAATATATTTTCTCATCAGTTTTAAGTTATGAAAAATTTTGAAAACACTATTGTTTAATATATATATATATATATATATATATATATATATATATATATATTTGAAATTGCAAATGTGTGTGTATTTAATTTTTGGAACTTTTTATACAATTAACAATGTGAACTAATTTTTAAATTATAATTCACTCTAAGCTTTTTAGAATATTTGGTAAAGTTATCACATTAAAATTAAAAATTTTATTAGTACATTCGAATGCTAATTAATTTAAAGTTAAGAATGTCATAAATAATTTTAATACACTTAATTCCATTAAATACAAATTTTACAATTATAGTGCATGATTTTGCGTCTTTTGGTACCATTTGCGTCTTTGTACTTTCAGCTGTGTGAAAGTTAGTGCTACGTTTGACCTGCACTAGGCTATAATATACCATAGATTATAGATCACAATATTCTCGCGATATTATAACTGCCCCAACGTATTATATCCTACTTATGCACTAATAGATTTTGCAAACTAAGTCTTGTCCCGTAAATGAGCGATTATTTCCACATTCAATTTCATTCCAGAACAAAAAAGAAATGATTTATAACAGATTTTGCAATTGTTAAATTTAAATTACTTAAAACAGTGCAATATTAAACAGGTGAGTTCAGCGTAAGAATACGCATGTAATTGAGTTCAAGAATGCAATTTCGCGTTTTTGTAAATCCGTAACTTAATTCATTGCAACGCCTGTGCATGTCACATTCATATTTTTGGCTTTTGAAGTAGTTTTATTTCCAAAATATCGATTTCATAATCTGCAAATTACTTGAGACAGTATGTATTAAATTCATAGATACAAAGGAAATAAATCTTATAATTATTTTGAATCACATAGTTTACTGTTAGTCAGTACAAGAAGTGAAATGTATTTAGAATGAAATGCAGCCATCTTCAAAGAGTATTAAAAACTAGGATAAAAACAAATGGAGTATTTTCAGTTTTAAATTAACACATTAAAATATTTAGGAATTGATTTAAAATGTGTTTCAATCAGTTGAAATGTCGTCAAATCCAAACCGAGTAATATTTTCATTCAGGGGTACAAAGGAAGCTTGTTGCATCATTACGCCGCTTAAAGTTTTTATAAACTAAAACTTAACACATTTAACGAAGGTACGTTAACCGTGTGTCAAGTCAGCTCTAATGCCACACGCTGTACTAACTATATTTAATCGAAATAAAGTAACCGACTTTGGCCTGGCAGCTTGTTAATAAAGCTACGATTTTATGTTTTCTCCATTTTAGAAGAAAATAAATTTTTTAACTACAAAAACAAATACAAATATTAAAAATCCTTAGGAATTTAGACAATGAATTTTCAGCTGGGATAAATAGGTAAAAGTGCAAAAGTCGCTAAAGTAATTATTTAAAAGTAATTAAAATGGAAGTATTCAATTTAAGAACGTGTATTTAATTTTATTTCAATTTGATAGAGCGGCTGTTGGTGCTCAATTACAGCAACCTTCCAGTTTTCTACCCATTCGATGCATTAAATACTCATTATAAAATTGGAGTGTAATTCAGGTATGCACCAAAGCTAAAGCAAGAATAGTAAATTAGTTTCGAATTTCACCGATCCTACAAAAACTAGAAAACACAGCATTAGAAATGCAAAATCCTGTACATTTAAACTTTCTAAAAAAATAACTTGAAACTAATGCTTCGCCATGCGTAATTTATTTTTACCAGAGACCACATCCTGTGTTACAGTTATTTCAATCTATAAGTGATTACAGAGGGACAAAGCATTAATTTGCACCTTTTTCACTTAAATTGCGACTTACTTAATATTAGTAATACTACCCTTTTAGCACAAGCTCCTTTGGACTCTGAGCACTGGCATAGTTAAATATACAAACAATAATGCATGTTTCCCATCCATAACAAGTCTCATTTTGTACCGAAATCAGCAGATTACATTTTTTTAAATGTAGCCTGGACTTCTTAACGGATATTGTATACATAATATTTGAAAATTCAGGCAGTATTAACACTTTTTGTCGAATAGGAACGCAATACCGAGATAACATTGTTTTCAGCATAAAATTAAAATAATGAAAAACATCAACGTTATAGATTCCAATAAAGTTTCTTAGTTGTTTAGGTTGTGTTTTTGGGTTCGTATAGCTGTATAAATATCAACACTGACGACGAGCACATATCATATCTCAAAATAAAAACAAAAGAGACCTTTGATGCCCAACTACTCTGGAGATTAGTATCTGTACTTATGATGGCAAGCCTGGCGACATATTATATCAAGCGCGAATTTTCTAATCTCACGTACTTGGGTCTGGGATTATGTATGTAAAGTATCTACGCTAGTTTCCCACCTGCGCAAAGCATAAAAATATCCAAAATAATATCGTTACCGGCGATGAACCTCAAAATGATTCATATTTTTACACTTACTTGAAATTGTTGATGTTTTGTTATAATGCACTGACATATTTAATCGTGGGTAGCTGTTAAAGAAGATCATGGTTGAATTAAAACAAACACTGAATTTAAAAGTTGCTTCTATGACAAATTGCCATTTGTTTTACTATTTCATTTAAATATTATTCTTTGTTGCCTGATATAAATTTAAGAACTCAGCTTGAATATATTTTAGTATCAGACAGTTGCGTTGAGATTGGCAATACTAATTAAAATAAACTAAAAACTGCTCTCCGACAAGGATAGCCCAAAGTCCTAAAGAACTGAGGTTCAGTATACGTTTCATAATTTTTCTGTACGCAGATTCTGATTTTTAGCATCAAGTATAACAACTGCCTATTTTAAAATTTTAAATACAAATTTTAATTTGTTTAAAAGCTGATTTTCGTACGCTGTGCTTTTTAGAGAATATTTTCTACACCCAAAATGCGCCTATTTCAAGATCAATAAATTTTAAATTTATTTACTACATTAGTTACGTTGTTATTTGTACTTTTTTAGGAAATTATAAAATAAGCCGATTGCTGAAAAATGATTAACGTTACTGCTTACATGACATGGTGGCTAATAATCAATTTCATCCAACTTATATCAGCCTAAAATAATTTTCAATGCAAAATATTTCGTCAAATATATTACTACTACTACATGACTTGGGCCTAGCAAATCCTTAACACATCTAATTTGTTCTGTAACCACATTAACATGAGGTTTTCCTTATTGTTTCGTTACATTATGTAATTTAACATTTGAATAATTTAAATGGCGTTTAAAAATCATTATTGTAGTAACATTTTTCCAATATTTTTAATGATAATAATATGTAAAAATATTACTTAAATAATTCGCCTGCTTTATATTACATTTTCATTAAATGTTTTTTTAAATGAATTTCAGTAAACTACAAAATCTAAAACAAAACAATATTTGTATTTAGATGTGGAACTAGTTTAGCTGGCTGTGGATTAGCCAAGCTTTGCTCATCTTAAAAATAGGCCAGGGGAGACAGGTCAAGCCGAAGCCTTTAAAAATGTCGTTTTATACATTTACGCTAAAAAATAAATTTGTGCTTAGCAGAACTTCGACCATACTCTATACTTTCTATAAGCACATATTTTCAATTTGCATTCCATAGATAAAGCATTTTGTTCCTGTTGTTCAACCGTATTATTATAAAGGCATAGTTAACCTATGAATTAAAAAATACAATTAAATCTATTGCAAAATACATTAAAATACAATAGTAAAGGAGCACATTTAATACATTTCTTTAAATTTGAATATTTTTGGACATTTTATACAACGTTATTGTGGTTAATTTTTATGGCATTATTTTAGTCAATTTTTCCTAATGGGGTAGTCTCCATTTAATAAATCGGAAATTTGTTCTGTTTTATAAGTATATATTCCATAACAAAGGAAAATTACAAAAGCTGAAACAGAAACCGAAAATTTTGGATTCGTTCTTTTAAATCACCAAAGTAAAAGGAACAATTGGCGTCTTAATCGTTAGAATTTTATACGCTTGTTGCAAATAAATCTTAAAAATTTGAAATTTTTAAACTTTGACATTTAAAGTTTCAAAATTTCAACAACAAAAAATTAAAATTATGCAGTTTTCAATTATTGAGACAACGTATTTATTTTTAGTACAAAAATGTAAATTACATTTTGGAAAACTAACAATTTCAATTTGCTAAGTTATTGAAGCCCACTCAACTTTTTCAATGAAAACTAATAGTACTACGTATGCTATTTTTAAAATACTTTAAACTACAAATAGTACGTTGGCAATAATTTTTTCCGCAGTGGAAGATTTTATAATCTTTAATTTTACAGATAGACGACTTTTTGAGTTGCTTAATGCTGTAGATGTTTTTCTTTGGCAAATTACGATTAAATTCTATAATTTAGTTAATTGTTTACCTTACTTAAAACCTGGAATTAATTTATTTCTTGCGAACTTTTTTCATGCAATGTATTTCTCACATTATTTTGCCATGATTGCGGCAATGTTTCATTATTATTGCATCTGATTACCAGCCTACTGTTATACTATATAATCATGCATCTGCATAAAACGGTATACAATAATGAACGGAATTTAAATTATACATCTTTCGCAATTAAACACGACAGTTAGAAATAAGCATTCGTATTTATTACTATGTATGCCACTATTTTATCTTTGATGCATGAAAACTAAATTATTCAGCATTGAATTTCCTTTAATTAATTTAAAAGAATACACAATTTAGATAAAATAGTAAAACAATGATTTTGTTTTTTATTTATTACGGGGAAACCCAATGGATTGTAATCGCCGTAGTAAAAATGTAAAGCAGCAAAATTGTGACGATTGCCGTAGAAACATTTACTTCCGTTGTTTTACTACAACGAAATACAATCTTTGCAAGTTTTTAATTCTAGCTACTTCAAATCTTACTTTTCAAGTTCTATTTTGACTGTCCACACACTCAGGCTCCTCGATCATTATTATTGGTTTTCAAACTCCAAAAATTCCTGAATCGTTGCGTTTTAAATTTAAATTAGAAGTTTAAATAATACTTTACACATTTTTCTTTAACATCGGGTGTACCCCAAAAAAAACTGTATTACTTTTGAAATGTAACTTTTTCTATGGCAACCGTGACAATTTTGTTGTTTTACAGCATTACAACGCCTGACTACAATTGATCGGGTTTCTCCCTATATTCTATTGTAAGTACTGCTTAAAAAATTAAATTACTTAAATTATTACAATCTCTATACATAACATTTCTAATCCGGCTCTGTGGCCGAGGGGAGATTTTCTCCATCCTCGATAACTCGGTGGTTTCTTTTTGATCCGCTGAGCGAATCCTTAGCCGGTAGCGTACTTGCGTCTCGTTGCACAACAGAAGTTAGTGTAGTGGAAATGCTTAGTGGGGGGAGGTGTGTGAGAACTGTTTGTGCGCAACTAAAGGGAAGTAGTGTACGTTTCCGTTTATTCGTATGTAGAGACGAAGACGGCGTGCTAATTGTGCCTCGCAGGCTAACAGCTATTTCTTCGTGCAGTAGCATAGTTGCAATACCATTCAGCAGACCATACATTGCGCCCTTCATTCCATAGCATCTGCTATTACTTTCACGCTGCTTCGATATACGGGATGCAATACGTGGGGCGATCATGGTTGGGTGTACTCGTCTGCACTTCTCGAAGTACATTCTAGTGCAAATAGCTAGCACTGTAGTCCTCCGAAAGGGAAGTTTTATCATTGCTCCTGAAGAGGAGAATAATCTACCTAGACTGCAACAGAGGTCGCCAGTGTCATTAGACACAATCCTTTGATAATACATATTAGTTCGTAAGATACCAGCTGTGCATTGTGACTGAATTCCTTTGGGAACGCTCCATAAGTGGTGTTCAGACTTCGTGTCGTTCATACCGAGGGGAAATGTTTGTTTACATTCACATGCTGGTACAGTAACTCTAACTGCACTGGGTTATAGGTATATACCTGGAGAATCGGATAAGTGCTACACATGATGATGATATAACATTTGTAGCATTTGCCGATAATTGTTCCCCAACCAAGTAGAATGCATACAAGTGAAGCATACTGAATTTCAATATCATCAACGTTTTTACCAAAGCTCAAATGCAGCGTCAATGTCGAACATCCTTAATTAGAATTCCTGGAAGTGTTTTTTAGTTTTAACTTTGTAAGAATTTCTTTGCTACGCTTGAATTTCCTAAAGTAACCAAGTCACCACATGTAAACAATGATTGTAGATTTTTTAATGTGGCGTTGAAGCTTACAACAGTAAACAACTACCGCGCTCTAAACACATAGCAAAAGAAATACACGCCATACTAAGAAAATGGGCAATGCTCATTAAAGATATATGAAGGGCTGGTAGGTAAAAATACTGAAAAATAAAATGTAATAATCAATAAGTAGGATATGTAGCCATACCTAAGTACACATGTACATATTGCATTTATTCCTATTTTGTGTAAAGTAATGTGTTTGTGTTAAAGGTGGGTCATTGCATTAGTTTTAGAGGCCTGGTAGGTAAAAAAATTGAAACACAAGATGGAATAGTTTTGTGATGTGTAGCATTAAGTAGGTAAATACATTCCGTATTTATTCCTGTCGGTACCAATTTCCATCCATGATCCTGTAAAATTTGCTTTAGTAGACTTATCTCGTTTTTCCAAAAAAAAACTCTTCAAATAAAGCCTAACCATTGTCGACAACCATTGTTGCATTGTGTTGTCAGTAATGTATACCTGTCGTTTGCGGATAGGGATCACAAATGCACATTTTGTTCTAAAAGGTCAAATACAACATAATTCATATATCATGACCAATTTAATAATGTGCGAATGCTTGTAAAATAAATTTATTACTAACGTTATCAAAATAAATACTCAATAAAACAATATTTGAAATTTAATCATGTTCAAGTAACTAGTTTAAAATTAGGATTAGGGTAATGTTAACACAGCAAATACATCAACGTCCTATTACGTAGCAAGCATATTTATTTAATTAACGCACACACAATTTTTCTCTCAAGCTAAAAGTTACAAGCAGTTGGCTGGTTAATTAAGAAAAACTGAAATATTTAATAAGATTTATTTAAGAATTTAAAGTTCTTAATTAAAAATAATTATTCGTTTTGATGCTTTAAGAAACAGGAGATCAGCGGAGACATGAGACTCACTTGTATTGACAATGAATCGAAAATCGAAACCCAAGTTATTTGAATGACCTTTATTAAACCTGCTGAATCGTAGAGTTAACTACATTATGAATGTACACACGACTTTGTATCCAATAATTTTGGTTACATATAATTGCCAACAAACAAATGCAGGAAAAAGTTGGAAAATTCGGAGACTTTCATAGAATTAACAAATTAAGGGCAAAAATCATTGATGCAATGCATAAAAACAAACGTGTTTACGTATTCCTAAACATTTGTAAAATTTTAAATCCATGGAAAGTTAAAGCATTTATTTTTCAGTAGGCAGAACTACAGAAAGTGAAAATGTAATCATATTACCCTCTTTTACAAGATTGCATGCAACATTCGAGGGGAAATAAAAGACAATGCATGAATTTGTATTTTTGTGAAAGTAAAACTGACCCTCTCTCTTAGGAAACGTTATTTAAAAATACCTTAATGTCAATATTTACAACAGTGTAAGTATATTGGGAATTTTTGCGGGTTTAATTTATGTTTTAACCAGCAGAGAACAGCATCAGAAATTACGTTTGATGTTGCTGTTTGTACTTTTTCAACTTATTCTGTTGACAGAGTTTTAAGAGGCTATTACCTTCAGACTCACAAGCAATGCATTGCTTCGAAAACAAACAAACGGCGCTAAACTTTCTTTATGCATTACAATATCACTGATAATTGATTTTACATTGTAAATGGCGTATTCTTCGACAACTTTTATTGAATTATATTTTAAATACAAATTTTGCCACCGTTGGAAGCAGATATAAAATTTGTTTTAAAACAAAACCGATCACTGAAGTAAAATTGAATTAGAAGGTAAGACAATATTAGATTTACATACCATTTTGTCATGAGAATTTAGGTTTATTTGTTAATAAGAAGTTGAAGTTTACAGTATAAAAATAATGCGCTCTAAAAACTTGCCAAAAGAAATATACTATTCAAATGCGCATTAAATGTGGGTTATTGCATTACTGTTGAATGCCTGTTAAGTAAAAACATTGAAACACAAAATGGAATAGTTATTGTGATGTGTAGCATTACGTAGATAAATTCATTTCGTATTTATTCCTAATTTTAGCAATGTTCATTTATATAGTTGCAGTAAACATTACTACCACAATGAAACATTCTATTAGCTGTACATACTAAATGTGTGTCCACGTCCACGTTTTCGACTTTATTTCCACAGCACATCTCTTGCTCAATAAAATATCCAACATTAAAAATGCGTGTTAAAATTTAAAATGCTGAGTACATTTAATTTCTGCCCATTCATAAAACAAAATAAAATTAACTGGGAAAAAATTTAATTCTTGTTTTTTTACTTGTTTTCTGACTTCTGTGCAGAGTTACTGTGTGCTTAAGGTAAATAGCTTTAAGCGTTGACTGTATTGCATTAACAATGTTTGTACGGAATTAAACACTAGAAGCTCTATGACTCTATGGTCGTAGCTCCATATTTTGCTAAGTACAATATTAGCACCTAATTATCTTCCAGGAATTCGGGGACATTACCTTATTAAATATATTGAACGGTGATAAAATTTTTAAAAAACTCCATTTTTGGTTTTTAAAGCTGGACCGCTTTTCACGGAAACTCAATACAAATTGAATCTAAAATGTACCTTACTTTTGATCAAACAAAGACTCACACAAAATATATCACAATTCTACACCACTTGGTAGCTCTTGTAAAATATTTTTTGTTACTGCGTAAGGCATTCTTCGTTGCTTTTCTAACACAGTGCGAGACATACTAAAACGTTGTTCGCCCCACCGATAGCCACAATTTCCAAGTATGTATTATAAAATAAGCCGAGATTTTACAAAGTACCTACAAAAGCTTTAATACAAGTTTAATTATTAAACCAACAGAAAATTTCAACAAAAAATAAATTCAAACACATGTACATTGTAAACTTAGAACATACTTGTAAAACAGAAGCAAATTTCAATAATAGGATCGTAATCGGTATTTTAATTTTTTTATATTTTGCATATGACTTACTTGTTACTCGTGCAGTGTTTTAGCAAATTAAGCATCAACATTGACTAGCATACTATGCTTCATCAATGAAAAGTTTTGTAGTGGTACGATATTTCAAGTAATCGATCTGAATTCCGTTCATAACTTTTTCAAATAGCGTTGAACAGTAGCAGTATTTTCGCCCTTAATAGCATACTGGCAGCAAATATATTTGTTTACAAAGTACAGTATGAGTAGTTGCTTTACATCCGTAGTAATAACCAAGGTTTAACCTAACAGTTAAACTTGGAGTGCATGTTGCTATAAAAGTAAACAGCTATCAAAAGCAACAAATTAAATGTGAAAATTACCCTTGCGCTTGTTGCTAGGTTCGGTTGGGGCGCATTGACGGTTGCCCTTTATAAATTTAAACACTAAAAAAATGAGAGAAAGACAACTTTACACGTATAAACTATTTGTGTGCTATTTAGGATTGAAAATCGACACATTGTTAAATTTAAAATCCGTCGAATAATCTTATGCATGTTTTTAGTTACGCTAATTTTCATAACAATTTTTGGCTTCGGTATTTTAGTTAACAGCGCGATAACCTTGCTCAAATTCTGTTAACTTTGACAGAAGGTGTTAATTTGTACGAATACAAAATTTGCAGCACAAATCGACAGTGTAAGTTCATGGAATGTCACAAACATGTTAACATCAACGTAACGTACACCAAACTGCTGATTACATTAAATGCGAGATTGTATTACTTTAAAAAATAATAAGTTATTTCGACGCCGCCTGGTTATTAATCCTGGCTTGGGGAACAGTTAGTGTAACGTTATAGAGGTAATATACTATGCATCTTTTATATGCTACGACAAATAATTGAAGTCATCCCGTCAAGAGGGGATTGCATATGCTAAGGTAAGTATTTTTCTTTATCTTTCAATTCGTACTTAATTTCTTTATTTCAGCTGGTTTGCGCTTGCTTTAATGCTTTTTGACCAATGTAGAAAATATGTGTATTAGACGTTTCTAATATGAACAAATATAGAAGGAAATATTTTTTAAATTTGATTTGCTATTAAGAAACCTTGTTATTAAAACTTGCTTGTAAGAGCAATTAATCCATCCCCAGTCAAAAAGTCTTTTAGTTTACATATTATAACTGGACTATGATTTAAAAATTAAAATGTTCTTAAATTAGTATGGAATCAAAGTCAAGTGATAATTTTAAATGAGGAGTATTTAAAAACAAGTTACATTAGTACGCCGTTCAAAGCATTAGTAAATCAAAGTTTAATTTAATTAAACAAGATTCACAACTTTCATTAAAACTTGATTTACCAGCATCATTAAATGATTTGTTTCAATATCACAACCCCATGCATGTATGTACTACAAAAACAGAAATTGATGAAATGAGGATAGTTAAAAAGCAAAGAATTTACTGGTATTCAAATATTTATTTTATTTTGTGAGATATCATAAACATTGTATTTTAGTATTTTAATAATATTCGCTCACATCCGCAGAGACAGCCGTAATTGTTTAAGCAAAGAAGTAATTATCAGGATTCAGTGATAAATATTCCCTGTGCATATTTTTTCCCGCAGTAAAATATTTAGGGTCAATTTAGTCACAAATCGATTTAGGCAATCAATAAGTCATTAGTTATGCTCGAGTTACGTCAAAGAAATGTATTCGTGAAATTATTATCGACTTGCATTGACATTATTATAACTCCTAAGATATTCCACGTATTATACAAGTAAATGTAGATGAAGGGTGTATTATTTAAGCGCCGTTTAATGTTTCCATAGCTTTTCAGCAATGCACACAGTATTATAGTTATTGGGTCCTGAACTTCTGCATAAGGTAGAAATAAAAGGCAAAGATCTAGCTTCTTTATCAACGAAATAATAACCTGGGTGCACAAAATTTTGTCACTCCTACATTATTATTGTAACGTCTCTATTTTACTTGTTGCTTGAGTACCCTAAGTTTATTTCATAATGACCTTAGCAAGTAGCTACTTTATAATTATTACAACGCACAGTTCGATACCATCAGTAGTAGGCTTTAAAATATTTGAATTATTTGAGTATTTTCGTTATAGTTGTAGTTACTTATACTAATAGAGGGAAGCAACCCACTAATCCCCTTTTTAATCAATTGTTATTATCATTAGATTTCTATGTCCGATTTTTGTATGTATTTTAGTCTATTGATTTATAAATCTTACTATTAGTACTGAATCTTTATTTTTCAATTAGATGAATTACCTCTAAAAATTAGTAATGCTTACTGCTATTGCTTAATTTCTTAATGACACTGATGATTGTAATTTACAACGGTTTTAAATGCTTTGAACATCATTTAACATTCCTAAACTAAATCATAGTTCACAAGCTTGGCTTGCGGCCTTCAAAATTTACACCTAAAAAAATGGCGCACAAACGTATGATTGAAAATTTTTACATTTCAGCATAAAGGTAGTTGCGAGCTTTATTATTTTGATCAAATATTTGGAATGTAATCTTGAGGATTTTAATGCAAAAATCAAAACATATCTTAATTTTGAAACACCAAATATATAATCGACTACAACATTACAGCTTTAATGTATTAATTGGGATTTAAACTTACTATAAAATTAAATTATATTCACACTATAATAAGGCCAAAACTCGTTTAGTCATAAAGTAAATTTATTAAAATTGATAAATAAATAACTAAAACGACATTTCTCGTTTTAAGCTGGAAAGTGTTACCTACATATTATACACAGCTTGCAAGAATCCAATGCACTGTGAAATAATTTAAAACACAACTACATCGAAGGGCTCGGAACGGTTAAAAATAATTGATTAAAACGGCAATGAAGGATCAGGTTTGATTGCATGCTAAAGGTTTGTGTTAGGTAGTTGTAACGCTGATAACATTGGCTAGTAGTTTGTTCATTTATTATTATATTTAAATGAGAATATAATAATAACGATTTTTAAGCAGTTATTTAAATTTAACATAGAAATATTAACAGCATTACAGTTTACAAGTTATTGCGGTTTCACCTTAAAATGTTTTTGAGCAATGAGTTTCATTAGTTTTACTTTGTCGGGACTACCATTGTCAGATTTTATCATAGTGTCACCGTAGCACCAGTAAGGGTTGAAGGAAGCAGTCATAGTCATGTAACCTTTTTTACCTATTTATTCTAATAGGACATCATGTTTAACTAAAACATCTAAGAAATGCGCAAATCCTTACAAATCTTAAAAATATAACCGGGACTTAAACCCAAAACATTACCTACAAAATAACATGTATCGCTAATAATTGAGGTCAACCGAGGTCACAATACACAGAGGTATGTATAATACTTAAAAATTTAGATATTTTTGGTTATTTATTTAAATTATTATGCAACCCAAACTACTTAAAATAATATTTTCATTAAATAAAACGGATAAGAAACGTTGCGGTAAACTGCCGTTTAAAGTTTTAAACAGGTATCATCGTATTTTCGTGTCCACAGGTTGATAAATGGGTGGTGAAGCTAAATTAGGCGGAAATAAAGTCGATCGATAGCGACAGATTAGAATATTTATGTCTTACGATAATAATTTCATTGATAATATTATACTTTTGATTGATACAATATTTCATGAGTGACAACCAAATTATTTTTATTTTAGTTTGAGCTTCAAACCAGAAAAAACATGCATCGCATAATCCATTATTAATTATTAAAGTTCCCACTGATTTTAAGAAGAGAAAAAGAATCTGTCTGTTGTTTTACACCTAGAATTATGACGCCTTGATTTACATTTAACAAAATACCAATGGTGCTAAATTAAAGCATAATTATATAATTTTTCAGTGCGTATTGATTTTGCTTTTAGCATAAGTAATGCACACATGTGTCCATAGCCTTTAGGATGCAATAACTTTTTACATCTTAATAGTACACCCGCGTACTATTTGAACTGATACTTCTCAGACACCTGCGCATTGATAATGACACATCTAAGCACTAGAAAGCTCTCAGCTGATATAAAACGTCTTATCATGTCATTTAATATACCTTGATCGACATTGACAATGTACTTAAATTATGATCGAATCCAAGGCACGTATTATTTAAATTCAAGAACATTCAAAATTGTTTCATTATGACGCCATTCAAAGCTTTTATAAATCGAATTCAAAGTCTTGATCATGGTAGTGGAACGTAGGAAATGCCGGTAAGTTAAGGGGGAGTCGGAACCTGATTTGATGTTTCCTATAAAAACTGAAACATGGCACCACTTCCACTGCTACTATCAATGCCTCACATGAGCTATAAAACTCGGACGACGTTGAAACGAAACTGTCCAAACAATAATAATCAATAAGAATTTATTAATTATTGACTATATGTATAAGAAATCAAAACTTTTCTTATTCAAAAACAATTAGTTTCAAGCTCTCATTCCCATAACCCTTAAATTGTCAATTTTAGCAACAATGGTGATGGCAGAAATATTGTTATTTGTTCGTCAATTAAGTAAACGAAGGCTCCACGCCACTCACACAAAATTAATAGGTTCCACTTGCCCTTATATCGCTATCCACAATTAGTATGTTTAGACATCTTTTGAGACCTCCTCTGGTGCGTCATAGAATAAAATTTAGAGCTCTTTTCCAGCCAATTTGATTAAATTTTAAAACACGTTTATTGTCCAGACACCTACCTTAACCATTTATCTAGGGCACCTCGGAGAGTTTTGTTCGATTTATGCCTCGCAAGTATTTTATTTTAGCGCTCAAAGTTGACGCGTTTCAAAATCACATAAGACACAACGCTAAAAATTTCGATCTTTAAATAATTGTAACTCGTAACAGGAACAAAAATTTTAAAATTTTCCTTCGAGGTGCCCTAGGTATTGCTGAAACGATGTGAGAAAAAATATAACTTAACATGTCCCACTTCTCTTTAGGCTTATCTTAGGGCGCAAAGATCCTATGTCTCCCCCTTAATAATGGCGCAATCAGAAACAATTATTATCATGGAATCTGCACTAAACTGTTTCTTTTTACCAGTTCCTTTATATGATTAGTTTTAATATCCAAATCCCAGGCATATGCATAATTTAAAAACCGTAATTAATTAAACCCACATGTATAAAAAAAGTTAGAGGAAAAAAATTTAGAATTTGCCGGTCTTTAAAAATATTTTTTATTTCGTAGCATATTAGAAGGTGGCATTATAGTGTTGTAGACAATTGAAAGCACTATAAAAGGTTACACTTTTGCTTAATTTATATTTAGAAAATTGTATAAATAATATTACCTAAAATTAAACGCTCTTAATATAGAAATACATAGTGAAAAAAAGATAGGTCGCCAAGTACATAGAATCTTATTGACAAAAAAATTTCATTGTCGATCCTACTAATTTTAAAAAATCCGTACCGTGTCGTTATACTAAAATAGGGCACTCGCAAACTGTTTAAAATGAAGTTTATTAAACCGGAATATTACATAATAATATGCATTTACTTTTTTTTTTGTGTACCTTATGTGAATCTATTTTTGAAAACACAAATATATTTAGCATCAAATATAGAAGTTGGCAAAAAATTATTGGAAAACTTTACTAAAAATTATTTATACCTTGATTATTCAGAAAATTTAATTTCATGATTGTAATTATGACATGATTTGTTTTGCTTTATTGTATTTGACAGACCAAGGACAAAGTTACTTGTAATTACTAAATTCATTGGAGTTACAGTCGGAGGCCTTTTTGATACACGCAGATTATTCGGTCAGATACGGTATTTTATAAACAAAAAGTGAGAATCATAAGGTCAAAAGGAATACGTAATTAACGCTCAAGAAATCTATTTGTTTTAATATAGATTTGAATTAAAATTATTTTAAATCCTAAGATATCCCACATATGTTATAATATGTATATTCTAAGTAGATTTATTTGAACACCGTTCAAATTTCCCATTATTCATAACTAGCCAACTCTGACGAAAATTGGTACGTCATGTCTTTACAAGGTATAACATAATTGACACGTAAACATAATTTAATGAATGAAAAAATAACTTAGCGGCACAGCGTTTTGTTTCTGCTGATAAACTTGTAACGTCTCAACACCATTGGTTGCTTAAATTTACTTGACGTTAAAGCACAAATCATTCCATTCCTGTAAGGATTTTGGATATTATGTAAAGTTATTAACATTAAAATTAAATACTTCATTAGTTCAGCCGAATTATCAATATTTTTTATAATAATTAATCAAATCGGAATTAATCAAATAATTAATGAATGTAATTATTTAAATGTATAAAAGCGTGAAATAACTTTGCTGCACTAATATTATTTAATATGTATTGTATTGCAATCCTAATTTTGCTTTGCGTACGATTAAAATGCACTATAATATAAATTTTAGTTCCATCTTAAATTCACTACTACCTACGCGAATTTAGTACAACATAATATTAATTTAAATCGTTTTCCTTTAATTTGCTACTTACTTTTTCTAAACCAACCATATTTTGCAAGCTACTGATATCCTAATATTTATTTAAAAACTGAACGTCGTTAAGGCACACAGGTTTTCAAAACCAAATATGCTGCTATTGGTTGTCTCTTGTCTTGAGCCTTGAAGCCTTGACTTCAAAAGTCTTGACAAGACCAAGACTTTGATTTCAAGACTAACAGAATAATATTCAAAATCCTTTTGTAAGCATACAAAATAATTAGATTTTTTTGCCTTTATTTGAACTTCACTTGAGTTTCAAGACTCTTGAAATCAAGACTAAATCAGGACTTTCAAAAGTATTCAAAAAATTAAGACTTATTATTCTAATTTTAAGTTGTAAATATTTATGTGAAGTGGATTATGTGTGTTAGTGTGTTACGATCAAACACACCGTTTTGTGACGAATAAAATCGTTGGTGAAAGTAAGTTGGTCTGGTGGTTTAAATTAATTTTCAAAAAATAATTAATCCTCACACCAATATTATATGTTAGAAGCTTACAGGTGATTTTTCGTGACTTACTTTATTATACTGTGTAGGGCTATCTGCAGTACCTCGTACATATTTCATAGACTGTCATACTATTTCACAAAACATACGAAGCATGAACACATTTTTTGGTGCACGTTCTTTCTGAAATTGCTCGTGTTAACTTGCGACCTGCCAAAGTTCAAATATAGTAATATATAAATAGCTCCCAGTTATTTACCCGTTAATCACATTCTATGCGTTAATGCGCTAATAATGATACTTTCTAATCGAGAAGAGTATTTTTGAAACGAAATTCCAGTGTTTATAAAAATTCATTTAACTTGTGTGAAGAATAATTCTTTTACATTTTGAAATATTATGCTATTTCATATTATAAGAAACACGTTTGACCATTCACATACACTGCAACATAACATAGATATTTAAAAATGCGTGACATCTATTTCTTTTATAAGTACAACGAAATCAAATGCTATTAAAATGTAAATTGCATATCAAACACCTGGCATCTAAACTATGGGCCAACCGAAGTTTAAATGCAATACTAACCCATTATCCTCTCTCCAAAAAAACACGCTATGGTGCCCGGAAATTCATAGTGGTAGGGAAGATTTTAAGATTATTTTATTCTGGCACACTGCTTAATTTATATTGTGGATTTCATGTTTAAATTATAACTTTGCCCATAATTGACGTCTAATCTTATTTACGATAATAGTTCTTTTTAAGTCCTACCTAATTTGGCAACATCTTAATAATAACTTGTCCGGAATATCTTGAGCTTTAGGCTTGTCTATCTACTGTTGGATAAATTAAATGGCGTTAAAATTATGCTCTGTGTAATTTTCTCCTGTGTACATTTAACGCTAAAACGAGTTAAAGCTTAACTAACGGTTATATTTTTGCCTATAGATATTGTCACTTAACTTCCTAGGGTAGTGAATAAGGTACGTAGCTCTCATTGTATTTAAAATTTTATTATCGTGTATGTGGCCGAATTTGTTGATATACATATATTACAAGGATTTCCAAATTACTACATATACCTAGTATAATTATTTATTGCAGAAGTTGTTTTAAAATAGAATAAATTACTCTTGGTAACGAGTAATCAGTGAAATATTTAATATGACGTAGGTACAGAATGTTTTCATTGAATACACAATGATTAGTAGCTCAAATTTTTTAACGGTTACAAATTGTACTGCTTTCTTGATAATTCTTTTACTACTCTTTTGTAGTTCTCATACCAATAAACCAATACCTTGTATCAAGTATACATAACTTTACAAGTTTTAAGTTCTAAATTAGTAGTAAATTCTGTATTGAACAAAATAAAATGAGATGGGGATGGGAAGGAAGTTAACCCAGAAAAATGAAAAGTGTGTATATATTTCATTACCTATACGCAGGAACATATCTTGGAATGTATTTGGAGTAAATTATAAATCCAAATATTTGATGTGAGTGGGTAATTGTTGCCGTTGTCGGTGTCCTAATGGTGTACAATCTGAAACGAGCCAACATATTACAACAATAATTTTTATTTTGTTTTGTGAAGTTCAAATTTTAATCTTCTGATTTTGAAACTTTGCGTTTATAGGGATACTTTATACCTATTTAATCAGCCGGTCACCATTAGGATATCTGGCACCATTACCTATTCTTTCACAACAGTAAAAATTATTATTTGCGAATGTTTAAGTTCACTGCCATTTTTTATACTGTTTTTGAGTTTATTTCATTGTTAAAACTCTTCATTGGAATCAATAGTGTAAGTTGATATTCTTGTTTTTCCTAAATCATACATACATTAATCAGTACAACTACAACAAGTAAAATTTATTTAGAATGTAATGTAGCAACCTTAAGTATGTAAAACTAAAATCAAAACTTATAAAGAATTCCCAACATTGCACAATATAATATCTAGGAATTTATTCAAAATATCCTATAACTATTGTCAAATCCAAACGGAGTATCATTTACATTCAGGGATTCAAAGGAAGCTTGTTGCATTATTACGCCGCTCAAAGGTTTTGCAAAACAAAGCAGTTAACTAGAGCGGACTATTTTAAATAATTTAAATAATTTGCAACTATTGAACAAAGCTGTATATTCCTTCTCAATGTTTTGACTAAAAATAAAATGTCTAAATACGAACATCTAAAATCTAAATTATGTGTACAGTCCAGTTACAAGGGAAATTACTTTTACGGTTGTAAGGGTATCCGGATAAAAGGGACCGATTTTTCCGGTCCCGTGGTGTTCCTTATACGTGGATTTGATTGTGATTAAAATTTTATGAAACCACATTGACAAACACGCTTTACAGTTCACCAAAAAAAATGTTAAAGGAAAATATTAAAATAAAAACTCAGTTGAATAAACGGACCGAAAAAAAAAATTATATCAGCAATGAAGAAATTTTATTCCATTTACTGAAACTACAAAATATGGCTACCTTTTTTGTATTCATAAAACAGCGTTGGTAACATGTTTCTTCTTTGAGCATTCATTCATTCACTAAACTTTTCCATCTAACAGGCCATTCGGATTGAAATTTACTTGAAATAATATTTGCATTACATATATGAAACATTATGTAAGTTAACCCAATTCACAGGAAAGCAGAAAGGGATTGGGACTTGTAAACTATGACCAGGTTTACATGCACCAAAATGTGGTGTTAAATGTGGAGTATAGCCTTATTCCACTTTTCTTATTCCCCATTTGAAGCTCATGTAAACGCGCAGGAATGCGCAGTAATAGCAAATGTGGAATATGACGTCACATGTGGAGTAAAATGAGGAATAGCTTAATCCACTTGTTATAGGTAGATTAGAGGCAAAAAAGAGGAATAAGGGCAAAATCTCAAAATTCGCGCTGCCATTATTGGCGCCATATACAAACATTGGGGGAACGTGAACCTTTTTATTTCTAAGTAGGGGCCTGTCTCAGGTCAGAACTTTTGGATGTTTTTATTATTTTTAAAAGGTCAAGGTATTCAGTTTAAATTGTCCAAAATGTCTGGAAATGAAAATTTTCATGCAAACAAAACAAATTCACCGAATAATTTAAGAATAAGAGATTCGTGGAAGTTAGCTGATAGCACTTCTGTCATTAGTGAACGAGTTGTAACTTTTAAGTCGTCTTGATTATTTTCGACTTTTGTTTTTTTCGAAAATTTTCTAACAATAAGCATTGCAATCATTCATTTCTTCCATATGTTTTCATGATTAACTAATACCAATGCAATACAGCAACTGTATGCATCTCGCAACTTGGTGATGGTATTAAAATAATAATACATTTTTCCCAGGAAGAATCTTTTTACAGATTTGAGACTTTTTTGTCCCTTGTAGGCTCGGTTGTCACTTTATTTCAAAAAACTATATTCACTGAGAGACTAAGGGAGATGGACTTAACTAAAAATTCTATCCCTTAAACTTGTTAGTAGAATCCATTTATAAAAATTTGTATATAATAGTCCAAATGTGTACTCGTTACTACGACTAAATAGTTAACTGTAATCCCCCAAAATAAAAGTAGAATGAGTTGCAAGTTCAGATTGCGCGCCATTTTTATTCCACATTTTGAAAGTGCATGTAAACGGTCCGAAAATGTGGTGTAAGAAAATGTGGAGTAAAATTACTCCACATTTAAAATCGAGAATAGTGAAATCCGGATTTAGTGTTTGCATGTAAACCTGGTCTATATGACATTCTACTTGTCGACTGAAGTTTTAAATTAAGTTAGTTTTCTGACAAAAAAGGTTCAGATGCCCAAATGGTTGAAAAGAAACTTACCCCCGACCCACGTAAACAAAGTATGTTTTATTAAAACCAGCATATGCGCACTCATTGTCAGTTTCATGTGTATTTCGGAATTTTAATTAGAATTAGAAAAAATCAAGGATTCCTAAAGACGATTAGAATTCGCAACAACTGATAATAAGAAATTGTTTACTCCATTTCAGTATTGCCCCGTTAAATTTTCATACCCCATTATCCAAAACAACCGTTTCTTTCAGGTACACAAATCAAATGGTGTTAAAATGAAATTGCCTACAGTTTTCACGTAATAAGCCAATATTTAGCAGCATAAATAAAATTGATTATCGTACAGACTATGAAAGGCAAGTACTGCTAACTATTAAAAAGCACACAGTCGTATTATTTAAAATGAAACCTCTCAGATACACTTAAATTTATATCAGCTTTACACACTAAACGATTTCACAAATAAGCCCTTTTCCTGTATTTATAAAATAAATTTCTCCAGCTTCAAGACTTAAAATTAAAAAATAAAGCAATTCAAAGTGCTGTCAAAATAGTTAAATTTAAAAAACTAGAAAGTAATTCTGAAATTGTAGCTTTAGTGTTGCCTATTTGTGCAAATTTTTGTAGTCGATGCAAAACTTTAACTTACTACAGGAGTTCCAAAGTAAGCATGTTATATTATTACGCCGCTCAACATTTCAACGAAATAATAAGCGTCCTCAATCTTATAAGTTCCATGGATTCGAGTTAGTTCGGTTACGTATATCGCAATCTTTAAATAACGCGTTGGCTCTGTTCATTTAACAAAGGAAACACCGCATTCATAAATTCTTTTCTACATCTACCTTATCATTAGTATCTCGCTTTAAAAACTTTTTCTACAATTTTCAATGTGAGATATTGATCTAATATTCCAACTTTACACATTGTCCTAATAAAAAAAAATAAAATTCGATTTTAAATTGAATGTTAGTAAAACAATTAAGATTTGATTTGCTTAAAAATACCCTGCTTAGTAGGCAAATGCAAGAAATTAGAGATGTGTTTTACGTTAGGTTTAAATCGTTTATAAACACTAGTCATACTTTGATAAAAGGAGTTGGTTGCGTAAAAGTATTTGACAGATGCATCTGTATTAAAAAATTGAAGCTACAGTAATTTTTTGAAAATGTCTAGATGTGCTTTATAAAATTGCTGTAGTAAATTTTGAATCAGCCAAAGTTTGAATTTTTTTTAGTGTCTAACACCTATAGTTATTTGTTTTAAACATGTGTTCTTGAACTTCATAATCAAGTAGAATATTATCTTAAACATTATTTTCGGGTTTTGGAAAATTCTTTTTTATGCGTGAAAAGCTTTTCAAATATTTTATACAAATATATCTTGCAAGTAACAATTTTTGGGCAGCTAAATAAGGTAGGACATGGCATACCGTATTTCTGTAATAGTACACCACATGTACTAGTGGTCGGCGAGGTCTGGCCTGACACATAATGGTCCCAATCTGGTCTGGATTTTTAATATTTGGAAATCACAGCATCGAAGAATAAAAGTTATAGCTTGCTAGGAATTCGTTGAGTGCTGCTATTTTGATTTGCATTTATTTCGGCAGCTATTTTTGAATCAGAAAAAGTTACAATATTTGTGAAAATTAAAAATAAAATGTTTTTTTTTATTAAAAAATATTACCTGGAGCTCAGTAGCAATTTACAATGAATGCTAGTTGCCTATTTATATGCATCTAGTTTGCTGATTTAAAATTGATTTAAATCATTATTATGCCCAACCTTTTCAAATTATTAAATGAATGTTCGATGTAGCTTCAGTGTGTTATGTTTAAACATTGCTTGAAGTTAAACTTCATCAAAATCTGCTACTCACGATTTATGGTTTGCTAACAAAATGTTTTGACAAGAATAAAATAAAATGAAAAGTTAAAAAGAGTCACACACATGTAGTTTTACCTTGGAAAAAACAATTTCCTAAATGCCCACCTCTGTTAATGAAATTATTATTTCATCTCAAAAGTATAAATTGGTAACGAATTGCATATAAATTGAAATTAATGTACTAAATACGATTTCATAATTTTTTTGTTATAAATATCTTAGTGTAACATTTTAAAAATTAACGTCTGCGTATGGTAATTATGTTGAAGTATTTAACTATTATACATACATAACATTACTTAGCATTGTGAATAATGTTATCTTAATATTCTTTATTAAGGTATATTTATGTGATGTAAATATAAATGTGGGTGACAAGCTAAATATTTGCAAATTAAATAAATTGTCGCTTAGTTTATTTCCTAAGCCACGCTGAGTTTTTAATTAATTAGGTGCTTTATGTGTGTATCTTACTCACCACGCCAAAATCATGTAAACTCTCGTGATAAGTTAGTTTCCAACTATTAAAGAATAAAAATGACGTTAAAATAAAATTATTTATTATGCACGCTTCAAGTTACGTGAAGTTGTAACTGATTATGTTGACACATTGCAACAAGAATATTAAAAAAAACGCTATATTCATAAATCCTTACCTACATACAACTACCAATTTGATTAGAAACAGTTTTTCTTTTTTTTTTCATAAAAAGGAGCTTTGCCCAGTTTCAAGCTCAAACAATGTCACGACCTATGAAGTGACCCGATTTCGAACTGCTGAAAAACATTCCATCAAAACTAATCATGTTTAGCTAAAAATCAATTTTCGAATATTGAGGTAATTATTAAATCAAAATATTTAATTTATTATGATTCATAAAGAACAAAATGAATTCTAAATATTTAATAAACTAACATTATTAAGGCACATTTTCCTTTAAGCTAAATGGCAAACACTATTTAAACATACAACCATAAATATATGTGCTACAAACTGTATTTATCAAACAAAGAACAAACTGTGAATATACTACCTAAGCTATATGTATCACTACATCAAAGCAATGAATCCATAATTCATTAAGTAAAACACTAATAAACTAAATTTAATTTTAAATTCACGTTTTTTTCACATTTTGGAGCAACACACTGCACCTTACATCTAATTTACAAAGGCTGAAGTTGGAAATAAACGTAAATTGTAAATTGAATTATTTTATTTTTGAGTGATGTTTTTTAACATGATGGACTACACAATGGCTTTGAAATGAAGTGTAGCTGCAGTAAGAGCAAGCATAGGTTCCTTGTCGCGTGTGTGCCGTCAAATGTTGACGTAGGGCGGATTGTTCTGTAGCTGAAAACTCACAAATTTCGTAATGGCACTTAAAAATCTTTTGCTTATCCACCCAATCTTTGTTACTTTGTTTAGGATTTAGTTTGCAAATCACCTCGTGACGTTCCTGGTTCACTCTACTTGAAAGTCGCTTTTTACAAAATCCACAGCTCTCTGGCTTCTCTCCCGTATGTCTCCGAATATGTGAGTATAAACATGACTTCCTTTTAAATTGTTTTGAACACAAATTGCACAAATGGGATTTGTTCCTGAGCTTTTCTCCATGCAAAGCATTCATATGAATTTTAATAGAGTAACTCACAGTGGCTGTATATTGACAATGAGTACATTTGTAGGGTCTTTCCTTAGTATGCCTCCGCATGTGACGATTCAACTCAACCTTTCTGAGACATTTGTGTGGGCAAAATGAGCAGTGAAATGGTTTGAGACCCGCATGGCTCTTTAAGTGTTGTTTTAAGTTCCCTTTAAACATTGCAGAGTGAGAGCACAAATGACACGGAAAAGGTCGTAGCCCGACATGTTTGCGAAGATGTGCTTGGAAGTCGGAAGACTTGTGAATGCTATATACACATATCGGGCATCTAAATCGTAAGGGTATTTGCACTTGATGAGAACCAACATTCATTTTTATTGGGCTTTCAAGTTTAATTTGAACTTCATTTTTAATTCCAAACCGTTGACAAAGAACTTTGATGTCTTTTTCTCTCATCTCACTCAGTCAGTGTTGACAGGATGTTTGTTATATCTTTCTTAATAAAGTAAAAACCCATATTCATTTTTAGTTTAAAACAAAATGCACTATCTACAGAAAAAATAAAAATTACATGTTCATAAAAGCATATAAATAGGACCTTGTGCATTATTCAAAAACAATGTAGATTATTTTGCACTTTTCAAAAACACTTGTATAGAACAATTTGACCTTTTTAAAAAGCATGTAGTATAATTAGAATATTTCGAACTGTTAAATAACACTGAAATAGAAAATTTTGACCTTTTCAAAAAGCATGTAAATAAGACATTTTACACTTTTGAAAAACACTAAAATAGAACAATTTGCTCATTTCAGAAACTCGAGATTATCATTGTAAGAATGCATCTTATTTATTTACTGCCTTTTTTTCACATACCTCATTTTAATCCTAGCTTAAATTGGACATGGGTCATTTTGGTTCTCCATTGACGATATGAATTTCTTATACATAATTAAATTTCGAAAAAAAAATACCTACCAATTATCATCAGCATTCTAGCTCTGACGAATTTCTATAATGTTAGCTATGTATTTAGTTTAAACTTACGTAATGTTTTTAAATTACACTTCTGTAAAAGTAGGATACGGATACTTAATTTATTTAGAAACTTTACAATACTGGTTATTTACAAGGAATATTTAAATACGAGAGCGTTACTTAGACTTTTGTGTTTAAAAAATAATAATAATAATAATAATTAACGTAAATTCAATATTAGAATAAAGGATACGAGTTGAAGTCACTGCCACTCCCCTGACTCACTACAATCAAAGTGTAAGTGCTGATCACAATAGTTTTGAAAATTGGCGCAAAAATACACGAAAAATGTTTTCTATACTGCTCACTGAATAGGAAACATATAAATTCTAATTCTAAATCTAAATTAATTTATTTCTTTTATTATTTAACAATAAGCTATAGATAACTTCACCTACTCACCTAATAATCACAATAATTAATAAAACAAAACACAATCCACTAAGGAATTAATGCTTAAATAAAAATCAGTAGCAAAACAAAACATAATTTTATCACTGCTCTAAATGACAAGTCCATTAGGATTTTATTTTTTCCATTAAGTTTTGTTCATCGTTTATCGAGACAAATTTCTTATGTTTCGTTCAAGAGAAATTCACAAAAACATTAGGAGTTACTATAAAAATATTAAATGTTTAACAATATTAACATACTGTCATTAAGTATACACTTGTGACCGAGTTAGAATTATTTACTTGTATATAGTACACAGTACAATCAAATAATAATAATTGCATATGACGAATTGTATACTATTTTACATTTTCAATGTATTTTTGCCTTATGAAATTTTTCTTATCATTGGGCTTTATAAATGTTTTCGAGCAGTCCTCCACTAGTCCTTAAAAGGACGTTCCCCGGTATGAGTTCTCATATGGATTTTGAGACATTTCCGCTTAATTGCTTTATTACAACCAGGGTGTGGACATTTAACTGCAAAGGAGACTTGGCCCTCATGAAATTCCCTAACATGAGTATTAAGACTACTTTTATATTTGAACGTTCTTTTACAATCTGCATGAGGACATGGAAAGAGCTCCCCTTTGTCACTATGCATCTGCTTTAAATGAATATTGAGATTAATATCATGTTTAAATGTTTTTCCGCAATCTGGACGAGGACATTTTACTCGCTCTTCTTTGCAATGTACTGTCTTGACATGAGTATTTAACTGCCAGTTTTTTAAAAAAGGCTTGTGACACTCTTTACATTGCAATGGTTTGTTAATTATGTTATGATCACTGTCACCACCGATTTTTTGGAGTTCTTCATATTTTGCCAAAACACTGTCACCTTCCATTTTTAATGTTTTGCCAACGCTACGGATAATTAAATTGTCGTCAGAATGACAGTTTGTGTGCACAACAAGGTGTTGCTTATATTTATAGGATTTCCCACAATTTGGCTCAGGACACTTGAATGGTTTTCCGTCCGAATGGGAATTAAAATGATAAGTGAGTCTAGTTTTGGTTGGAAAGGTTTTTCCACAGGAGGGCTCAGGACATTTAAACTCTTTTTCCACATGTTGCTCTATCATATGATTATTTAAATTAATTACTGAACAAAATGTGGAGCTGCACTCATGGCACTTGTACGGATTTAGTTGTAATAATTGTACATTGACTTTGTTCTGAGCTGTGTCGTCAAGGTTCTTAACATGTGATTCAGTATGAACTCTGAATGGTTCTTTGTGTACAAATTTCATCGGGCAAAACTGACAATGAAATTGAACACGGTAAATATTAGAATGCTTCATTAGTTCTTTTGTCCCCTCACCATGGGTTTTAAGATTATGAAATTTTAAACTACCTGTACGGGTATATTTTTTATTACAAATGGCACAGAAGAGATGTCCATCTTTATGAGATAAGGAACAGATGCTTACATGGGATTTCAAATTTTTGAGCGAACTCAGTTTTTCTAAACATAATTTGCATTCTAATAATGGATTATTCTGAAGAGTGGAAGTAGCGGGTGGTCGAATGCGTTTGGAACGAGTAGCTGGATGAATGCCGTTTGACACAATAGAAATTTCTGGCTCTTGTTTAACTGTTACTAGGTCACTTGGAAGATTGTCACTGAGGGCAAAGTTTGGATCACATTCAATATCAGCTAAGGGATCACGGTCAAGATCGTTACTGTCACTGTCACTGCCCCTGCAGAAGCTAAGTTCATCTGGGTCAACTTTCGGTATTTTCTCGAAGGTGATAATTGTATTTATACTTGAATGATTTGCATTTCCAATACTATTGGTGGATTCGATATTGGGAAATTCGCCGGAATCGGATTTTACTAAATTATCAAAAGGTGAATTGCTTTTGTATTTGTCTACTTCTTTATTTCTAGTCTTACGCTTTGTTGTGGCAGCGCGGTGAAATTTTGCGTTTTTGGAATGGAATTCATCGAAACTGGCTACAGTCTCCATTGGAGTTACGTTCTGACACTGATTTTGTTAAGAAATTGAATGCTGTAAGGTGCCTATGTAAATAAATACACAAAATTTCAACTTTAAAAGAATAACTCAAAATTACGCAGTTTAATAAAATATAATTTTTGTTTAAATTGTGTATGACTTTGATATGGATATATTTTTTACCTCATTAATTTAGAATGTACTAAAAAAGTCGTACTTGGTACTTGAAAAATTGCAAGCGTGTGAACAAGACCACTTGCACTTTTTTTACGCCAACTGAAGCGACGTCATTCTTGGATTGTTTTTCATGACTTGTGTCTTGATCATTTAATCAGTTATTGGTTTTTGACCTTGTCTTGGTAATATTCTACTAAAGTACCTTCTTAATTAGGCATGAAGCACGTAGTGCAAAAATAGTTGCGCTGATTTCTGTGCTTTTTTGGAGGTTCTTCTTTAAAGTGATTGCCAACCGTGTTATCTATTATGTAGCAAATTATAAAAATCAAAAACATTATTCCTGGTAAATACAAATTATATCAAAAATTCTAAGTCAACTAATGACTACAGTAGCAATGAAATGATTAGCAATAGTAGCAATAATTGCATTGTACTACATGTTGGAATTAAAAAATTAATTTCATAACTTTACACTCATACTAAACTTAGAAATTATATAATTAGGTTTACTCAAAATATTAAAACTCTTTACTCTTAAATATTGACAACTTAAGTCCTGCCAGTTATGCCAATGTTGAATGCATAATGTATGCGGCATGGTATGGTAGTATTTAAGTCCCTATTTTAGTACTTGTGTATTTAGGTAATAGTAATAATTATATTTAGCTGTATGTACTGTAAGTAACACTTAACACTGCACGATGCAACTGTTAATCGCGAACCGCAATAAACTCAAAATTAAAAGAAGAGAAGTTTTTGGTTTGGTTTGAGAGTTTGAGTTTTGAGATGTTCAGGGTTTAGCGCCGCAAGTTTAGTTCCAAGCATGACTCATCTACACTGCAAGGAAATGTAATCGCCATCAGTGGTTAGCATTCGACTTGACGCATTCGCCCTACGGCCCTACCAAACTTACCATTTATATGGACGATCGCTTACATGAAAATCAAAAGCAATTAATAAAAAGAAGTGAGAAAAAAAATATTTTAGATTTTATTATTCTACTTATTTATTCTACTTACAATTAGTAGTACTACAGCAGTGGACTCCTTCTGGGCCGCAAGATGTGCCTGTCTCTAAGAAATATACATACACTGTTATGACGTGATTTACATACGTCATAATAGTAGTACGTATGAGCGATGATGCATAGGATATGAATAGTATAAACATGTAAACATGTAACGAGTAACCGAGCTGTGCTTCGTGTTGTACACGGAGGCACTCGGCAGTATCAATTGTAGAGTCAACCATAGAAGTCTAACTTCTAACTACTGTGCCTCTCATAGCCACAGCGAGTACCAACCAACCAAACTATAAACTACTAATAAAATACCATCAAACCAACTATACGATTAAGCTACGGTTATTGCTTAACTTATTATAGACTCACACTCATTTACCATTACACCCATAAGCAAACCAGAACCGTACTTAACACTGGTGGAAGTTACGGGCTCTAACTTAGCTGTTAGAGACAACGAGCCCCAAAAAACAAATTACCCGAGTTTTTTTAGTAATAGGAAGATTTTCAGAATTGTTAAAGTTCAATCTGAAATCTTTAGAAATCTCGTACTTACCTATTTAATCCTTTTGGACAAGGTAATAAAAGTATCGAGTAAATTCCCGTCTAAACAAATCAAACATTTCACTACTAACCATAGTGTTACTGTTTGCATTTACCTGTCGAATTAATAAAACCGATAACCAGCCCTAACAAGGTTGACTTATTGGTAAAGAAAATTTGACGAAGCAGAACAGTCCGTTCTCTCCCAAGGATTTTAGGCTTCTAGATTGGTTCCGAGCCACACCCTAAAACCGTTAAACGCAAATATTACGCGGAATGAAAAAGATTTTCAAGAAATCGAAAGAACAAAGTGAACAACTCGAAACAATTCCTAAAACCCAACCTAGAAGCGAAGCTAAACAACCCGTCACAACCGCAGACCACGGACAACACAGGGGCAAAGTGTACTCAAATTTCGACGGTAGCCGTTTCACGGTCCGATATCCTAGTAAAGACGAAACACCAGCCACAACAGTAGAATACACACGGGCTGAATTTCAACAAGCTTACCCGGAAACGGACATAGCAAACTATACGAAAACAACAAACGCGGACAACGCCCACATAACCGAAGGGTTCGAACATAGAACAGCAAAACCAGGCGAGAGATTAAAAGTTTACTCCTGCGTCGATCCGAAAATCCTACGACTAGAATTTTTTCAATTCAACGAATTTATCGCGGACGAATACTGGCCGCGAGACAAGTTCCGAATACAATACTGGTATTTGAACGATCCACCAGCAAAAACACCGATACAACCCGTATCGCCACCAACACAGCTGGAACGTATTGTAGCAACATTGGATGACAAAATCAATGAAGTAGAGGATAACCACGACCACAGCGACACTTTCGTAACAGCCGCGGATTCTACACTTACGTCATCCCAACCATCTTCCCAAGAAATAGTGGAATTTTCCATTCTCCCAAAGGATTTTAAGGAAGTCCAGCTACCACCCAGAGGTTTTCACTCTGAGTCGGAGGAGTCATCACTGGAGAAACAGCAACCACAAGTGGAATACGTGAACATATCTCTGCAGCAGGAGTTGGAAATCTCCGATCAGTTACAGGGCCTATCGTTCAACTCAACCCACCCCGACCTGCTGGCTGACCTAACCACACCCACGCAAAGCAACGACAAAACTGTAAGTCAAAACCTTATATTAAATTCCGGGCATCCATTAGATGAAGCATTAGCAGTCAATACAGACGAGTTAGAGCAGTCAGTTGAGGTAGAATCAAATAATTCAAAGAAGCGTAAGCGCCCCGATAGAAGTCCCATAGTAGGCAAACTAAAAATCAAAGAGCCCAAAAGAGAATTCTCCCAAAACGACCTCGAAAAAGCTAGAATACGGAAAGAAAACAAAGAATTATACGAACAATTACAATATAATTTTGGAGAAGGCTATTTTCAAATTTTTGGCGACGAATACTGCGTCGAAACGGACATAATAATGTCCACCCTCAAGGCACCGGCTTTACCCGACCCAACGTATGAGCATGTAGCCATTTATACTAAGGCTTTTGACGAATTTATAACAGACTATACAAATTGGGCAACATTACATAAACTCACCAAACAAATAGCTAAGAAGCATCTACAGCACAAAATCACGACGCCGCTCATCCAGAATTGGATGAGAACAAACCGAAATATCATGACAGACGATGCTACCGAATTCCCTGCCATTTTCGCACAAATCAAAACCGACTGTCCCATTTTAGCCGATCCGACCTACGGCCACGCCGAGATCTTAGGCCAAAAACAGAACTTAGATGAACCGGCAACAACATTCATTTATCGATTTTTAGCAAATGCCACTGACAGTCAACTAAGCGACGATATTTTGCTCACCCACATATTACAAAACCTTAGCGAGAAAGTCAAGAATTATATCCTAAACCAAACACAGCCCAAAACCATTGAGGAGTTGAAAAAACTACTTAGAACATACGACGGCAAAGTTGTCACAGGCCCATCCCTCATTAAACAGGAGATCAAAACCATAACAACATCGAGTAATGATGTATTGCTCGAGAAAATCGCCGAACTTTCAGCGAAGGTAGAACAACTGACAGCTCACCAACAGACACGTCATCAACCCCACCCAGCCCCAAAGTCCAATGCATCTAGTCAACAGTCATATACACAGGGAACACGTCAGCCAATCGATTGGCGAAACATTCGCTGTAACATTTGCCAACAATTAGGTCATGGTGCTCGACGTTGCCCACAAAACATTCAACAACAAAACAGTCAACAACAAAACATTCCACAACAAAACGTTCAACAGCAAAGATTTCCACAGCGAAATCACATTCAAAACCAGAGTTTCAACCAAAACAAAGCTCAGAGAATGCAATTTCCAAATCAGCAAAGAAACCCAACGTTTAACGTCCAACCCAACCCAACAGGGAACTTGTTGAGAAACAATCCTAATTACCTAGGCAGGAATTTCATACCAGGGTATGTACATCCCAATGCAAGACAACATCAAAACAATCGCAATTTCATTCCTAACCAACAAAACAACAATTCCCAAGCCAATACCAATGCATTACAAAATCAACAACATTTAAACTAAATAACAGAGCAATTAGGCCGAACCGCTCTGTTTCCCATTCTAGGCCACCGGATGTTTCAACATCAAATCGTTTTACTTTGTTGAATTCCCCAACAGAAATAGCAAACCAACTCACAACACAACCCAACAGCCCAGCTATTTCTATCCAAAACATAGGTAAATCCGTTCAACAACTAAATATCACAGGAAATGCCAAGACATCTCCCGTTCAAATGTTTATAGATACCGGCGCTGGGATTAGTGTCGTCAATGAAGATGACGTCAAATACTTAGATGCAACCCCAATTAGGCATCATAATATGACTGTTACAGACTTTGGTGGAAACAAAATTCAAAACTTAGGGGAAACTACCATAACGTTAGATATTAACAATCATAAAATCCCACACGAATTTATAGTTGTGCCCAACGCAGGCCACCAAATTTTACTTGGCGAAGACTTTATGTCAATATATGAGGTCATCATAGATAATAAGAATATGACAATGTCGTCAGAATTTTTTGGAAGCACCAAAATGACTAAGAGAAGAGGGAAGCCGTCCGTTTCACAAACTTTGCCAGTCGACGGGCAAGTTTGCACAACACGAACGACTTACCAAACCCACAGTCAACAGCAACCACCACGGTGTCAAGGGAACTCGAGCCCTAGCACTTGGAACCAAAAAACGATGAAGAATCACAAATCAATGCGAGGCACTGATCAAGCCAACCCATCGCAACAATATACTTATGAAACCGAAACGCAAACTACCCAAACAAATAACGGAGTCCTCCAAACCAGAAGGAGAAAACAGATAACCCCAACACTGCGTGTACACGCTGCACACAAAACAACGGTAGGACCATACCAAAAAATGGATATAGAAATTTATTGCATGCACCGAGAACAAGAAGTAAAAAACCAAAGATTTGAAGCCTTATCCATGGGTTACAGAAAGTTTAAAGAACTTATCATTCCCGACTTCATGATGTCCCACGAAACCAAATATATACATGTAGCAAATCTCACCGAGGAAACAATTACAATTCCGGCCAGGGCCGTCATTGCCACTGCACAACTAATAAACTATGAAGACACAGAAGTCCGAGTAATAAACTGCATCAAAGTCCAGTCTAGCGACAACACCGTAAACCAAACTAGTACAAATACGGAAACCCCTCCCAGCACCAACAGTCAAACCCAACCAACCATCCCCACATACGAAGGAGAGGAACTCGAACGGGAAATAGACAAAGTAGCTTACGATCCCAAACTTAGTCCTGAAGATTTAGCCAAGTACCGAGAATCGGTAAAAAAGCACCAAAAAGCATTCATGTTCTCAAAAACTCCCCTTGGGGCATATCCTCATGACAAATATAAAATAGAACTTAGCGACCATACTCCTTTTAAACTTCGACCCCACCCGCAATCGGAAAGCCAACATTTGGAAACAGAAAGGCAAGTCGCACAACAATTAGAAGACGGAACAATTAGAGAGTCAAATTCCGAGTGGTGTAGCCCATCGTTCTTGGTAAATAAAAAAGGTTCCGACCCAAACAAACAAGAGAAGAGACTCGTATGCGATTACAGAAAATTAAATACGCAAACCAAGAAACAAAATTTTCCTCTACCGCTAATTGAAGACATTATTCACCGTTTTAGGGGAAAGAAAGTGTTCTCGGCCCTTGACATGCAGTCAGGCTACAATCAAATCCTTTTGGACGAAGAAAGTTTTCCCTATACTGCATTCGCCACCCGACACGGCTTATATGAATGTTTAAAATTAAGCTTTGGTCTTCAAGGGGCACCGTCATTTTTTAGCAAAATGATGGTTAGATTGTTAGGGAGTCTCCAGTACTCTGAAGTGCTCCATTACTTGGACGATGTGATAATTCCAAGTGAAGACGTGGAGGCAAATATCATCTCACTAGAGAAGGTTTATCAGGCAATGATAGATAATAATATGCGGCTGAAACCTTCAAAGTGTAGGTTGGGCCATAAAGAAATTGAAATCCTGGGATTTTTGATAGACGAAAATGGACGAAGACCAAGTCCAGAGCTATTAGACCCAATACGGAAGATCAGGCCCCCGACTAAAGTCAAATCATTACAGTCCTTCATGGGAAGCATAAATTTTTACTCAACTTTTATACCCAACTTAGCGGCCATCGCTAAACCGCTAAATAATCTTTTGTGTAAGGACGTAAAATGGGAGTGGACACGAGAGTGCCAAGAAGCTTTCGAAAAATTAAAGTTAGCTTTAACTACAGCTCCTATACAGGCCCACTACGATCCTACCCTACCAACAACACTACGTACGGATGCGTCGACCCGAGGCTTAGGTGCTACACTTTTTCAAACCCACATTGTCAACGGCAAGCCGCTGGAAAAAATAGTTGCTTGTATAAGCAAGGCTCTCACACCCGCAATGCGAAACTATCAAGTGCCCATTTTGGAGATGGAAGGTATTTGTTGGGCTTTAAGAAGGTTACACATTTTTTGAAAGGCATACCGATAAACATTGAAACGGATAATTCCACCCTACCCTCTTTATTAACTTCTAAGAAAGTGCCCATGTCCCCCAAGCTTTTCCGCCAAGCTATGATTTTAGCAGAATTCGACATTATAAATTTAAAACACTTAGCTGGCAAGTTAAACTTCCTCCCAGACTTGCTGTCAAGAGCAAGTACAACGGAACTCGATTTGTCCATCTGGACAATCAACACGTCAGCCAACGACCCACAGTTCCGAGCTCAACAACTCACAGATCCAAAATTAGCTACTATCATGCATCAAATTGAGACAACTCCAAGTTTGCAATCAGAAAATTACCTACTTATTAACGGCATACTATATGTCAGAAATTCCGACCCGATGGGACCACGAGTGTTAACCGTGATACCTCATGCACTCAGAGATCATATGTTAAAAAACCTACACTCAGCAGTAACAGGAGGAGGGCACTTAGGAGTGCGAAAAACTTTACACAAAATCAAACAACGGGCATATTGGCCCAAAATGAGGACTGACGTCAAGAAATATGTTAGGGAGTGTGAACCCTGTCAGACATCAAAAGTGCAACGAATGAAACCAGTCGGGCTTTTCAAATGAAATACCCACCAAAATTTTTGAGCGAGTCCAAATCGACTTCGCCGGGCCGTTCTCAAAATCAACAAGTGGAAATCGGTACATACTCACGGCAGTATGTTACTTATCTAAATACTTAATATGCATGGCAGTACCAGATTGTAATGCCTCAACCACAACAGAATTTATTATGCGAAATATAGTGTACAGATTCGGAGTACCTCAAATTATTCAAACAGATAATAACGGTTCATTTATTAATGGGACCTTACTGGAGCTAAACCAAATTCTTGGCACTCAGCATTTACCTTCTAGCCCATATATGGCAAGGACAAACGGGGCTGTCGGGGCCACCCATGATGTCATCTTAGAAATGGTTCGTTGTTATGTTACTACTAACCCGCGGGATTGGGATAAATCACTTGGCGCAATAACGTTTTCCCTCAATACCTCAGTACATTCCACTACCAATCACACTCCATATTTTATGCTCTATGGAGAAGAGGCCACACTTCCAGTGGACACCGAACTGCCAAACTTAGCCGAGGCTGTAACTATTGACACCCACCAACGTTCGCGCGATGCCAGGGAAATGGCACGCCTGGCCATCACAAATGCCAGAGCCGCATGGGCAAAACGATTTAATCTCACCAGGCGGGAGTCCACGTTTGAAGTGGGTGATCTCGTACTATTACGAAATAAACAACGGGAGAAAGGAACCTCCAAGAAACTATTACCTATTTACCGAGGCCGCTTTATTATCATCGAAGATATAGGAAAAAACGTTTTCAAACTAGAGGGCCGATCAAAAAACAAGTTAATTCAATTCAACGTTAATGCGGAGCTGTTACGCCCATTCTATGTGAGGAGGGGAGTATTTATCCCTCCTCGGAGGTCCGCTAAACCGCAACTGGAACCCGATGTAAGTCAGGACAGACCAAACCCTACCGACGAGGAGGCTGCTGTATCAGGACCACCCCACACGCCTGCAGATTTGGGCCCGTCCTTGATTCAGGACTTCGGACCGCCTACTCTAACTCCTCTTGCGGCCATACCATCACTATTTTCCTACCACTACACTCAGCCGCCGGTTTTATACCCGGAAAATTCAACTAATCTGATGAGCCACCAATTCGATGCTCAACTAAATCAACCAAAACGTAAACCGGGTAGACCCAAGGGTTCCCGAAATCATAATTTATTAGATACTTTAACCGATCCTAATATTCTCAATAAAAACAATATTCGTAGACTTAGAAGTCATAATAGTGGCTAAGCCATAACTATTACATTATATTTTTGAATTTTTTAAATTATTAATAGAACCGAACTATCAAGGTGGATACTGGTATCTTAACAGTGTTTCGCTACTTTGGTCTATTTATCCAGCACAAACTCCAACCACTCTAGCTAGTACTAAACGGTTGCTGTGTCTCGGTGACTATTCACTGCAGGGCCAAATTTCACCCGCAATATAGCAAAAATCGTGACAATTAAAATAAAAGTCGGCCCCATTAAACAGGGGGACAGAATAGTCGAGCTAAGGTTGGGAGTGGGTCTTGGAAGCTCAGTCCGTTTCGCACATACTGTGTCAGAACACGGATCGCTCTGAATTTAGTTGATTCTTATATTTTCTTTTTCGTTAAATTAGTAAAACCAAACCGACGGAAATTGTTTTTATTGCGAATATTTTGACGTTCCGTAGGTAAGCTATTTATTTAAGTTAAAAAACAATAGTCAAGTTTTAGCCGTTAATGGTATGGAATGTCTAGTTTTGCCACCTCATAGCAAGTGACCTTTAGCACTATATCATATGTGAGTGCTGACCTACTATAATTTTTGAAATTTACGAAAAGCTCGGACAGAGCGCAATTTCTCCAACACCGTCAAATTTATTTAAATGATTCACAATATTTTTTTAATTTTACTAAATACCTTTTGGAATTTTAGTAGCTCGGGACAAGCATACTAACTATTTTTACAATATACTTTATAGGAATTTTAATCAGCCACCTTGATTTTTAAAAAAAAACATTGATGTACGTAACGCCTTAGGGCTAGGCCCTTTTGGAAATATTTTTAAATTAGCTTTATAGGTTTGGGATGGCCGGGCATAGCTGGAACGCTGCTAGCTGCCCAGTCGGCCAGCAGCGAACACCCACCCTCTGAGGGGCCCGGCACCATCGCCATATTGTAAGAGATAGATACCATCATACACATCATAGGCATACATTTCATAATCATGATATATGGAAAATTTAATATATGTAATTTTTGTTATTTTAGTCTACTCACAATTGCTGTTTTCGTTCTTGATGGGCTGAAACAGGCAATCAACACTTCCAAACGGAATCCATTGATTAATTTATTGAATTTATTTATAATATACCTATGTCAATTTTATTATACGTGTAAACAGACTTTACAATTAGTATAAATCACGGTAGTCTATGTACCTGTGTAATTGGCGGAATTTTCATACATTCCCCGCCTGATGTCGGTTGTCGGGTCTGGCCACCCTGCCCGCCGTCCTCTCAGGTCAGGTTCTGAAAAACGAAATCCAAACTCCACGGAGAACAGATTTTATTAAAATATTGTATTTGTAATTTCATTGGAATTAATTTTAATTATAATTGGTTAATTATCGTATATAATTAGGTTAATTGTCCAGTTAATTAGGTTTAAAATGATATATTGCATGTACCTATTTGTTCTTTGAAAACCCGCCGCGGGAAATCCAGGAAGCCCGGGTGAGTGCGGGATACCCGCTGGGAATCCGCCACGGATGTCCTACTACTGTATGAAACCATTGTCAACTAACTCGCGAACTAAAACCAACAAAAATCCACAAAAACAAGCAGTAACTATATTTACAGATAATTGTAGTAAAAACGTCTATTTTTAGTTAAATATCTTAAACACTTTAATTATAATCACTTAACTAATGTTAGTGTCAGATAGAGTAAGTAATTACGAATTTGTTGGTATATCACTCACCTTTGTACGTTGAAAATTGATGTTGAAATTGAAATTATAAGTTGAATATTTTGGGAGCACAAGTGAATAGGAAATAATGAAATTATAAATGAAAATAATGTATGGAGTATATGCAATGTGAATGTCAATGTTAAATTGTGTAGTCGAGCAATGGAGGAGAAATCGAGTCAAATCAGCTCTATTTTTCCTTCCACGTCACACACACTATAGTGTAGTTAGTCAGTACCATAGGTTAACATTATGCATATGTACGTCGCTCTTCAGAAGGAAGAGGCGGTGTGTTATGACGTGATTTACATACGTCATAATAGTAGTACGTATGAGCGATGGCGATGATGCATAGGATATGAATAGTATAAACATGTAAACATGTAACGAGTAACCGAGCTGTGCTTCGTGTTGTACACGGAGGCACTCGGCAGTATCAATTGTAGAGTCAACCATAGAAGTCTAACTTCTAACTACTGTGCCTCTCATAGCCACAGCGAGTACCAACCAACCAAACTATAAACTACTAATAAAATACCATCAAACCAACTATACAATTAAGCTACGGTTATTGCTTAACTTATTATAGACTCACACTCATTTACCATTACACCCATAAGCAAACCAGAACCGTACTTAACAACACATTAACAAAAAGTGTACCATAATATTTTTAAACCATTAAAATGTTCCATTTAAGAGCATCGAAAAGTTGAAAATGTTTCACTTATGAATATTTTCAATATTTTATGAAGTGCGCAAAATGCTATATTGACATTGATATGTTCCTAAAAGTGTGTAACATTGATCGTTTACAAGTAATTTTAAAATAATGAATTACTTGTCGCCAAACTTCAACCATTCAAGAACGACATATGGATGGCAAAGTGTGCTCCAGTTTTGAAAGAATATTTCAAGGGCGAAAGTGAACAGAGATGACGCTGTGCCGATTCCAAATATAATAAAGATGATAAAAATGTCAGACTGTGAGAAGGACAGCGCTTTAGGCTCTTCGCTTGCTTCGTCCATTACTTGTGAAATGTGCACGTTTCTTTGTCCAGTAGTATCATATAAAATCTGACAGTTTCCCATTTCCCCCAAAACCAATAAATCCATGAAGACAAAAGAACTTTCATCCGATTTGGAACCCAGCTGTGATATTTGGGAAATCCATAACTGAAGCCATAGTAAGTTGGTCGTCTCAAATATTTTTCCTTTTCACTTTTCATGTTGTGAGAATATTGAACTCCCGCATTATTTTTCATTAGTTTCTGAAATCGCTTTCAATAAAAACCAAAATCCTTGTTTTCAAACACAAATGCAACGTTCGTATTCCCCTCCTCATTCAGTCGCAAGGCAGTTGCCTCAAGCTCTGTTGAACAAATGTGAGTCGTGTTAAAAGTTACTTGCATGAAACGTGCCCAATCCGCCTGGAATGTGTCCTTGCGGAAAAATTCGTAAACCCATTCGTGATAAAATTTGCATTCCCCAAATTTGCTATAACAGTCTTGATTAAGCCATACAAACCTGGGATAACCATCAGCCTCTTCTACTACATTTGTTTTATTTATCCATATCTTCAGGACATGATCACATTTGCTTTGACTTATAAATGCGTAGAGGTAAAAGTCGTTACTGTGAATTAGCTCCCTAATGGATGTCCAATTAGTTGTTGGTTGTTGGGGAATAGTAAAGTCCGATTTGAGAACTCCTTTGTATGCATTTGATACAATGATTCCAGTAAATATCCAAAGGGAAATAAGCCTTGAGCACATTCGTTTTGGAGAAACATCCGTTACATGACATAAAGTAGTTTCTACGACTCCGGACTGCTCAGTCAGTGCCAACAAAAATCTTATCACGTTGTTTAAAAAGTTTGAAACGAGCATAATTATTGTGTTTTCAGTTTTCTTATACGATGCAATTGCAACAAAAAGGGACAGTGTAGTGGATGCTCCGAAAATAGCGAACCAAACTAGTGTGTGAAAAGGATTAGCCAATATCTCAAACGAAGTCTGGTTTCGTTTAACACTCGCCGGCGTTATAAACTTAAATAAACTCATCTTCCCAACTGGATGTAATGCAATTGTTTTCACGGGATCTGCGTTCAAAACATTGTCAAGAATTTTAGGTCCATGTAAACGTGTGGTTGGAAAGTAGGCCATTAAATGGAATGAAGAAATATTCAAAGATGATCTTGGAAAATTAATCGTTGCATTTAAAAGAGATGTCGGACTGAATCTGTGACAGGGGTCATATGCATCTTGATTTTCAATAAAATATTCAACAGTGTCCTGATAGTATAGGAAGGTGTTGGTAACCCATGTAATACTTCGTCCATTGTCAGTTACCCGTTTGTAGTTGTTGAGTGCTTCTTTGAAACAACTATTGAAGGACATTAAGCCATTTGAACAATTGAAATCCGGGCGCCAAACTGACATGCCATTATATGTCCTGTCATTTTGATTAATATTTTGGTGCTGGATGTGAGCTGTAGCCAGCACATATTTATAAGTCTCGTCGTTATCTTTGATTTTGACGTACATGAACTCTAGTGACACCACTAGTTGATTGCTCTAGAAATATTCGTTAGTTACCGCCCCCACTACTGTGCGCGTTTGCTTGTGTCCACAAGAATTGTAACATTGTTTGCCCACAAGAATTGTGAACCATTTTTGAGAGATTCGAGCAGTTTCAGTAAGCGAATTGATTGCATTTTGCTGAACCTTATAATCCATCCAGTTTTTCTGGTTGCACGTTTCGAGAATAATCGTTAAAGAATAACATAGGATTGCGCGCGTTTTAAACAATGTCGAATAGTTGTAGTAACGTTGATGACGTTGTCTTTCCGGAAAACTGGCGTAAGTATGCAGTGCTGTTGGCATAGAATGCTCTGCATGGTTGATGACGTCTCCAGATGTTAAGATTTGACTAAAACATTTCTTCATCTCGTCGGTCTCAATAATATTCTTTAATTCTAAAAATATGTAAGGGTTTGCTAAATTTAAGCAAGTTGATTGCGTTAGTAAATGCATTGCAAAGGAATAGGTAAAATAAATAAGGGAATTATACATTGTGACCTGGTAGAAACAGAAACTAATAATATGTTATTTACAATGGCTAACTACAAAGACTGGCGCAAAGTTAGGGATTGCTTCTTTCGTCATAAATATCAATGCCAATTCTAAACAATTTATCATTATAGTTCCAAAATGATGAAATAATGAGAGCAGAATGATTTGTAAAATCACGCGGAAATGTCACTAAATGAACACAGTCTTGATATGCAATAACAAATACATTAACAAGTTCTGTGATAGTGTGATTTCCAAACATTATTTGCCACTGTAATAAATATTAATAATGCAAATAATAAAGTATAGCAAAATTAAATTTGACTTAAATTTGAAGTGAAGTGTCATTGTTATCTGCCTTATGTTACACAGTTTTCTCATGTCACATTCAACATACTATTGGGCATACGAAAAGTGTTCCGCGATTTCCGGGTTCCGGCTTGAGCGCCGTTTCGTTCTATCAGGCCGCCTCACATTTCCGCATTTTTGACTTCAAATTTCTGTATATTGACATTTCAAATTTCCGGGTACTTATTGAGTTTGCCTTCTCCAATTTCCAGGTATTTCCTGATTTTGCCTTCAAAAAATCCGGATTATTTCCGGGTTTTATCCGGATATTAAATAACAAAAAATCCATATATGGATATTTCTACCGTGGACCCAAAGTAAATACTGAGCTTTCAGCGAATATCAGATTTAATAACTGTCTTGGGACGTCATTCATGGGCCATCCCAATAAAACAGTGGTACTGTAGGTAACGTCATTTATGGATCATGTTACTCAAAAATTGATGTTTTGGGAGACGTCATTCATGGACCATCCTAATAAAAAAGTTTTAAAGGCGACGTCAGTTGCTGCTACTTTTGCTCGTGGCTGATTGAAAGGCTAACTGGCGAGGTGGGCGAGCGGGTGTATTTAATTTAGTCTCTTATAGTACGTGGGGTGTAGCCGCCTCAGTTTAAATAGTACGCGGGTATATTTAACACACTATTAAAGGGCAGTGCGCGGGTCTCTAGTTATACGCAGGGGGTCGAAGCTCGAGTTGAAGAAGTACGAAGGGCGTACTGTTAGAGGAAGAACGGTACTATTATTAAGTACCATTCCGAGAACCTGAAGCGTCATCCAGAACCGAGTAGAAGCCATTTTGTAACAAATATTTCCTAGCTTCTATTTCTTCGAAGTCTTAGAATTAGTTGTACTGTGCTCGCGTTTAGGTTTGAGCCTTTTGTACATGCGCAATGAGCTTCTTGTTCCAACAACACATTCAGCATTCATAACATCCTTGGTGTGGCACTCGATGTACTCAACACCATCGAGTTTGATGTGTCGTATCTTTTTTAATATAGCTAAAAGCCATTCGCGCCTTAAATTATTTGAAATTTTGAAAAACAAAGAAAGGTAAAATTTTTGTTAGTTCATATAAGGCTTAGAGCAACAGATCCATTTTTGACTTTGACTTTATTCTAGCTCAACCCTATATGCGAGGACAATATTATACCAAATGTTTGACAATATAACTGACATAGCACCTCTGTATTAGCTTCTCTCGGTCAGAATTAGTTTTATAATGTATATCTCAAAACATCTTAAGGTAAGCAGACATTGCAGAAATTACAATTTAACTATTTTGTCTCAATTAATTACTACATATTACATAGACTTGAATTTTCAAAGCACAGCTGAGCACCTGGACGACTCTGAAGTAGACGGGGACGAGGAACGAGACTGGGAACGAGAACTAGGAGAACGGGTACGAGAAATGGACCGAGATGGGGAGGAGGGAGAATACAAAATGGGGGAATGTAAGAACTTTTTGGACGGGACAGTTGGCAAATGTGATGACTCATTGGATGGGTACGGGGACCGTGATTTGGATTTAGAGTTAGATTTTGAATCTGTACTTGAATCGTATTTCGTATTACTTCCAGATTTCTCCCCCCGACAATTCTTAGCTTCCCCTTGAGTCCTGTCCTTTGTTGTAAAAGCCTTCTATTTAACAAAATCAGTTTAAATTAAACATAAATTGAACTTACTATAATTTTTTAATTTAATTTTAAAGAATCAAAATTACGCCAGAGATTTCAGACACTGTTTTGGCTCCCAAAGAAGGATATTTAGAACTTTGCCCTTTTTCTCTGACAATTCGCTTGCAAGAATCAACTCGTATTTCAATATCTTTCAGTACACTGTGCGTTGAACGTGATGGTGATCTTGATCTCGATTTTGGCCTGGATTTGGCCACTGAACTTTCCCTATCACCTGGCCAAGGTAATGGAATACAACTTGAATTTGACTTTGACCTGAAGGTTGAATTGCTCCTTGAAACTCGAATTTTATTCCGTGACCTTGATTTGGACCTGGACCTTGACCTGGACCTTGACCTGTACCTTGACCTGGACCTTGACCTGGACCTTGACCTGGACCTTGACCTGGAACTTGATCTAGATCTTGGCCTGGACCTTGAAACCGTATCGGGCCTTGAACCAGGACATGGTTTTCGCTTAAAATCATCATCTCTATCAATGCTTCTAGTTTGCGTAGCAGACTTTCGGTCAATGGTTGAGGGTGACCGACGTCGCCGGATACGATAAGGACTGGCGGTGCGACTTCCGCTTCTAGCTTGGCTATAGTAAGGTTGCTGTTGTTGTCCAGAGCGTTGATTATGGTTCATTGCTTGCCAGCGATTGTTATAGGACCCACGACTAAAGCCACGCGCGCCGTGCATTATTCCACGACCACGGTAGAATCCCCTGCCAGGATTAATAAAATCTCCATGGTGCGATTTCACTGTGAGCACACGTTGCTGTGAGCCATTTTCTCGGCTACTGCTACTAGAAGCTCTAATGAATTGGCGTTCGCGAGAAGCAGTTCTTTGCAAGCCATTGCGCAGATGTGGAGGTACATTGGGCCGAAACCTGCATATAGTATTGAAAGTATTGAAACAACGGAAAACTTTTTATAGGAATTATTATTTACTGCTTCGTAGTTGAACTTCGCTTAAATTGAGCTAATAAACATTGATTAATTAAATTCTCCATGGTCCATACTGTAAAGCTTCATAATAGACCATATAGGCGCAGGAGCAAACTGTAAAGAATTGCTTTTAAATCCCATTTAAACCATTATTTGGGCTTTCCAATGCTTTTCGATATGGTTGGAAATTTAAGATCTAAAAACTGAAGCCGCGATATTTCATAAATTTGAAACTGGGAGCGATTGTCAATAGTCAATAGAAACACTATTACCTAGCCATTTTAATACTGATTTTTCTATCGTTCAAAAGTCGACCATCCAGTGATTCAATCGCATCTTCAGCCTCACGTTTTGTATAGAATCTAAAGTAAGCATTTTAAAACAGTAAAATAAGTTTAATAATAATTAGTTTTCAATTGAAATCCATCATCTTTTAATGAACAATTTTAAGAATGTTAATTGCTCAAAGTGGTGTGTATACCTCACAAAGGCGAATCCAAGAGAAGTTTTGTTTTCATGGTCTTTGGGGATATGAACATCTCCAACGCTGCCGTGGCCGTAGCCATACTTTTTAAACATACTTTTCACTTCTTCGCTAGTCGTGTCATACGTAAGATTATCCACTTTTAATGAAAACATATTTTCCAATTTTGTGATAGGGCCTCTGGTTAAATTGTTACCTGTAGAAATCATATTTTAAATTAGTAATTTTTCTTACTCAAAAAGGTATAGTAATAATTCTAGCAAATCTATTGCAATGAAAAATGTAACGTAACTTCTTCGCAGTCAAATTTTATGACAAGTATGAGTAGCGAAGCTTTAATTAGAGCGCTGTTTTACATTTATTTCGAATTTATGCAATAAGGTAGGGCTCGTAATAGTTAGCCGTTAAATTACGACACATTAAATTCTGTGAGATACGCTTAAAGATATACCTACCTTATCTAATTTGCACAGATTTAAATGTCTTTTTATGCCTGTATTTTTAAAATAATAACTGCTTATTGTAGAAAGTTAAAAAATTTGGCTGTACCTATTTTCATAAGTTTCGTAAGGAGTTTTGTAAGTACTTAAAGCAAATTTCTTTTCTTTTGATTAGAACAATACAATAACATAAACAAAAACGCTAGCATATTAAATTGAAGCACTTAAGGATTTTTGAGTGTATTGTTCTACCACCTATAAATAATTTAATTAGGATTTCAGTCGGTTAATTATTACCTTGCCCACTAAATCCCATGTATTGCTTAGAGGTACTAAAACAATTTCGATTTTGTTCGTTGTTACTATTCCTATTATTACAACCGTTTTGACTGAGATTGTAGCTGGAACCCGGAGGTGGCACTGGCCTCACTAACGAAGTATTTTGAAAACCTGACCGATTAAATTTGTTGCATGTCGCGTGGTCGACTTTTTTCGGAGACGGGGACCGATAATACTGATTAACACGAGCAGAAACTAGCTTGGTAGATGTTACGTTTTTAAAAGCTGGATCCATAAATTTGCCAAATCTATAGAATATTCAATTAAATTCAAATACCTATTAAATCGAAATTAAAATGAAACACAATATTATCAATAGTTTAATGTTTTTATAAAATCATGACTAAATGTTTTAATACTAATCAATTTTTTTTAAACCTTGCCGCTCTTGCTACAATTTTACGCCCGTCCACAATCAGACAGTGTAAGGCTTGTATAGCAAAAATTCCATCTCTACGATTCTGAAATCTAATTTAAATTGAATATAAATTGTACAGCTTTCAAAACCAGGTTATACAAATTATTGATTTTATGTGAACCAAAAACTAAAAATTTGTGAAGATTAAATTGGAATTAATTAGACACCATTGCATTACCTCACAAACGCAAAGCCCCTGCAGAGCTGAGTAATCGGATCTTTAGGAAGGTAAATATCAGTGACGTTGTTGCAGCCGTGTTTCTCGAAAAGTTTATTTAAATTTTTTAAATTCGTTCCTGGGTACAAATTCTCAATTTTCATAGAGATTGAGTCATTTTCCTCTGAAAATGAGTGCGAAGAACTTTCGCGACTGCTCATTTCAATGGCTGACAAACATTTACGACTGCCCTAACTGTTCTGCTGATAGAGACACAGAATGCAAATTTGTAAAATATTAAATTAAAAATCGAGTACTAGAACTACAGCTGTCTTCCAAGCTTTATTGCCAAATGTGATATATTCGCTTCACTGATAATTAATACTACTTTTATATTTATGTTACAAAATTTACGAGCATCTTTCTTGGAGTTAGAATAGTTCTAGATTGCTTCAACTTTATTGTTTATGTACTATTTTTTAACAGCCTATTGAAAACCATTTCGTCTGTGAAGAATCAAAATGACATGTATCCAATTTAAGCCAGAATCAAATCCAGCTATGTCATGAAAACAAAATAAGATACTTGAGGAAAATGTTAATAATAAGATTTGGAAAAGTGTAAAATGTTGTGTTTACAGGTTTTTAAAAAGTGCAAAAAAAATTATTTGCATGTTTTTTAAAAGTGCAAAATGTTATATTTACACGTTTTTGAAAAGTGCAAAATGTTGTATTTAAAAATTTTTGATATAAAAGTCCAAAATGTTCGATTTACAAATTTTTGAAAAATCGAAAATGTTCTATTTAATTTGTTTTTGTAAAGTCTAAAATGTTCTATTTAAATGCTCATATGTGATATGTCATATGAAATATTTCAATATTTTTGTAGATAGTGGATTTTAGTTTTAGCTTCAAATGAATATGGGCCATTTTGATTCTTTATAGACGTTTTGTCTTTTCGTATTTGAAGTTAACTCTTATGAATGACTTTAAAAATAAATGACCTAATTGTAGAATCAGGATAAAAATAAAATATGGATAGGGAATAAATTATTGGTTGTATTTGTATAAAGGGATGAAGTACACAATGCAAATTGTATGCTTTACCTAAAAGGCACTTTTTACGTAATTGTGTATTGTAAATTTTATTTAAGAAGATGTACATAAATCAAGTCATAATCATACTTGCAGGTGCAAAATACGCTTACTACTTCCGATATTGAATACCGTATGTATTTGACTGAATAAGCACCCAGGGCGCCAACTAGCGCCAAGTTATAAATCCCCCTAGCATAAGTGCTATCGAAAGTTTTTTAAATAGCTGAATTAATGATAGGAGAACCATATTCTTGGCAACAGTAATTTCTAATATTCTTAAATTCGTCAAATTTATTAAAATACAACGCAAATACTTTGATGTTATAACTGCAGTTTTTATTAAAATGTGAAATAAAGTTACAAACAAGGTATATTGACAGTAATCCAAAAGCTAATGAAAGAGCACAGAGTTACCAGAAGAAAAGATTTATGAAGAATAATAGTTGAGCCTCTGTTATATTCTCGGGTGGGGATGCCACAGCGAGTTCTACGACTTGTTGTCAAATTAGTACTATTTAAATTTGAAGTTGTGGATTTTGCAAATAAAGTAGTTGTTTTAGATGTGGTTACCACTACCATAGTGGTTGTAGTTGCAGTAATATTTGTTCTGATGAAATGAAGTGGAAAAGGTTTTATAAGATCTGCTTTTAAGATTCGTTCTTTATTACAGTCCCAAAAATCACATACGCAAACGTAGTACGCAACACCTGTATTAAATAATTCATGGCATCCGTTACTTAAGGGTGGTACGTTTGCAGGTGTACATCCTCTTATGGCTTTCCATTGTGTGGTACCTCGGAGATCAAAGGTGACAGCACACTTCACACCCAGCACTGCACAGCTCCTTTTTTCCCTGTATTTGTCACGCAGCAGTAACTTTTTGCAGTAACATCATCGCAAGCCAGACATTGCAAACTAGATGTACTTTCAGCGACAAGAGCGGTTATAAGAATTTTTATCGTCCCGAAATTGTAGATTGACATATGTTTCGGGACTGTGAATTTTTCCATTTGTTTTTTTTTTGACTTCGGAATTTTTAGCGTAACGGTCTCCGTGCTCAACACACTGCCGGACTCTGCCGTGCCGTGCAGTAATTTACTGTTTTTATTTTGAATAATTAGTTACGTCGTTATTTATTCTTTTAATCATTGTTGCGTTAATTTTTTAAGTTTATTAGTTTTAACTTTATTGCTGCGTACGCCAAGTTTGAGAAGTTAGAACTTTGCATGGTAATTATTTATGAAAAATTACATGTAAGACATTTAAATGTAATTAATGGATATTGAATGAAGAGTACTTTAAGAAATGATAGATATTTTGTATATGAATTGATAGTAATCAATTAAAACGTAAACAAATTTTCTTGCGTTACAATCTGTATTTATTTTGATTCAAAAAAATCAGGAAAATGTGACAAAATATAATTTTTACAGCTCTGTTTAATTGTATAAAACTAAAAATTAAAAAAAAGGAACTTTCTTAACATAAGATAAAAACTGGAACAAAAAGTGACCCTGAGAAAATTAATTTCTTAAAGCATACTGGCACCTCTGTTCCATTCTCGGGTTGGTATGAACCAATGTGTTGTGCTATTTTTTATAATTCCTGTACTACGAAACGCTGTACGTCTTGAGTTTGGGTTGAAGGTAGTAGACGGCACAGTGAGGGTGGCAGATTTAGTGGTGGTTAAAGATGGGGGGAGTTTGGTGTATTTGGTGGTTTTCGTTGAGTTGGTGGTTGTCTTTATGGTGGTGATGGTCGCTGAGGTGGTTGTTGTAGATGTAGTGGTTTTTCCTGGAGTAGTAGTTGTAGTCCTCGTAGTCATAGCAACTGTGGTCCCCAAGGGAATTTGAAACGGCTTGTTTAGATTTCCACGTGGAATAGAGTCAGTGTTACACAGGTCAGTGATGCATACGCATACAAAAAACTCTATACCTGCTGCGTCGAATTGTTGGTTACATCCGTTTCCTAACAGTGAGAACATGAAGCCAGCACATCCTCTACTGGCTTTAAATAGTGGTGATGATCCTTGGCGATTAAAGAAAGTCATGCACTTTTCATTTGGTTTGCATTGTTCCTGGGACGTTATCGCTGGGTTATTAGTCACGCAGTGGTCGGTAGCAGAGTTATCATTGCAAGAGAAGCATTGCAATTGCAAACTAACTGCACTTTCAATAAAGAGAGCAGTCAAAGGAAATACTATCGAGATTTTCAAGAAAAAATAATCTTTCCACTTAAAATGCGCTGCTTGATTATTACGCATGTTGAACAATTACAGATTAAATATTACAGATTTCCAAATTTTCGGTTCTTAACGTTACATAATATGTGCTTGTTGGTAGAAAAAGAAGCAGGTATTTGGTAGGACCAAAATTCAAATTCAAAATTAGGAATTTGTATCCTCCTTCTAGATTCTTTTGATCAAATTCCTTATTATGCACGGATAAATTCATTTTGAGTTCTTGACACTATTTTTTCGCTGTTCATGTTTTTAACTTTTTATTATTATTATTATCATCATATCATATTATTTTTATTTTTTGATATTATATGTTTAATAATTTTAAAAACAAAACTAAAACAAACTATTTAAGTAATTCATATTACATATCTATATAGTAATATTGTGTTGCAAAATAAAAACGTTTTTACAGTGTAAAAATGTTACATTTTAACAACATAAAATTATAAGTAGCCACTTACGGTAATGCGAGAATATAGCTGACAGTGCTCCGGAGATACTTTTTATAGTTTTCTTATTGAATTATATTTTATTTGTAATGTTGGCTCATGAAATGCCGCTTTTCACTGGCAGAAATTTCATAGTGGTCTTTTTCATACTATTGTTTGTTGGCTACTGTATTCTTATTCTTTAGTATCTTAATGCAAAAATATCCTCCTCTCTTACGCCTATAGAAGCCTATAAATACAAATGCGGCACCGTCATTAGTCTTACCAATTATTTTCGCACCCACATTACTCTTACCTGGGTTGTAGTCGCACCCATCCTAATCGCCCCCGCAGGCTATGACGCCTATCTTTATTCACCGAATACATATTAATATGACGTATTTCATTTATAAAAATATAATATATAAATATATAGATAAGAGATAAATATTCAATGCATCTGGCCAAAGTCACTTGAATGGGTTCACAAGTGGAGTTGAAATTTAAATTTCATGTTAATTCCGACAAATAAAAGTGATGTTGACAGTGACAGTGCATACATTGTAGAATCACAGAAAAATGAAAAAGTAAGGACAGTGCTGATTGTGAAGACGTTGATGGTAATGACGACGATGTCGAATCAAGGAATCAAGTAGTGCTGTCGCAAATCTATTCTGAAACAAATAGCAATAAATCGTTTTTGCTTTACGACAGCGAAGAAGATGACCGAATTCTCATTTTTGCAACCGACAAAAATTTAAACTTTATCATTGAATGCAAAACCTTACTATAAAATGTGACACTTAAAACTTGCCCAAAGTTATACGAAGCCCAGGACGACCACGCATGAACACAAACTACGCCAGCCAAGCAAAATCCACCATTATCTATTTAGTTAGACCATATCTGCTTATTCTGTGGGCCACCAGAAGATCCCGCTCAACACTGCTGACAACCGTGATCGACACAATAAAACAGCCCTGGCCCCAAACTACGCTCACCAACCATCCAAAATGAAGGCCTGGACACCAAAAAATAGTGATTCCAGCAGTGATTGATGAGCTCACAACATCAAAGAGAACTAGATTGTGCACTAGTGATGCACTAACACAAGAATGCTAAATTCACACCTATTGCGTACATATTTTGTATATCAAGCATTATTTTTTATTCTTTTTTATTATTATTACTATTATTATCATAATGGTTTTTCATTACATGATGTGGGTAATAAACTGACGACGGCTTCCAACTGCACTGGTTTCAAAGATTATATTATGTATACTTCACGGCGAAAAATTTTGCGGGTGCGACTAATGCTCGGGTGCGAGTAGGACGCGTGTGAGTACCACGGGGTTTTAAGAATGTGGGTGCGACTAATGCCGGAGCCGAAAACTTTGATTCTAACCTAAATGCCATGAAAATAGGACCATGTCTAAATTCTAAATACTAAACATCATAAGAAAAGTCATAGTGTTACATAATAAAATCCATATGCCATAGGGAAGTTCCAAGCTTACAGCTAGCGCTTGCCGGGCTCGTGGCGAGCAGCTGAACAAGTTTTGGAGGAAGGCAGTATTATCTGTATAATACTCCACAACGTAACTTCTCGTGTATTTTTTCCCCGACCTTTAATAATTATCATTAACTATTGAAGTCAAACTAAGTTTTTCTGGATACGTTTAAATGTGGAGATGAAATACTAGCGGATAAGTACCTAGTATAGTAGTGTTCCTCAACTAAAAGCTAATGTAGTAGTTACTTTGTTTTGTCTCCGTACTTCTCGCCAACTCAATCTCAACTTTTTAGTAATCAAAACAATAAATTGAATATTTAACACATAAATTGATTGTTATAATTTATTAGATTAGCCACTTTATAGGTTTCATTCATTTGATCAATACAAAACAGAATGATTTGACAGTGAAATAGGTTGCGTAACTACTTTGTTACTATGAAATGATTGCTGAATAAATCATAAAATAAAGCCACATTGCAGTTCTAAAAACTCACAAGCCATCTTTAATGATTTAATATGACACTTTGATGATGGTCTGAATTGACAGTTCAAATTGCTTCTTATCGTTAGAAGGATTGCTAATTGGTGAACTTCTTCATTTGGAAATTGTATATTAGGATACAATATGTTACATTAAGGAGTGTTATGGTAAACTGGATTACATTTTTTTTAAACCATATGGCATAATTATGATTTAATACACTGACGGTGCAGTGTCACTCTGAACACCGTCACTCTGTAATTCGGTTCTGGGTTGAATATACTTACTCTTGTATTAATTGCTTGTTGATCTGAAGTGTAAGTAACATTTAAATATTGATTTTTGAATTCAATTTTAATCTGAATTTTGCTTTGGACGAAGCCGTATCTGCGTACAATACTATTTCAGTCTGTGGACTTTTAAATTCTACCTTTGCCCCCGATTTTTCCACTTAAAGGAACAAAGCTTGACCCAAGTACCTCATTCTACTATCATCGTGCTAATTATTTAATATGAAGCACGATGTTAGTTAGTAGGACGATGCTTCATGTTTTGAAAGGAAAAAATCGGGGTTACATGCAGAATTTAGAACTAAAACAATAGCAATACAGATACGACTACCTCGCGAAATCCAAATTCAGATTAAAATAGGAATCATACAATACTTAAATGCCACTACACTAACTAAAGAGGAATAATGAATTTATAAGCAAAATATGATTGAGTGACGGTGTCCAGTGACGTTGAACCGTAAACTACTGCACTGGAGTAAATTTTGTCATTAATTTCAGTTTCTAAAAGCACTATTGTTGTACTATTTTTTCCGAGTTCTAATGTTGGTTTCGAATTTCAAAAAAATAATATTTCGTTTTAATGGATTCCGTAACATTGTGAAATAACCAAAGTTTGTGTTACGGATGGAAGAATGGCTATGAGCCAAATCGGTCTAAATAATCGTTAATAAAGTCCAATCAATCAAACTTTCAAATAGTTAAAGTGTATAATGATGTCGTCAACACATTTCACACAAATTCGCATTGAAAGTTAGTTTCTAAAATAATTTATTGTTCATTCACAAAACCCAGAAACAGTATTTAGATTAGAATTGCTCGTTATTAATTTATTGGTGACCATTATTTTTGTATTCGTAACTAACTTAAGCCCTGACTTGAGATCAAGTCTCCTAATATTTATTACTTAATTCCACGAATTCCACCTCACATGAATATCCAATTTCTTCCGCCTGGTTGCTGTGATTTACCACAAATTACGCTTTACCTTTACAAAAAGTTGGTTTGCCAAACTAATTGTCGTTGCTTACAATCAAGGCAAACCCCCAAAATTTGTTATTTGTGGGCGTTTGCACCCTAAATAGTTTAATTAAGATTAAAAACTAATGAGTTTGGTGCGGAGTTGTATAGTATCGAATAGGAGTCTTTCCGCCAAAACTTGTATTCCCAACCATACGTTCCGCCACAAGTGCATCTACCGCAGCGAACCTGGATGGTGGATTGTGCCTATAGGGCGAGTAGTCGAGTAGGTACGCTAGGGCCAGGGAGATGGGCCAGGGAGAGAATTAGTGCCAAAATATATTATCGTCACATTACCCGCCCCTCATATCTGGTATACGGGCATTTTCCTCCTGGAAATTCCCCCCCCCCGGGCATTATCCCCCCAGGACATTTTCCTTCCAAATCGTACCGCAAACATTATTCTCCCAGCATCAAATACACAACCAAAATGAGCGAGTATTCCTTCATAGAAAATTTGTGTATTATTCATAGATTTTCTCCATAATATGCAATTATAATAATAATAGCTTAAGGGGGAGACATAGGATCTTCGCGCCCTAAGATAAGCCTGTAAAGACGTGGGAAATGTTAAGGTATATTTTTTCTAACATCTTTTCTGCTATACCTAGGACGCCTAGAAGGAAAATTTCAAAATTTTTGTTCCTGTTACGAGTTACAATTATTTAAAGATCGAAATTTTTAGCGTTGTATTCTATGTGATTTTGAAACGCCGCAACTTTGAGCGCTAGAATAAAATACTTAAAAGGCATAAATCAAATTGGCTGGAAAAGAGCTCGAAATTTTATTCTATGACGCACCAGAGGAGGTCTCAAAAGATGTCTAAACATACTTATTGTGGATAGCGACTCATGGGCAAGTGAAACCTATTAATTTTGTGTGAGTGGCGTCGAGCCTGTTTACTTAATTGACGAACGAGTAACAATATTTCTGCCATCACCATTGTTGCTAAAATTGGCAATTTAAGGGATATGGGAGTTAGAGCATCATACTAATTGTTTTTGAATATGAAAAGTTTTGATTTCTTGCACATATAATCAACAATCAATAAATGTTTATTGAATATTATTGGTTAAACAGTTTCTGAGTTTTATAGCTCATGCGAGGTATTATCTGTATACGTGGAAGAAGTGCCTTGTTCCGGTTTTTATAAGAAACATCAAATCAGGTTCGGAATGTCGGAATCCCCCTCACGATTTTTATCCGTGGAGGAAAATGTGCAGAGGGATAATGTCCAGGAGAAAAATTTCCTACAACCCTCATATTTAATCCATTCCTATTTTGTATTTCCGTAAATTCTTTTCATTTTTGTTTTTTAACCAGTGAAAGGCAGTCCCATAGTGTGTAGCTGTAATAATATTATTTAAAAAGCTTAGCCACTGTAGAAATTGTCTAATCGATTCTCATGCGAGGCCTTTCTTATATACTATGTAAAGCCTCCTTATGCTATTAGTCATAAATTACCATTTACCATACAGTACATTGTGAGCAATAACAATGACAATATCAGTTGTCAGTGGAACGCAGTCACAACAAAAACTTCTTACTTTTTGGCTGGGTTATTAAAGCTCTTACAAACCACTATAACTCACCACAGTAGCACTTTATATATATTTTAAAGTTTCCTCAAACTCTTCCTCCACGAGCTATATAATATTACAATTAGTATTACCAGAAAATTGGTATTCACTACCTTCACTTGAATAAATGTCACCTGAATCTGCTTGATTTTACTAACTCGATCCACCATTACTGGATCGAGTTAGTAGAATCAAGCAGATTCTTTACAAAAATACAAACTCGAACTTGTACATTTTTTCGAAGCAGAGATTTGCGCAACCATGCCAAAATTCAAATTTTCATTCTCATAGCACTCTAGTCTATAATACCATGAAAATGAAAATTTGAAATTCTAGTTTGTTTTTATATCTGACAGTCAACAGTGCGCAACGCAGTACTCATAAAAGTTAGCTTTTCGCCTTTTTGATCCAATGGGACTGGACATAAATGGCGCCACCCAACTTTAACATATTTTAGTTTGGACACATCTGGCATCCCTTTCTTCCCCTTCTTCGGCATTGCGTAAATAACTAATTATCTTTAACATGGGGTGTCATGTTTTCCCACGTGACTCACCCTCAACTTGAATGGTAATATTTACGTCCGACTTCTTTTGTTATATTTTGAATATTGAAAGACAGCCGGCAGCCCCGCCGAAAAGTATTGAGTTTGAGGCTTTTTTTTTCATGGTGTAGTAGGACTGTGTGTCGTGTGTACGTGTGTAGCTGACATGGGAAAGGTGAGAAGGCCTTAAAATCTATTGCGGTGGCTTTAACAAGTAAGTACCACTGGAAAATTCCAACTTTTTCTATCTGCACATTTTACAATATTCCCCGTCAGCCATACTATTTGTGCACCAGGTGTAAAATCTGGACAAAATATTATAAACGTCTAGCGAATATTATATTTCTCAGTGATGAAACCATCTCGCTGTAAGCTCAGCATTTATTTCGGGACAAAGTTGGACTGATCCGGTGCGAAGCACTGTATATTTTTTTTTATTGCAGCGACGCATGAAAAAACGTTTTTGACTGACCCATCAGTGTGAGCTTAGATATTAAAGTAAATGAAGAGTACTAAAAGAAATGGTACATATATTTTCTATATCGATTGATAATTGTCAATTCGAATGCAAACAGTTTTTCTTTCGTTATGATCTGTATTTAATGTGATTAAAAAAATAAGGAAATGTCGAAATGTGATAAAATATTATTTTTACAGCTCTGTTTAATTACATAAAATAAAAATTAACAACAGAGAAGCTTTCTCAACGTAAGATAAAAACTGGAACGGAAAGTGACTCTGAGGAAATTAATTTCTTGAAGCATATTGTGACCTCTGTTCCATTCTCGGGTTGGTATATACCAAGCCGCTGTGCTATTTTTCAAAATCCCTGTACTACGAAAACGAAAAGCTGTACTTATTGAATTTGGGTTGAAGGTAATAGATGGCACAGTGAGGGTGGCAAATTGAGTAGTGGTGGTTGTAGATGGCGTGAGGGTGGTATATTTGGTGGTTATCGTTGGGTTAGTGGTTGTCTTTAGGGTGGTGGTCGTGATAATCATTGGGGTCGTGGTTGTAGATGTGGTGGTTGTTGTTGTTGGGGTGGTAGTTGTCGTGGCTGGTGTTGGGGGTGCGGGTGTTGTAGATGTCGTGGTTGTTGCTGAAGTAGTCGTAGTAGTAGTAGTAGTAGTAGTAGTAGTGGTAGTTGTAGTTGTGGCGCTTGAGGACGTAGCCGCTGTGACTACGGGAAATGGAAACGGTTTATTTAGATCACCACGCGGAATATAGTCAGTGTTACACATGTCTGTGGTGCATATGCACACATGATACTCAATACCTAGTGAGTCGAGTTGTTTGTGACATCCGCTTCCTAACTGTGATACGACGGTGTCTGCACATCCTCTATGGGCTTTAAGTAGTGGTGGTGTTCCTCGGTGATTAAAGACAATCAAGCACTTTTCATTTCTTCCGCATTGTTGATGGGACGTTATCGCTGGGCTATTAGTCACGCAACGGTCAGTAGCAGAGCCATCATTACAAGTCAAGCATTGCAAAATAACCGCACTTTCAACAAAGAGAGCAGTTATAGGAAATATTATGATCGAGATTTTCAAGATAAAAGTATCTTTCCACTTAAAATGTCTCGCTGGATTATTACACGACATGTTGAATAATACAGATTCCCGAATTTTCGAAATTTCTTACTTTTAGCCTTGACAAAGGCCTACGCGTACCTTAATATGTGCTTGATGGTAATAGCAGAGGCAGGCATTTAGTTGGACCAAAAATAGAAATTGTGAATTCTTTTCCTTCATCCTCTCTCTAGATTATTAAATTAATTTCTTTACTATGCACTTTGCATAGAAGAATTTATTTTGACCTATTTACACTATAAATTTTTATTTTCCTGTTCATGATTTTATTTTGAACTTTTTTATTATCATCATATTTTTATTTTTTGACAACATCATTTTCATAGCTTCAAATACAAAGCCACGACAAAATATTTGAGCAATTTATATTACTTATCTGTATGGTAATATTGTGGTGAAAAACAAACGTTTATTTTCAAATATTCCCTACCAGCCATACTATTTGCATAGCAGGTGTTTAATTTAGGTTAATTAAACATTTTTATTCATATAAAAGCTGTGCAATAAAGTTTAATTTGAACTAGAATTTTAATTTTAACTGGTTATGCAAAATACAGGAACTAGAAATTTGCTTAGGTCATTAGCCTGAACTGAAGAACTACTACCAACAACTTAGATCCGCTATTTTTAAACATTCCTCTTGAACGGAAAAAAACAAGTTTCTGTCTATAAAGAAAAGATCCTTGTGCTGAACCAAGCCTTGACTACATCTCTCACAGAATCTCGTAACTCTTGGGTCTTGTTGTGTTATTTTAGGGAGTTTAAGTTGTTCTAAACTCGGTAGTTGAATAAAATTAATGAAATCATTCAAATTCAAAGGAGTTAAAACTTCGATGGGGACATCTTTTTCATGGTAGAAATAAATGGATTTAGCTAGAACAAGAAATCTTGAAAACCAGCGAATATCATTTTGACTATATCTTGCATACCAATGAAGTCTCTCAATTGTGTCTGGTATCTGACATACATTTTTAATTTCAACAGCAAGTCCCACACGTAACGAGAGAATTTTGAGTTTAGAACAATGTGTGAAGCAATTGCAGTCAAACTTTGCAATTTTATTTGAGTAACCTGCAGTGTCTGAAATATGAATATAGGCTTGAGTAAGAAAACGGAAATTATTCCAAATGGCAGCCTCCACCTTCAAAACTTTTGATGTATGAACGTTTAGTGTGTGTAAACGTTTTTGTAACCCAAGGAGGTAAAGGCCATCCGCCCAAAACTGTTCAAGCCCAATCAACTTCTCCCAAGATACTGTGAATGATTTTAATTTGACTTTTTCTAAGCCTAGAAGGTGACAAAGGGTGGGCTTGGCATTAATTCTGGAAGACAAGACAGGGTTTATGAACGTTAAATGTCGGAGAGTTGCATGATGCTTGGCGATAAACTTGACGATTGTTTGGTATAGGGCTTCGTCCGGGAAATATTCATGAACGAATAGGGAAAAGCTTCGGAGTTGTGGGAATGTTAAAACGTGTAGAAATGCTATAAGACTCAGTTTTTCTGTTGTTTGTGTCGGCTGTACTTTAATCTATATATACATTAAGGATATTAATTAGTAATTAATTCACATGGTAGATAGAAGGTTCTGACTATATGTAGGTGTTGTATATTTAATTAATGACTGACCGTTAATTTTCTCAATCGATGAAGATCCACTGTATTAAGCGTTGCAAAAGCTGAGAAACTTGGCTGAATTTCTTGTTGATATGATATTTCAAGAACTGGTGGATCAGGTGGTATAACATCGGAATGAGGCTCCATCCCAATTTTCCCGTCACAGGTATACATACTGTCGTCCAAATCATTCATTATTTTTTGGAAATAAGCTGACACTGCGGAGACCCCTTTCGTGACGCTGAAAATATTAGAAAAAGCCACAGATTAAATTATATTATAACAGAACAGTTAATGAATAACTTAGCAAAGTCGAATAAAATTAAAGTATGCACATTTATGTTAATGCTTTATATTGCAAATTAATTAAATAATTGTGTACTTATGTGTATCCGCCCACTTCCAACCCACTAAAAATTCACTATTCTTTTCTCCCTTAATAATCTCATTCCCATTTTTATCAACTGTCACAGTCACACAGTCTGACTGCACCGTGTCTGTTTCGCACTCAACAGTTGCTTTTGAAAGAACCTCCAATCCAAAATTCCCAAGGGCGGTCTCATTTAAAATGAGACTTTCTATATTGTGACAGCATTGTAGGATTTTAACTAAATTAATTTCCCCAATAGTTGGATTATTGTATTTTTGCCGGGTGTCATAATCTTCTGGTCGAGGTGACTCAATTTGAAGCTCTTTCACAGTTGAAAATATAGCAAGTTTGTGTAAAACGTCTGGAGATACATCGAGTAGGTCACATACAATAAGTTTGTGCATTGGAGTTCCACTCCAGTTTCTGAGGAATTGGATACTATTGCGGGTTAATAGTCTTTGAAATTTGAGAAAGCAACTATCGAGTACTGATTTCCACCTGGAGCAAACAAGTCTTATTCTGCGCTTTTCTTGCAGTGGTACATATTTGAGGATTTTTGCAAGTTGCTAAAAACAATAATTAGAAATCAAATAGATAATATACCGTGAGATATCATTATTAGGCATTTAGTTTTAATAGGAACTGAATGCTATTATTATGCATAGACTCTTACAGAATCTTCCAAGTCGTGGAAAACGCTAGGTAAAATGGGTTTTGAAAACATTCTTCGACAACATTCCTTTTGTTGGTCAGCTGATGGAACTTGTTGAGTTTCATTAACAATGTGATCAATAACGCCCCAAATATTTTTGATTGTTTCAGGAGCGACCACTCCGTCCGCGGCATCGATTATTAATGTTGAAAGGAGCCCTGGTCTTGCGCTGTTTTCATTTACTGTAGTGTCAAGTTTTACCATTGGTTTATCTTGATAATTTTCATTGTTTTTGTTGCTGTTTTTGACTTCATTGTCAGTGCTTTGTATTTTTAATAGATCAATTTTGCTAGCCTTGGTTGCAGCAATATTTGGTTCTGGTACTACCCAAACCGAATTTGAAGTCGGCAATACAGAAAACGGCTCGGGAATAACTGAAATTTCTGATTCTTCAGACATTTCTGTACAGACGCCTATATCTACTAGGTCGTTAGCGTTAGTGGTATCCTCGTCATGATAGAGCTGCGCCGAAATACAAATCTGAGACGATGATTTGCCGGACAAAGTTGTGAGTACAGTTGAAGAATGTTTGACTGCAACCGATTTAGCCATTTTGTCGATTTTGTTTGAGTTGCCAATATTTAGGGATAAATTTTTAGGTCCAAGTGACAGTGACGCGCATTCAGTGGCAGTTTGTGCATCAATAAGATCCGGATGACTGTGTAGATTAACTTCAGCTCCAGCTTTAGGAGACAAGGGCTCTTGGTAATTATTGTTATTTATGGCACAGTTTAACATTTTGTTAATTTTGTTTTACGAATTATTCTTTTATGCATCCGAAATTTTCATCCTAATAGCTCCAGTCGCAGTTTCAGAAAAAAATATTACTACTAAACAAACCACTGACTATATTTTCTCGGGGTCTGGCAAAACGTAAAAAGAAACGTTTCCTTGGACTTGGACCTCAGTAAGGACAAATTGTGTGGTAACTCGAGTGAATTTTACACAGTATACTTCAGTGACAGCGTCCAAAAATACAACTCACAAAATACACTCGAGTTGCCACACTTTTCGTTCTTACTGAGGTCTAAGGAAAAGCTTCAGGCTATGATTTTCCAGATCCCGAGGAAACATAGTAAGTGGTTTCCTTGTAAGTTTAAATCTGTATACTTAAGTTAATAAAGAGGAATACAATTTTTATCACAGGACTAATTAATTAATATTGGAAAGTAGCCAGCTTAACTTTCCAAGTTATTGAAATGAGTTACGTTACAACGACCATGATAATTAAATAGGTAAGTCTCTCTGCTATACCCGTACAATGAAGCAGTTCTCGAGGAAACTAGGAAACACTCCTTTTAAAAATATGTAATAATTGTCTTATAAAGGAATTTGAAACGTTAAATCAAAATAACTTAAATTTAACATACCTAAATATAAGTTTGATATGCAAACTGAACTACCATACATCTTTTAGGGGAAACTAATTTAAAGTCAACGGACACTAACAGTGTTTTATATGCAAGTTTTAACTCACAAAGCATGTTTTTAACTTGTTATAAGTTCTAACAAAAAAAGCCAAACACTAGCTAGTGTTGTAGGAGTTATGACTTTCGTTGTAAGCTGTTAAAGAAAAAGGGTGATTTTACGACGGCGGTTTTTAACGTGGTTGTCCGCTCCACCATACAAGTAACTCGACATCTACAGTGAAGAAATTAACGAGAAATTATTAATTTGATCAGTATATCACATTATTTTAAAGTTGTACGTTGTATATTTATACTTTAAAAATAAAACAATCATGTGCTTGTGCCGCTGACCCTTTACAATAAATTTGTAGAAATATAACTAATTTCATAAATCGTTTTTCTATTTATTCCAGAATTTGAGTAAATTATTTAAATTTTCCTTTTACTGTGTTTGTTTACAGAAAACCTGGTATATTATCAAATAGGGCTATTATTTGACTTACTTAAAATTTTGACTAACAGTATGAACCCTGCTGAACTTTTAGAGATTGACCTTGGCTAGCATTGCTATTAATTTTGACTGGCTGTTCAAATTTTAAAGATCTTATATTACAAGTATCTTTTAGAGTACATGGCGTTTTTGTAACTCCTTGATAAACAAATGGGGACTGTCGAGATTTAAAAGAAATTGGAATTCGATTTGATTTCCCTTTTTGTGTAAATCCTGTCAAGTCATAGAAAGGTACATCGTTCGTGTCGAGCTTCCGGATTGGTCGTCTCCTTGTCATTGTCACATCTCGAACTGAGCCTCGGTCTATTTTGGGTGTGTAAATGAAACCTGGGCTTTTCGGCAAGGCTGCAATGTATTTTAAATAAAATATATTAAAACACAAACGCGTAAAGTGTCACTTTTAATATGCTCGTTGTATAAAAACTAAGCTCAATTTTGAAATAAAAATTATTATTATATTTTAATATATTCATTACTAGAATAGCAATAGACACATAGTTAATTTACCTAGCCTGTCCTTGTGTTTGTGAGGAATAGTTGCGCAAGGCGGTCTTCGGCACGACGGTGGAGAACATGGAACATTGTAGTCTGCAGGGCCTGGTTGTACTTTTGTTTTTAAGTATTTTCTCCATTTCATAGAGCATTCATTGTAGGACGAAAATCCAATTTGGGTGGGAGGATAGTAACTAGTAATAGATAAAATTCAAGTGTGAAAATTCTACGTTAAACGTGTGAAAAGTAAGTTCTTGGTTTTAAAAAATTTGAAAAAATTAATTAAAAAAAAATTAGTATTTTTGAGGGCTTTAGAAAAAATAGTCTACTTATTAGGTCCTGGTCTTTGCCACAATCCAAAATCCGGGTACTTTCGATCCCCAATGACAGCACTAGGAGCATTCTTTTTCATTTTAATACACTGGTCTCCCGCAGGTACGTACTGATTAGGCGATGGGTCAAATTCTTTTCCTCGCCAAGGAAAAGGTCGAAATGTAATCGAAATTGGTTTTTTCACCTCAACTGGGGCTCTAAAAAAATTTAAAAACAACACGTTTAACTTAGGTTAGTTTAGTTGCTTTAATAAATTCAAACCTACGTAAGTACAATAATGTATATTATGTAAAATTAAAAGTAAATGTTTCGAATAAAAATTCTTAGAAACTTGATAAAAAAGCAAAATTGTAAAAACATTTCAGAATTTATTTATTCAGATGTTATTGCATAATACTTGTAAATAGGTCCGGGGCTATCGTTATGTAGATACTCTTCATGTCTGCTGATGATTGACCAAGATGGACCACTTAGTGTTGGCGGTAACATGTATTTAGGACCAGGGATGTCGTAGTCTACCTTATAGTTGTTGTCAGGCCTTCCCCGTATAATAATTCCAACGCGACAATCTCGGCATTTATCTGGATCATAGGCGCCTGGACCTGGCGCAGATGATGACACACGCAGTGGTTTACTTACAAGGATTGCTGATGGAGGGTTTGCTTTTCCAAAACGTGTCCATCCAAACAAGTCAGGCCAAAGGGTTGAGGATCTTTTTCTCTTCTGGTAAGGCCTTTAAAACATGCTTAGGTGTTAAATACTTTGTTATATGTACAGCAATTATAATATATTTTAGAGGCAAGAAACTATAGTGTTGAACTGAAATCTTTTAAAAAATTAAACATGCATCAATTTTACCTAGACAAGATGATAGCTCTGGGTTTATACTTTCCTATAGCCGTAAATTTTTCAATATCGTAACTAGCAGGGCCAGGACCAATAGAATCTGAATTCTGAAATCTGTAGATAACATTGGATTCAAGACAGTTTGAAGTTTAAATTAACACAAGTAATAAAAATGTAAATTATGAAATTAGTTGTGTATGCACTGCAGCGTGTGTTGAGCTTTCTTACCGAATGGAAAAATGCTGTTCATTGTAAGTATCAGGACAACATTCTTTCGTTACCATGTAAGCACCAGGTCCGGGACCGTAACTATTAACTAAAATAAAGTATCAAAAATGAAAGATACAATTTATACTAAAACACTATAAAATGTCACGTCATAGCCACGCACCTTGCAAGAGTCTTTGAAACGTTATCACCAACTTGTATCGCTTCACAGCAATTCTGTTGCTACAAAATGCTTATTAAATTGCTACCCTTTTGTTAAAATCTTACTCGGTTTCCTGTGTTTGAATTTTAGTAGTATTTCAGGAGGTGACGGCTTTACTTTAGAATAATCAGGGAGATAGGCAGCAGGACCGGGTGACTGAAAAACTGCGGTGTTTAAGGATACAATTGTTAGTCATAGAAAAAGAAAACAAGTGAAAATTTAGAGATTTAAAATATTTTCTTAATGTGCAAACGCAGTTAAATTACATGATCGAGTAAGTGGATGTCCTCCAGGCGGTGGAATGTAGGAGCCCATTGCAGACCGTGTGCGTCCTAAATTATTTAACAAAGAGCTTAAATTAACTCATAAACTATAAGGCTAAAAATTTCTTGAGAAATTCCTCAAATAATTATTGTAAAATTTACATAACTATATCTTTATGTGACTAGGCTAGATTTTAACAAGAACGAAAACTCACGAGCTTTGAGAGGAGCCTCTGCGGGAGCAGTTGCCCCAGCATCCAATTCACATGCCAAATCCGTTTTGAGACGAGATGCAGATTTTCCCCGAGATTTTTTGTCCCCATGACTCGACTGACGGTTGTCACTGTCAGATGAGAAAGAGAGTCCACCTAATATTGAAGAATGACTGCTGGACTGAGCTGAGGCTTCTCGAGAAGATCTATTATCATTGCTCTCGCTCATATCCGCCAGCAAGTCCTCCACACTCCCACCTCCACTGTCATTGTCTTTAAATGCAGTGTAACTGTCGATTGAGCTGATTTGAGATGACGCGCAAGCGCTAAACATCTTAGCGAATTATTTGGATTAATGATTGATGATATACTTCTTTAAGTTTATTGTTCAAATGACGTCGTTCTTCAGGTGTGTTTAGTGAAAAGTATGCAGCATAAGTCTGATTTTGGTCCGTGGAAATTGTTTTTCTCTCGTCCTCCTGTAGTTAACGCAGGACCTGTAAAAAATTCAAGTTTATTAGACTCGGTTTGGGATTTGAGAGCTTGGCGCGTGATTGTGACCGAACCTTGCAAAATTCAGTCGGGTTACTTTGGATCTGTAGTAACCAAGTGCGGCCTAATTGAATGTGAATTTTTAAAATCGAGAGAGGACATGCGGCGTGTTTCCTTTGTAAGTTTTGGTATTGATATTTGTATACAAGGTTGACATTATGGATGGCCAATTCAAAATTTCCTGCGTTTCGCGCCCGAAGTATTGAAGGGAGCCTTAAACTCCCAAAACTCCCTCCAAAACTCCGTAGTTTCGGAGGGTTTCGGAGTTTTTGGAGCGTACATTTAAATTATTAGCAATTATCAACAAATTTTTTATACAAACAATTTATGAACCTGCAATACGTCTTTTTGTCTGCTGGTTATTGTACTGTAAATCACTATAAAGTGACTCTTGCTGTAAACTTAAACTATTAGCATGAAATTCACAAATGCCGTGTTTTTAGGAGTTTTGCACCTCCAAAACTCCCAAAACTCCTAGCGTTAAAACTCCCAAAACTGCCAATGCTCCCTTCCTCCCAAAGCTCCCAAACTCCTTGGGAGTTTTGAATTGGCCATCCCTAGTTGACATACAGAAAAATATAGTACCTATACTTCGTGTACTTGCAATATTTTATGTGTATTAGTAGTATTCCCACATTTCAATTTGTTTTTTAAACTGGAGTAAAGCAGGAGATTTAATTTAAAACTTTTGATTTATACTGGATATTGTATTCAGTCTTACGACGAAACTGTCCTAACATAGATATCCGGGAACTTTGAATGGATTAAAAATAAAGGCTGCTTACGTAAGTATAGGAGAGTCTTCTTAATTTTGCAAGTTTTATGACAGCATTCAGATTTATTTTTTTAAAAGAGTCAACAACTTTTATTTTTATTAACTATTTCTATTTTTCATGCTTTTTAAATCAATTATTCTTATTTTGACGTATAACTAGATAATGTAATGAGTTTCTTTCAATTAGTATTAGAAAGAGACGTTATTTTAGTTTGTATTCTTTGTATCGTAATACAACCTCAAATAGTTAAATGGTAGGTGCTTGTATTTAGCTATATACAAGACAGGACAAAAGCAGATTACTAACTAATGAAATAATGGATAATACTGATAATAACTGGCGTTGCCTTTTTCACTGCACGCCACCCGAACCCGCTAATGTAAACTTATTACAACTTGTCACTGTCATGCTTTGCTATACGCATACAATTTATGAACGCTTTGCTTTTTTAATACAAACATTTTGCAAAACTGAATTAAAAATCACATTCCAAAAAATTAAAAAAATAATTTTACATATCAATTTTTACTTAATTAATGTTTCTTTTAAATAGAAGAAAAACCGTTGCCATTTACAACTATAACTACCTATTAAGTTTTTCGTTACTAGTACGGTACTGGTATACTGACTTACGAGTGATCTTTCGGCAGTGCCATATTTCTTCTCTACAATATCGTCCGATGTCCGATTCTGTTTTTTAATTCCCTTAATCTTTAGCATTGAATTAAGTGGAAACGTTTTGGTTTTTTTATACTTACATTAAGCTTAGAGAATTTTAAAACAACTCTGCGTTTCACATAAATTTGGGTGACATCAAAATGCTATGAATTGGATCTGGACGTTGGAGTCGGAGAAGCAGAAATTGAATTGCGTCCTTGTAAGGACTCCTTACGCATCTGTCTGTATAGTTATTGAAATGTCTAATGAATTTCTAAAATTATACAGTTGGTTTACAAAACGGAATAAATGCAATATTTTTACCTGTCGTATCTTTTATTTTTACTTAAAAATAGTCATAAAATTATCACGCCTTTAGCAATAATTTCATTTAACTAATAAAATTAGGGCTGTTTTCTAATGGATGCCTCTTAATTTTTAAATCCGAGCCGATGCGATAGCTTGCCCTGCTTACAGCTCGACAGAATTCCATCAGCTGGGATTTGGGATTTAACTGATAAAGTCTGCCGATCAGAGGTCGGAGCCTAGCCTAGAAAATAGGCTGAAAATAGGCGATAGGCTAGGGTGCGTCTCTATTTCTTGTCACAATAGGCTAGGCAAGAGGCAGGCTAGCCAAAGTTTTGAATAAAAATATAGGCTATGGCAGGCAATAGGATATTAGAACCTGCTAGGCAAAAACGGCCTAGTAGGCTTTTTGTTGTTTATATTATTTTGTGTTACACTGATTCATCCTAGATTCTATCGCCACCATTTGAATACGTTATGCACTACAATTAAAACAGTATCATAAACGTATTTTGTTTTATTCTATTCGTTCCCTATCTTATTCTATCGTTTTATGTTACGATTTGTGTTACTGTTACTCAGTATTCGACTAAAATACTTCAATGTAGGCATGATTTAAATTACAATATGATTGTCAGATATCAACAGTGTTCATAGGAATACAATAAATTTGTTTATAGTAGAAAATTTACAGTGGTTACTCTAAATAGTACATATCTTTAAACCAAAGGAAAAACTTGTAGTGAAACCAGGATTATAAAATCATTTTAAAATCATAGAAGACAATGGAAACGGAAATTACCTTTATTTGTCATTAAAAAATATGACTTTAATAGGCTAAATCAAAAAATGGCCATTGATAGGCTAAAAATAGGCTAGGCGATAGGTAGGCAGACTTTTTAAAACAGGCGATAGGTAGGCTGTAAGAAATGGTACTCTGATAGGCTAGGCGATAGGGTCAATATTGATACTACAAAAAATTAGGCTAGGCGCTAGGTAGGCTGTTTCAAAGTCCCACCTTTGCTGCCGATAGCTTTATAAAATATTGGCTAACAACTTGACACAATTCATCGCAATGCACTGCTACGTACTCCTCGTAGTCGTGTTCAACACTACCAAATTACTAAATAATTATTGTAAACATGAACCATGCCAAATTCTACTTTTTTGTATCCTTTAACTTGTGCTACAGCTTTAAATATTGAAATAAATATAATGTTAATGCAATGATTTTTGTTCCCCCGACCCCGACCCGTCTATTTAAGTTGTTGTTGTGGTTTAAATTTTTAAAAATATGAAAAAAATTAATTTGTTAAAAGTCGAGGTTGCTAGAATATTTTAAAGTATTTAACTTTTTAAAGAAAAAATAAAACTAATGTTCTGAATAATACTAGACTGCGACTAGGATTATTTATTTGAAGCCAAAAAGATGTAAAATTAATCATTTTTTTAGGTTTTGTTTAATAATGAAACCCTACCAAATGCAGGGAGTCGTCAGTAAGAAGCTAAAGCTAACCTGGGGCCGTCGACGGATAATATAATATGTCCTTGTAGTCCTCATATAGGATTTGTAAGAGAAGGATCTTAAATTCTTGTAGCGATACATAATTCAATATTCAATAGTCAAATGAAACAATAACTTACCTTCAAGAAAAATTAAAAATTGATTAGTTACATTATATAATCTGAACTAAAAAATAACATTTCACCAAATTAAAAATGCAAACTCAAGTAGTTATTATGCAAACCCTGGCGCTCATTACATTCCTTACAATATCGATGGCATGGTACAAGCTGAAACAAATTCAAGACACAGATCGCTTTTTTAGCAACTTTGGCTTTAAAGGTAAAACATGTCACAATTCAAAACCCCCTCATTTCGAGTTGCAGCTTCAATCAACTTTTAAGAAAACATCGGAATGTTTTGCAACTGCTGCTCTGTCCATCCTTGCATGCTCAATAGCTGCTTTATATTCAGCTGGTTCGCTCATCAAAACCAAGTATCTTGCTAATAATTCGACCACGCTCCAAAATAGTGACGGAAAATCTGGTGGTAATAGTCACACAGATAGTAGTGCTGGTGCTGGGGAGGCCCAATCTGGATCACCTGCAGCAGCATCGAAATCACTAATACAGCCAGAGCCCAAGCCCAAAGAACAAGAACAGCCCCTACAACAACTTCCATTTGCAGACGTGGTCCTTCAATCTTGTCGTGTCTATGCAAAAATCAATCAATTCAGCTATCCAAATATTTCATTAGCCTTCATAGCAATTTACTGGGGACTTGAGCATAATTATGTCTATCACTGGCTCCTCCTCAACAGTGCTTGGATGATATTTTTTGGAGTCAAAGCCTACCTGTGTAACTTTTGCTTAGAAGCGTACACTGTGACCCAAATCCCAGATGAAGTTATGAAATGTGCACTAGCTGCACTTCAGTCAATAGTGGGGCTCCAAAATAGAAATCCTTCCGTGGCTATTGCAGGAATTATCATGATTTATAATATTCGGAACAGTCCACCCTTCTCATTATTAAAACCTTTACCCTTCTCACAATTTCGGAATTTCTTATTGGGAATGAGCTTAGCTGCAATATTTCAAGCTACTGGGTTTTATTGCCTGTTCAGTCGTTTAGAAATAACACAGATTTATCAGCCGATGATGAGGAAGTGAATGATTAGCTGTGAAGCAGAAACTGGCTGGAGACTGACTAGTACTACTCCTTGTTCTTGTTTGACACTGCTCGTCAACCGATCATTATAAACTGTGTCAGAATTTGAAAAAATTTGTCCTAACACTGAAGAATCAAAATGCCACGGCCACCGGACTGAGCACGGGAATGAATGATTACAAATCTGATTTAACTTTTCAAAATAATGTTGTATGAATAATATTCGGTTGTAAAAGAGGCTAATAAATTAATGGAAAATAATTTTTTAAACTAAATACTACAAAATGAAAAATGGTGTCTTATTACGGTTTTGAAAAAATTATTAGCAATATGTACCTCACAGCAAATTCAAACTGAAAACAAGAAACTAATAGTTCACTGATCTAAAACTTACCTCATTCATTATTCTATTTAACTTTGTATTTATAGTCTAGCATCTAGTGGCCTAGTTCATTACTTAACTACTAGTATTATGTATGTGGTAACTGTAATTTATTCGTGAAATCTTTAAAAAGCTTGTAGATTAGTTTCATAAATTTAAATACAGCCCCTTGTGCCATTCATTAGCCAGCATTTAGTCTTTTACTGTAATAAATGTAAGAAGCCGGACCACATGCAGACGCAAAATGGCCCCCCGAAGCAAATACACAAGAGACGACCGATCCAGTAAAAGAAATAGCCGTCAACGAAACCGTAACCAAAATCGAAGGAAAAGAAAATCACAGTCAAAATCCGAATCAAAGTCGGCATCGGTATCGGCAAAGAGAAAGCGAAGGTCAACTTCAAGAAGTTCCCGTATTGGTACGACTCGCAATACTCACAATATACGAAGCCAAAGTAGACGTCAAGGTCAAGGCCAAGGGTCAATGGGCTCATCTTTTTTGAATTCAGAGTATGACGAAATGAAGGAGTTATGCATTCAAGAAGCTAAATTAGAAGCAGACCTGAATTCCTTCGAAGTAAATGTCTCGAATAATTTACGTGCTTTTGCATACGGGATATCGTTATTAAAGGATTCACTGGTTCAGTTCAACACACAGGCCCCAGAGAAATCATCCGGGCGAATGTCAACAACATCTCCATGAAGTCCGCATCTCGGAATTGAAGTCGAAAATCAAACGCATAAGTTGGCATTACAGATTAAAAAATGAAATTCTCAACTATATTTTATCATAATTTCAACAATTTTGGGATATTTTGCATCTGTAAAAATATTAAAAAATGTACCGGTAGTAGACTCTGCAATTCAGTTGTAAATTTTAGTAAAACCAAAGATGTACCAACTTACTCTAAAATTTCATACTTAATTGCTTATTGCCTACTTAATTTACATATTATGTACAAGTACATATTATATGCGAAGTAAAATTATTAGCAAATGGCAAATGGTGTATCTGTCTGTTCCTGTAGTGCACTCTTGGCAAGATGTATTTATTTAGTTTAATTCAGTAGTGTAGATAGTAGATACTTTATAAGCTTAATTATATCTTTCACGCCTTCAGTACACATTTGCTGATGCAAATTAAAATGGAGCACCCAAGAATACAGCAACTAATAATAAAAATGTATTACAAAATTATAGGCTTCTGCAATGAAAACAAAATATTTTTCCTCATTGCTGTAAATGGTTTTTTCTTGTGTTCTTGCCATACTACATTATTGTGAAATAAAATATTATGAAATATGCAAAAGCTACAGTCTATAACAATGATAATAACAGTCATTCTCATAAATTGATAAGGAAAACCAAAAGTATTATTTTTATTCTTGTTATGTTATATTAAATTACAAGTTTCAGTTTAGGCTATGCAATCATCACTGCCGTATTATTACAGCTTCTTGTAAAACAAGATTTGCAAAAATATGGCAATAAACACAGGTATGATAGACTGCAGCTAATTTTAATTGAGGTAATTTTGTTGTTTAAATTAAAGATAGGTATTTATTAACTTTTAAGCCAAAATGTCATGAAGGGTAATAAAAAGGCGTAAGACTGACATTTGATTTTCAAAGCGCATCGAGCATGAGAGGGATAATGTTTAAAGTGTAAAGTACTGTAAAGGTGTCACGTATACGGCTAGAGAAGACTCAAAATAACCCGTCCATGTTGAGCTTATACAAAACAGTGTGCATATACTTTAAAATATCTTGATCCCAAAAACATGTTAACAGAAAACAGAATATTTTGCAATTCTTAAAAACGTGCTAAAAGAATATTTTGGAATTTTCAACAACATGTAAAAAGAATTTTCACTTTTCAAAAAACATCAAACTAATACAATTTGGACGTTTTAAAAATTGTAATAATTAACATTTTACGCATCTTTCTAATTTAATATGCTTTTATTTTTTTGCTGACATAGCTCATTTTAATTCTAATTTTAATTGGATATGGCATGTGTCATTTTGATTCTTCCCTGATGATAATATAGTTTGTGAAGAACCATATTGACCCATTTCCAATTTAAACTTGAATTTAAATGAGCTATGTCATGAAAACAAAATAAAAAACATGCGTAAAATGTTAACTAAGAGTTTTAAAAAAGTGTAAAATGTTCTAGTTGCATGTTTTTGAAAATTGAAAACTGTTCAATTTTAACGTTTTTGAAAAGTGTAAATTGTTCTATTTACATGTTATTGGAAATTCTAGAATTTTCTAATTAGGTACATATTTTTGAAATGTACAAAATGGTCTATTTAAATGCATTCAAGACCTAATATTTCAATATTTTTGTATAATTATAATACACATTGGTTTTTAGCAAAAAATGAAAATGGGTCATTTTGGTTTTTTACGGACGATAATAATAATATGTGGAAAGGATGATATAAATTAAATTGTTTACTCATATTGACCCCTCCATGCTATTTATTTCATGACTAAAACAAGCGGATAGATTTTACTATATATTTAAAATGTATTTAAAAATAACATGAATTTCCGAAGAATTAAGTAATTATAGTTACGTAAAGGATATAAAAAGAGGATAAAAAAATTTGCCCTTGAAACGTTGAAAATGAGTCAAGTGATCATCGATTGTTGATCAGACTTTTGTGAGAATGCTCTACCTTGATCTGCATTCTATTGTTCTTCACTCTCACATTACTTATTAAGTCTCCTCGCTACTTTTTTTCTGTCTTTCCATTTCCATTTCCACTGACTTGTAAAAGTTTTGTAAGTCATTTTTTTCTGAGCATACAAAAATGACTGTAACAACCTAGCAACAGCAGAAAGGGAATTTGTTTTTGCTTTTATTTTAACTTTACATACATATTTTTACACACCACGCAGACTTATTGTCAGTTCAATTTTTTTATAAAGTTGTATATGCGGTCAAATGCAAAAAGAATTAACGCTGCCTCCGGCCTCCGGTCTACACATTATCATAGTACATTCTTAACATATGGCATGACTAGGTCTCGGTCTCCCATAGCCGTCATTGTCCATAGATAGATAGATAGATAGATATAATTAAATATTTTTGTAATATTTTAAGTATATGCTGACATGTTGGGAGCAAATTCATGGAGTAGTGAAGCTATTTTAAACTGTAACATCATCATTATCATAGGTACTATCGACTTATTGACATTACAAAAAAAGTTACTATTAAATTCGTTCACATTGCTTTTGGTTTTAATAATTTTTGTACTGCATTTGTATGCTACACAACGCTGTGAGAATTTCAATTTGGAGTTTATTATTTTATTACAATTTTGAAGCGGTTATGGCTGCACTGATTTAGTTTCGTTATAAGGAAAGTGTGTAAATTGCACTAATAAGTGCTGGTGTTACAGGCACAGGCAGTGCTTTAAATCTATGTTGTCAATAGTGCATTTTATTATTCATTATGGTATCTATCTAGCAGCTCTGAGACAGACAACACAATATAATTATTTGAACGAGTTTAATTCGAAGCTCCTTATTACATAAAATAAAAACGTACTGTATAATTTTAACCTACTGTAAACACATCATCACATAATCACATTCTGTATTTAGTTTGTTTTTTGTTATTGCATAGCGATTACGCAAGTTTTAAGAGCTGATCTCACTGCATTAGTACCAACAACCAAAAACCAGCTTTCCTGTCAGCTATTTGCTTCAACCTCAGCTTCACCTTTTGCCTCCAGGAAAATAACTTGCTTGCCAACATCGACATGGCCATTTTCAAATTACACACACCTTTCGATTCCGATGCATTCTCTATAATTGGTCTTGACTTTCATACGCCTAAATTGATGAAAATAATTTTATACATATGATAATCTGGATCTGGAATAGTTTTAATCACGTCTATGATGTGTACAATATTTAGGAAAAAAATAATAAAGCCAGTTTTGTTTCCAATTTCCAACATGCAATAAGTACTGAACTGTTATTTTTTTTTGTTATGCAAAATGCAAAGTTTTGATGTTTCTAGTAGGGTGTATTAAAAGCATTTTTTAAAGAAGATTATGGACCCACCTACCATGTTGGTTTTTTTATTTAAGTGATGCTGGACGCTACTCATTAATTAAAATCAATATAGCTTAAATTTTTTACGTAGATGTGACACTATCATTACATTTTTATAAACAAATACACAGCTGCATATTATACTACTTTTTATGAGATTATTGTGAGCTCAACCTCAGTCCGCTCTCGATCCGCCCATTTCCAAGTTGGTCCAAGTTTTTTTAAATCTAACTGAGTAGACTTTCCATTACAGAATACAGATATCGCAGATCAGTAGAAAAAAAGGCGAGAAACAAGCAAAGATTATATTCATGGGTAATTCTTCATTGTTTTTAGATGAAAGGTTTTTTGAATGAGTGAAGTAGTATTTTTAGATATTATGCAGAATAATATATCGTGTATTATTTTTTATTATTGCTGTTTTTTTAAATTTTTAAATCAGCATAAACTGTTTATACAAGTACCTATTTACTTACGAAGATGTTATGTTTTAATTAAATGTCTATAAAATGGAAAAATTACTAATTTTTTGGTAGAAGTTCCAAAATAAATCATAATGTACCTGCTTAAAATATGGTTTAAAGTCGGCAAATCTCACGTTTTTAAAAACATCTTAATATACCGTAATGCTTCAAATTCCTCCAGGGTCACTATTAGGTCTTTTTCAATTTCCAAAAATAGATTTAGTTTGTTTCACAGTTGTTCTGATTAAAATTTAGCCTTTCAATTTAAAATGAAAAACAATACAAACCAATTACCAATTTTAAATTTTAAACTCAGCAGTTTAAAAAATACTAGTTTTTAAATTTATATAGTTTATTTTTAAAAAAATTAAAAATGCTATTTTTTATTTAAGGCTTATTTTAAATTGGTATAAGGGCAAATCGAATTAATACATTATTTTGTTAGGAATATCGATCACCACATTTAACTTTGTAACCGTTCTATCAAAACATTAGAATGGTTCTAAATTACCTTCATTTACGGGGATTGCTTAACAGCGGTAATTTTTTAGGCTGGCGTTTAAGACATTCTATTATTAAATTAAATCACAAGTATATTTAAGAATAGTTATTAATTAATTAAGTCAATAATCATTTATACAGCATGAATTTATCTAACACCTTGTATAGAATTATAGGTATATTACTTTTTTGTAATATATCTAAAGCATTTTTTTCTATTTCTTTTAAAATATGTATTGTACTTACTGTCTCCTTACTGTCCTTATAGCAAGCGTTATTCTAACGCCAGTTGTAAATAAATATTTGTCCAATAGTCGCCCAATGTGACGATTGTTCAAAATCTGACTTCTTAATTAGCCCACAGTCGACTACAGTATTCCAATAGCATACGTTTAGCTATAGGAATTCATTAAGAAAAAGCGAATTATTTATTTGAGTAAAAACCAACTCTTAAATTTCTTCAAAATGTCTCCTTCCATTGTTAATGAGTCATCGAGGATTCATGACATTAAAAAACCTCCAAAAATGCATTTCCAGTCTCTCATTGTCAGAGTCAGTGTCAGAGAGGAGTGCTTCAATTTAGTCCTTTTCCTAATTATGTACAAGAACCTCCAAACTCATTACAAAGAACAATCCAAAAGCACGTATCACCTTCATTACAAATCACACGCATTATTCATTTTTTATCAGCATTTTTGCGAATACACAATTATACGGGGATACAGTAAAGTAAATAGCTATTAGCTACACACGCATATAGCTAATGAAGAAAGGGAATTGCCGATGTCCTTTTGTTTTACTTAAATAATGTATTACTTGGGATTACAAAAAGCAAAACGAAATACCTACTTGCTTATTTTGCCGAAAAAAAAATTAAACACAACTAAATACATTCAAATAGGTAGATCAACTATTTTGCTTTAAGTGAGAATTAGAGAACGGCAATTTTGCTTCTTCAGTAGAGATAATTATGTACATAGTATGCAAAGAAATGAACATACATTCATCCCATTGAAACCTTAACACTAAAAACTTGTAATTTAGACCAAATCGAACCAAGCAAAATACAAAACTGTGAAGCCGGAGCGAGAGTCAAAAACTTGAAGAGATTATTATCATTATTGTAAAATTGAAATCACTAATGAGATCCGCCACCGCCACCGTATAGCTATAGGGTTGGCCTATACTACATCTAAAGAGAGATCGCAATTAAGTCCAAACACATAGAGTTGAACCTACTACATATGGCTATTACGTATTACGTTCACTTACGTATAAAAGAATGACAGTAAAAATGCAAATATTTCTAACATTTTGTTTGTGTAATTTGATCTGTGGTCTGTGATTCATTGAAGTTGCGTATTGTTGGATTCGAACTTTATTTTGAAAGCTACCATACATACGTATGTTTGTGTTTTGCATAGTAGAGTCATACCAATAAATTGACTACACAGTAAAAACGCTTAGCAGTTTCAGTTTCAATTCAAAAGCACAGATTGGCTTTTAATGCGCTGTATTTTTATTAATATATTAATATTGTCCGATAGTTTCTACTAGGTATAAACAAACTCAAAATTGCAGTGCAAATAATGGTCAATGTAATTTTGCGGGGTCTACAAGTCTCTGCCTGTCTCCATTTGTAGCCAGGGTGTCAAAGGTAGAATTTCAAAGTTTGGTTTTAAAAGCTAGCCAGGGCTTTTACTAGAAGAAATGCGGTAAAGGTTTTTTTCGTTATGGATGCCACTAATATTTTTTAGCCTACAAAGGAGGGGTTAACTCGTAACGTCGTATGTCCATATAATGTGCATTGATTTTTGTACTCCATGTGGATAACTTAAGAATCATTTATAAAAAAACATATACGGATGCAGAATTCATAGGTACCTACATACATGCCTAGCATAGGTGCATATGTAAATGCATACACTAAAGACTAAACTATACATAGTAGGTAAAACATCTCGCCGTTCAAGAATCACAATGCCCCATATCCACTTTAAGATACAATTAAAAAGAGAGATGTCGACAAAACTTTTCATTGGATAAATAAGTAAATAAAATATTATTAGTGAGTTTAAAAAAAGCGCACAATGTATTATTTGGATATTTTTTGGATATCACGAAAATTTCTATTTACAAGGTTTCTGACAGGTGTAAAATGTTATATTCACACGTTTCTTGAATATAGTAAATTGTTCTACATCTATTTTAAAAATGTAAAATTTTCTATACATGCACATGTTTTTTAAAAGCGCTAAATGTTGTATCTACATGTTTTTAAAAGCCTAAAATGTTATATCTACCAGTTTTTGGAAAAGTGCAAAATTTTCTATTTAAATAATTTCACGATTATAGTATTCTAATAATTTTGTAGATAATTAAATAGATAATGCATTTTGTATTTGGCTCAAAATGGAAATGGGCCATTTTGATTCTTCACAGACAATATACATACATTATATAATACAAACGGTAGACAGTCATGGGCTACTTATACGTTTGTAGGTACATATTTTGTAATTTATAGCTTTCAATTTTGTTTCACAATGGCGATGACGCTACCACCAAAATTTTATAACTACTACACTGATTGATATCTCTGATCTCGTAATAATCGAAAAGGAATATTTGCTTATTATTGGCTTTATGTCCATAGCTGCTTGACTCTACTTAATGTTAGTAAAAAATTAATTTACTAACCGTAGGAGGCAATTTCGATTTGGATTTCATGACTTTGTATTCCCCTCGTTAAATATAAAAATCCAAGCTTGTCAGGTGCCATATAAGAAGCCGTCCTTAATTTACAGTGGGTATGCTATATACACATTCCTAATGCCTCACGCACTCACGCTGTACAGATATAGCCATATAGGTAAAAGAAACGTATTGAGTTTGACATTGACATTGACATTGACCGTGGATATGAGATTTAATCTAATAATTTGTTAAATGTGATGACGATACGTGTAAACACCGTGGCAGGGGAGACTCTCTTAGGCCACGCCACGTGGTCACGCCGCCCCATGATCCTCACATCCTTTAGTAATGGTGCTGTTGAGTATTATGTAGAAATCAGCCCTTGTTTTCGTCCGCGTACTTCTGTTTGTATGTCGGACGTGTGTGTCAGTGTGCCTCAAGAAAAAGTTGGGATCCGCCAACTCTGTTGGGTTCCACATTCTTTAATAAACACTCATCCCCATCAGTCATCACTTGATGTTATGCCCCGACTTAATATAGCAAAATTGATGTTTTATTTATAAAAAACTGTATGTTTTGTTTTTGATATGAATTTGGATTTATGTATATTTTATTAAAATAGATGATTATATTTGTACTTAAATTGAACCAACTTTCACTAATTTTAAAAATTTTACTTTGCAAAGTGATATGCTGCTGACAGTGCTGACCTTAAAACTCATCGTCAGTCTGCTAATTATTGCTCAAGTAATTATTGTCCTAAGTTAAAGATACGCGTAAAAAAACTGAATTTAATTGATGCAGTATATATAAGCATAGGTATTTATGGCGTTATTATTATACATGGAAGCAAAACTAGATAAACTCAATTTTTTCAATATTATTACCGGTGCAAACAGGAATACAATGAATGTTTCAATAAAAGCCCGGGAGTCAGGAGCTGATTAAATTTTAAAAAGTGAATAATTTTAAAATAGCGTAATATATTCAATTTACACGTTTTTGAAAAGTTCAAAATGTTCTATATACAGGTTTTGAAAACTTCAAAATGTTCCATATACAGGTTTTTGAAAAGTTCAAAATGTTCTATATACAGGTTTTTTGAAAAGTTCTAAATGTTGTATTTACATGTTTTTGAAAAGTTCAAACTGTTCTATATAAATATTTTTGAAATGCTCAAAATGTTTTATATAATTTTTTTTGAAAATTTAAAAATGTTGTATGTACAGGTTTTTGAAATGTTTAAATTATTTTATTTACACGTTTTTAGAAAGTACAAAATATTATATTTTTAAGTGGTTTGAAAAGTGTGATAAATGTTTTATTGAAATGTTTTTAAGAATTGCAGTATACATTATTTACACCTTTTTAAGTCCTTGATAATTTAATTTTAATTTTTAAATTGTGCATTTCGCATTCAGCCAAAATGGATACGGGTAATTTTTATTTTTTACTGATGATATTGTATTTGTATACAATACTATAAATAACTTTATTTAAATGAATTAGATTCGCAATTTGAACTTGCTTCTTTTCAATTAACTTCTTAACTTACATTGTTCCATCAATACCTTGCATACATACAGTATTAATTACAAACGGCGTCAGCATAAAGCAATCAAGTAATGAGTACCATACATCTGAATAGCTACCGTGTTACGAGCAACCTATGTAATGTGTAATTTCAATTTAGTCAGTAGATTCAAATTAAACATTGACCTTCCTTTAACCCTAGACCAGAAGGTGAAACAGGTCATTGTTGAAATGTATAAGGAAATCATATGGGTAATTAAGGAGCAATTTAAATTAGTGAGAAATTGAATGCATATACCAAATGAGCTCGTTTACTGCTTGCAGGGCAGGAAAATTGAAATGTAATAAAACAAGGAAATGCCCAAAAAAATCTCAACTCATGATATATGATTATGATGTAAAACTATTTCAACGTTTATATTTTCGTTACAAATAATAACTTAAAATTCCCCAAAATTGGTAAAAATGACTTCCATATTTTATACGGAAGATTTTTCAATTTCACTATATACAAATCCAAGCAGAACCTTTTGAAATAATTTATAATGCTACATACATAGCTATATAAATATTATGTCCTTGCACGTGCTTAACCTACATATCACGTTTTCCTTTCATTACAGATAATTATGTATAGACACTTAAGCTTTTCCTACGATTACGATTTTGATTGTGACTGCGTGAATGTTGACCGTGGTGTGGTGTGGCTTTTCGTTTTCGTGATTCTGCAGATTCAGATTTAGATATATGGTTTTCCTAATATTTTACAGGAATTGTAAACATTATTACATCTACAACGAAATAAATAGGAAATAAATACTCAAAGCTAAAAGTAAAGTTAATCCTATCGAAAAGTATTGCATTTGGGTATAGTTCTGTACTTATCGTTATCGCTATCGCTGGTTTCCAATTTTTAAAAGTTTATAGCTTCACACTTGTAATGCAATTTATTACAAGATCCTGAAATTCTGGACAAGCATGCATTTAATTACTACATAGGTTAGATAAAGCATTTACATGACTGTAGAGTTATATAACCAACCACCTGACGTTATTAGTATTTCAATTTTCCCCAATGTTTTTACGTGGTTTCCTTTATACCAGCATTAAATATCTTTACAAACTGGAGATCTACTTTACCGTCAGTAAAGAATCCAAACGGCCTATATCTATTTTCAGTTAAAAATAGAACTACATATCTACAAAAAATAGAAAATATCTTGAAACCTAAAAACATGTTAGAAGAATATTTCAAACATGTAGAAAGCATGCAAATAAGACATTTTGAGCTTTAAAGAACTTGCCAATAGAATATTTTGCAATTTTTAAAATAACTTGTAATAAAGCATTTTAGCACTCTACGAAAACATTCGAATAAAGCATTTTGCAGTTTAAAAAACTTGCAAATAGAACATATTGAAGTTTTGAGAACATGAAAATAAAATATTTTTACATTTTTAAAAAATATGCAAATAGAATATTTTTAAATTTAAAAAAACATGCAAATAAAATATTTTGTCATTTTTTAAAACATGCAAATAGAATATTTCTCCTTTTTTTAAAAACATGCAATATGATTACAATTTTAAGCTTTTTGAAAAATCTGTAAAAACAAAATATTCGACACTTTTTGTAAAAATTTTAAACTCCTAAAAACTTGCTTGTAAAAAGTTTGCAAGTTAAAAAGTTAATGATAATTAACATGTTCCGCATTAAATTTTTTTTGCTCCTGTTAATTCTAGCTTAATTTTGATACGGGGCATTGTGATTCTCCACTCACGATATTGTTATAATAATAGAGGGTTAATCTGTGAGTAGGCTTATTGCTTGTGCACGTCCGATGTTCATACGTGCAGCAGTGGAAATCATAATAACTGATCAAAATTGAATCTACTAAAAAAATAATTCAATACTAATGGCCAAATCTTTAAGAATGTATATTGATACGGAGGCATATAGATTGTAACTGCACGGCAGCATGAGATACCATAGGTACATACTCTGTTCATTCAGTCCTAGTCCCTAGTCCCAAGCAAAAACGCACGTCTGCCGTCTGCAGTCTGTAGTAATTGACTTCATTTGGCATTGACATTGGCCGTCGTATTGTTTTTGTCTGTGCGAGCGAGCGAGCAAGCGAGTGAGTAAGCTTCCTTCCCATGGAAATTGACAGGCCTTCCCCTTTCTATATTCTATGCACACTAAATCAAAATCTGCACTTTATTTACCTCCATTGCATTTCATTACTTTGGCGTTACATATTTTTTGCTTGCAAACCAAAGTTTTTTCCACTACTTGGGACTTGGGGTTTGTCTATCTGATCAAGTCTAAGCGTTTGTGACGCGGGATCAAGACTCAAGAATCAAGAATCAAGAGAACACGATTAATTTTTATTTATAGGATTTTACTTGTGATTTGATCGTGAGTTTTTTGCACGCATTTTTTTCCCTTCTTTTTTTTCTTCATTTCTTAGCAATATGTTTTTGTTTGCAATTTAACTCCTTGTTCCTGTTGATGATTATTTTTAATATTTTTTTTGGGCTGTGAGCTTTCTTGGTATTGTTTTTCCATTAGGGTACCTATATATTCGTTTACGCTTATTTTTGTGATAGGGTTTGTTGCTGTTGTGCACCTTTTACAATATGATTGCAATTAAGTACATGGTGTAGAGCGTATGCCTATATAATATATGATATATGGGCTGTATAATAAATTTCAAAAGTTATATTGCGGCTTTGTATATTTATTGTAATACCTATGGGCTCGCGTATACAGGTAAATATAACAATAATAAAACTGTATGTAGAGTCGTTGGGTGTTGTCCAGATTCTTGAAAAAACTTTACATCCAGGACCAACCAGGACAGAAGGAAGCTCCCGGCATCATTTTCCATTAAATATTTTTCGTATAAATAGTGGAGCAGAGACCGATGTTGAGTATCAAAGTTTCTTTCAGCTGTTAAAGACAACATTCAAATCTTCTCTCACATTTTCAAGCTTCCAGCTTACCAACCAAACCAAACTCATCATGTCTAGAATCGTAAGTTTTAAAGTTTCTAAAAAATTTTCAAAATATTCACAATTTAAACAAATTTAAAACTTCTTTATTTGAGCAATTAAAAAAATCGTTTTTATTATGCGTTTCCAAGAACTAAAAATATCTTTATAAGCACATTTTGAAAAAGTGCAAATTTCTTTATATGTAACACTCAAAAAACCGAAAATTCTATATTTTTGTACCTTTCAAAAAACATCAAATTTCTGTATTTTCTACATTTTAAAATAGTTAGTTTTAATTGGATACCTTTTTTAATAAAGGGGCAAGCTTACACTAGTATTTTTTATATCTGTACAAAACATAATTTAAATTTTATTGTAAGCAAGTGAACAAAACTGTTTACAAAATTTATTTTTCAAGAAGCGACACATTTAATAAGCTAAATCAAATTTAATTACAAATATTAATTTATAAACCTTTTTGTGAAAATTTCTAGTTGGCACTCATTGTTTTGGCCGTCGTTGTTGCCTGTGCTTCAGCCCAATACTATGCTGCTTCCCCATACTACGGTGGTGTCGGTGTCTATGGCCGTTCCGCATACGCCGCTCCATTGGCCTACAGCGCTGGATATGGTGCCGTGGGATCCCCATACGCCTACTCCGCTCTTAACCGTGGAGTCTACTTCGGTTAATTCAAAAATTGCTCAACAATTTTAAATGTACCAAATACCAAGAGACTGCATCCTGATTTGAACGGCTACAACCTGGCTCTGATTTTTTGATATTGTTACCTGGAATAAAGAATAACTGGAGAGCATCTTACACTGGACCTTTTAAATGTTTTTTCAATTTTTAGTAATTTCTAAAATTTACAATGTTCAATCCAACAATAACATGAACAACCTTAGACATTTACTGTTTAGGTTTACCATCCAATAGAAAATAAGGGCGGAAATTTTTGAGTTTAACAGCTGTCTTTGTTCAAAATTTCAAAAATGGTATATTTGTACTGAGAAATTGTGAGGGCTTAGTTGCCTCTGCCTTTGTTGTTAATCAGTGTTAAAAATAACTTTTTTCCTTATTTTTTTATTGTGATACGTGGAGTTTGTCTCACATAATTGTCCACCTTGTTATGTTTGAAGTCAAATAAAAAACCCATTGGCTGATCTTTAAAATGTAATACATGGTGTGCTGATTTTGAATTTTGTTTTGTATTCATATATACATCGTATAAGGCATAGATTTCATGAAGAATAAAATGGCTCATATCCCATTTAAACTAGAATTAAGATATGAGATAAGCTACTTGAAAAATACGTAAAATTAGAGATAATAGGTTCCAAAAATTGTAAAATGGTCTGTTTACATGTTTTTGAATATTGGAAAATGTTCTGTATCCATAGTTTTGAAAACTGCAAAAATTAACGTTTTTCAACTGTGCAGAATGCTAGATTTTACTTTCGTAGTAAATGGCTTATGCCGTCTACGAATATAGGCTGCGCGTGTTTTAACATAATAGTAAAAGCAATCAAGCGGCGCAAAATGCGTTAGAACAAAGACGTAAATGAAGAATCACAGCGATATTACTATCTTTAGCTTAAAATTATTTTTACTTTTTAACTTACTTAAGATTCTCATTTTCTCATATACACTGTGCATTTATTTAATCTATTAAAAATTAAGAACAATTGCTTCGTTGAATCGTCTTCCAAAAAATAATTTGATGTTAAAAAATCCGCTTTCAAACTCAATTGAAGGTAAAAAAGTTTGACAGAAATATCCCTCATGTTTCTGTTTGTAAAATTGCAGACGTCCACAAAAATAATGCTAAACGGTTATTTTGCGAAGATATCATCCAAAGTTGCGCAGTGTAGAACAGCTCCCAAAGAACATAATGCTGCTTATCGTCTCTTAAGTATATTTGTATATGCTAATTTTTGTTTTTTTAATTTTTATAAAATTTTAAATCTACTCCAAAAATGCAGTTGAACATTAAAAATATTTAAATTGTTCCTAAAATAATTAAAATAAAATTGTTCCTACCTATCTACATAATTTACCGGAATTTTTTCAATTTTATACTATTCAGTATATAACAATGCTAATTAGTACCAATAGGTATATGCCAATAGGATATTATATTAATAAAATCCAAAAGACGCTTTTTCCGATTTCCACTTTACCGTCACGTGTTGTGTTACCCTATCTATATTAAACCCTTAACCCAGGAGGTGCATGTAGATGTAGAATATAGAATACAGAAGCTAACTACGCACATTTAATGTGCTACTGGAGGAAAAAATAAGTCCTAAAATACTTAATAAAATTTACAAGCCTTAACGCAGCTCGTTAGCTCCTGTTATGCCAAATACTGCGCAATATCGCCCATTAGTATACCAATCAATAGGAAATTAAATGTTCTACATTTTAAATCCACATTTAGTATTTTCACTCTGCTTACTTGGGAACGTTTTCAGGTGTAACCCTGGGATTTGGCCAAATGTTATCAAAGTGTCTTCTACTAACCCTAGACACTTCAGCTAGCATAGAAACTTGAGTGCATTTTTGGTTGCTAGGCAACTAAAGCCCGGGACATTTTGAAAATTTTCTTGAAAATTCAAAACTCAAATTTTAACATGCAAATTTATATGGGAAAATCAAGGCATCAAAGGGTCCCCCCTGTCAAAATTTTTAATTTTACCAGATTTTTAGTGTATCGATAAAAGTCAAAAAATGTCGTTTTACATTAAATTTTACCCCCAAAATACTACTCCAGCGCACATTTAAAGCAGATAGGGATCGTGCATACATGACGTCGTAAGTGGGGTCGATGAGTCTACTTGGGCACTGGTGACATAATCCCATGTTAAAAATTGCCATTTACGCAATGGTTAAGCTATGGGGTCCTAGGGTCCTAAAAGTGGGACTTTTCGATGACGTAATTTGTGGATGCTCCTTTATCCGTTTTTTACGTTCAGTAAAATTTTATAATAAATTACAGTTGCTATTACTATGATTTTCAGCTATTAGCAGTATCTCGCATGCGTCTCTATTTAAAATAGCCTGTACTGGTAAATTAAAATTTTCCCCTTGAACATTTACCCCACCGGATTGCTTTTCCCTGGACAATTCCATACCGCACATTTGCATTTCAAATACAATTGTTGAGGTAAACAAAATAGCACTACTCCTTATGGCGGAGACCCGGCTGATATTAGACTTGTAACTTGTACATATTACTGGAGAACACTGATGTGTTTTTGTAAGTTTGACTTTCAGTTTACTAAAACAAGCTACGAGTCATCGTACGCATATAACGATTAAAAATAGATGACCGACTCTAGGTTCAAGCGAGTGTAAAGCCAAGGGGCAACGAACTGTTTGCAAAATTTATTATAGCAAATATATGGAGGTTATAGTTTTCAGGAGTTCACATAATGGCACGTTCTTTTCTTTCATACACCAATCATACAAAATGCATAAACCGATAATTGTAAATGATTTTAGTCAATTAACTGTTTGGTAACAAAAAATTGACCCAATGAGGAGCAAGAAAAATTGTTTATGAAAGAACTATTTGAGGGTTGGTATGTTGTCGTAGTGTAAATTGCCTGATTCTTGCACGGAGTTGTATTTGGTCATGTTGTTTTTTGTATACATATATGAATACTTTGTGATTTACCCGTTTTTGTTTTTCTGATTTCGGAATAGGTGGCATAAAGCCGCCGAAATGGGATGATCATAAGCGCTGGGCAGTCAGTCTACAAATGTAATAAGCGGCAGCTTTAGAAATAATGGTTAAAAATTAGTTGATACCCTTATTTTAACTTCCAGCTCCAGCGGACACAGCGTTTTCTGGGCAGACTGATCAGCTCAAATTACAAAATTTGCAATGACTACTTCTTCAGCCTGGCGATTATGTAGGCCTGGCGTCTATATACGATCCGGCTTTAAGTCCTTTGATGCCTTGATTTTCCCATATAAATTTGCATGTTAAAATTTGAGTTTTGAATTTTCAAGAAAATTTTCAAAATGTCCCGGGCTTTAGTTGCCTAGCAACCAAAAATGCACTCAAGTTTCTATGCTAGCTGAAGTGTCTAGGGTTAGTAGAAGACACTTTGATAACATTTGGCCAAATCCCAGGGTTACACCTGAAAACGTTCCCAAGTTAGTGTTTGCTACTTTTGGCTATATTACAAACATACAGTTGCTTTCGTATTAATTTGCCTTTTTTAGATCAGTTACTTGCAAATAACTTGCAAAACAGGAACTTAATACCTAATATAAAGTAAAAACTCATACTGATGAATATTTACCGCATGTTACGCGAAAACAGGCTCCGCCTACTGCTCAAAATCCCTGCATTAAATTAGAAAATTACCTTACATCTACATAAATAATAAAATCAAAATAAGAGGAAGGGGCACCGGATCAGACGCCCAGTATTGTGTTAAGCTAATACATTGGATTCAAGCTCTTGCCCAGATTGTGGTTTAGAACGTTAACTATCATAGTGATTGAATTATGTTTTATTCCTACCTATCTACATAATTTAGCAACCTTTGGCAATTCTCAACGGAATTTGACATGCGATATACCATTTTAAAGCTCTTAAAAAATAAAAAATATAAAATTCGTTGAAACTTTAAAATTATTTAATTTACTATTTTTTTTAACTATAATTAACTTTTAATGTGCAATTTAAAATTGAAGCTTTGGTAATTTGCGAGTCAATCGCAATATATATTGTTCTTTTCCTCATTCCCGTCATTTTGACCTATCGCTTCTCTATATTTCAAGAGAGTGATCGGTCGAAATTTGACATTTTAGGTTTGGCGGGAAGTTCAAATTTTCAATATTCCCTTTTCCTACCTATCTACATAATTTAGCAACCTTTGGCAATTCTCAACGGAATTTGACATGCGATATACCATTTTGAAGCTCTTAAAAAATAAAAAATATTAATTCGTTGAAACTTCAAAATTATTTAATTTACTATTTTTTTTAACTATAATTAACTTTTAATGTGCAATTTAAAATTGAAGCTTTGGTAATTTGCGCGTCGATCGCAATATATATTGTTCTTCTCCTCATTCCCGTCATTTTAACCTATCGCTTCTCTACATTTGAAGAGAGTGATCGGTCGAAAAATTGATTCTCAGGTCGACGTATGTATTTCAACGAAAACCCCGTACCATTTTTATCTATATGACATTTTAGGTTTTGGGGTTCAAATTTTCAATATTCCCTTATTTCTACATATCTACATAATTTATCTCAGTTTTGCATTTCTCAATGACATTTGACATGCAATATATGATTTTGAAGCTCTTAAAAACAAAAAAATTATTTAAAATTGTAATTTATTACATTTAATTTTTTAAAATAATTATTAAATTTAAATTTGCAATTTTTTAATACCGATTTTAGCATTTGAGAGTAATACCCCATATTACTTTTAAGGCTTTAACCCTTAGGCTCCTGGTTGAACAACTGTGTGAAAAAATAAAACATTACCCGTAGCCTGGTTGAACAAAAGTGTAAAAAAATAAAACTGTACCGATAGCCTGATTGAACAACCGTGTTCAATAATAAAATATCACTGCATGACTGATTGAACAATTGTGTGTCGTCATTGAACAATTGAACAATTGAACAATTGTGGCCGTCGCTTGAGTTCTTGGTTTTTATTTATTGAAAGTCCGCAACTAATTAATATTATTCCGTATCTCAGGACAACGTAGCACACTTTTAATTTTTACGTCGGAGGCTAATGGTTAACAAGGCAAGAAACAAGGGCTTTAGCCCTTGTTTTTTAATATATATTTAGTATATATTTATTAAATAATATTAAAATTTAATAAAAAGCAATCGGATTTTAGATAGAGGAGGGTAGGGGCGGGGGGGGGGGGAGGGGTTGGAGCATCAGATGGACCGCAGAAGTTGGCAGACAGAGTTTTTTAAACTAATAATGTAGTTAATAATGTAGTTTTATAAATAAATTAAACAAATTGTCGGTTCCAACTATTTGCTTCCGTCCGCAGGACTGGCCGGTTTACTATTTAGTATATTATGGAGTCCAAACACTCAAAACTGAAACACAAACTAAAAATATTGTTTAAAAATTTTTAAATAGGTCTTAAAAACTTTAGGTAGTTTTTAGGATTCTAAATCTAGGAAAGTTAACTTAAGCAGAATTGGTGGCCTAATCGTAATTTTGCTATAATAATACATTTTATTTAATGTGCCAAATGTAAACGCGATGTGAAATGACTTTATTAGTTTCGTTTCAAATTCAAAAAGGTGATTTTTTTGCCCAACGTTCAGAATTACGAATTAAAATAAAATAAGAATTTAACGCATCCGTAATCTACTGCAGTGTAGATAGAATCCAGAATAAAAAGCCATTTTATAGTTTACGTCAATTTTTAGCAGTACATAGTAGTTTAGTTTTGCTGTTTTAGAACCTAATGATACTGTAAATGTGTAGACAATGTAAGATTTATAATGAAAAAATTTAAATGGATAAACATTAGGCAATACTTTACTCTAGATTTTTAAATGCATAAATATTCATATAGAATAAGACTTTGTATGTAAAAGCACTATTAATTGTAATTTGAAGGGGTTGTAAGGGCTCAGGCCAGATATCAACCAGATGAATAAATATATATATATATATAGAATAAGAATTGTACGACGTTTGTAAGCTTAATTATTTGAGAAATCTGAGTAGTATTAAGTGAGAAGCCCTCTAATATGTGGTGCGAAAAATATCAGAGTGTGCAACAAAGACGCCAGTTAAAATTTTTAATACGAGTAGGAAAGTGTGCTAGGTAACAGATCTTGGGTTAAAAATAGCGCTAACGTAAAAAAATATCAGCAAAATAATCACAATTCGTAATACAGATTAATAACTTTTATGCTGGGGTTTTACATCTAGGTCTTAATAACAAGTTTTTGCAGCACGAAACACAAAACGAAAAAATTTACACAATGAGATTTTAGTCCAAAGAGAACCAAATAAACGAAATTTATAAAACGTATTTGTTATGCCGCGTTTCACAGAATAAAATGTAGTTCGATGTTGGATTTAAAAAAAATTAAATCTTGATGTTTCAGCAAAAAGCAGAGTCAAAGTGTGTCACTTAATCAGAATCAAAACATTAAAAGTATTGCTCTCATAAATAAAGTTGAGTACTCTTAATTTTCCCTTTTAATTTTAAAGTGATGTATCAAACGGTGTTGTTGCTCTCACCGTTAGCATAATAAATCTAGTAATAGCTGAATAGCTCGTTTAAAACTGTTTTAAAATGTAGAAATGTAGACTTTTTTTATTATTGAACATTTTTAATATTCTGGTTTTGAATTTATTTTCGGCGTTTTGTGATTGCAAGTTCACTTGGAATTTACATTTTTGTAGTGATGCAGATCGCTCACCTTTTGAGGAGCGGAATGGCATCTAGTGGCATCAGAATTCAAACCGATCCGATCTGGCACAAATTCGGCAGGTCCATTAGATACTATAAAAGCTATGAGGAGAATTTTTATGTTAAGAAAGCTAAGAGTGTGTGGATTGAGTGTTCATCAATTAAGCATAGTGTATAAGTCATATATTAGATGCTGCCTAGAGTATGCATCACAGGTTTGGAGTCAAAATTTAAATGTAAAATTAATGTCAAAAATAAGAAATGTAGAAAAAAAATGTCTAGGAATCATTCTGAATAAATATGTTAGCGAGAATAATTATGGTTTGGCTGCGTCATTAGTAGGTATTGACATCATTGAAAATAGATACAAAAAATTATTGTTGAATTTTGGGAAAAAAGTACTTAAATCTAGTAGGTTTAGTAATTGGCTGTCACCGTTTGAACGTTGTAATGTAAGGCCAGCGAGAAATAATCTTAAGTTTAGAATAATTAAGTGCAAAACATAACGATACAGAAATTCGGCACTTCCGTCAATTATTAGATTACTAACAATGTAAATTATAAAATTCGATAAATCTTTACCACTGCGCTTGTATATGCTGTGTGGGCTTCTACCTTTTTCCTACAAACAAACAAATGTTATTTGAAATGAATACTGTTAGTAATATTAAAATACTTAAATTTCTATCATTTTGTACTATTTTTGAGATTGGTAACACATATTCTTTGTACCTCTGTCATGTATGTATAAAAAATTGGAGATAACTATGAATGAAATAAAACCCAGAATAATAATAATAATAAGATACATGACGATCTCTTTGAATTTTAAGTATCAGCTCAATAGTTCTGGATTAAAAACAGTTGATTCTATGTAATTATAAAAATCTGCGCTTTATTCGCCTCTATTGCATCTCATTGCTTTCGCGTTATTTTTTTCAAACGTTTTTTTTACTACTAAAGTTTGTCTATCGATTCAAGTTTAAGCGTCTCTCACGGGATAAGGACTGGAGAATCAAGAGAATGTGATTAATTTTTATTTATAGGATTTTACTTGTGATTTGATCGTGAGTTTTTTGCAAGCATTTTTCTCCCTTCTTTTTTTTTAATTCTTCGCAATATGTTTTTGTTTGCATTGCAACTTCTCGTTCCTATTGATGATGATTATTTTTTACTGGACTTTCTTAGTATTGTTTTTCCATTAGAGTACCTATATTCGTTAACGCTTATTTTTGTGATGGGGTTGTTACAGTTGAGTATCTTTTACAATTTGATTGCAATTAGGCACATAGTATGGCCTGTGCATATATAGTATGGCATGGTATATAGTCCCTATAATAAATGTCTAAAGTCAATAGCGGCTTTATATATTTACTAGAAGTCAGGCCCACCTGCCTACGGCAGGGCCACGCAGGGAGGGGGGGGGCAGAAGGAAAAAAGGAGTGAGGCGCATGTACGAAGTGTGGTAGCCCGTAAATGAAGAATAGGGGACTACAAAAAGGTGTGGGGGTCAAGTTCGGTCGGTTAGGGCAGCATGGTACAGGATGGTAAGGCACGCTGCCTACGTCAGCGTTCGCTATAGTGGTAGGCAGTTAAAACAAAGTGACAGAAATAACGACTTTGAGAAACTTGCAAGCGTATGGTGGTACGACCCCCAGGAGTGATATTAAAACCCAAAACTGACTGAAAGCAGTTGCCTTGCGACAATTGCCTGATGCCGACAGTCCCTCTGGTAACCGCCATTTTACCAGCTTCCCTGCGTCAAATGCCGTGAAGGAACGCCCTGTAGCAGATGTGTTGAGTTAACAGCCTCTAAGTAGCCATGTGGTGGCAAACGAGTTGTCACCACTGCAGTGCAGCAAGTACTGACTGATGATAATTGCCCGGTGGCAACTGCATCCCAGAAACTGCCTTGTGGGTAGCTGGCTTATGGCAGCTCTTCCAAAATAACTGGCTAGCAGCAACTGCATCGTGGTAACGACCTTTTAGACAACTCCCCCTCGGCAAATATCTTGTGGCAACTGTCTTGTGACAAGTTTCTTGTAACAACTGTCTCGTGGCAACTGTCTCGTGGCAAGTTTCTTGTGGCAACTGCATCTTAGCAGCTCCTTGTTAGCAACTGCCTTGTAGCATCTACCTCCGGCTAGCGGCTGTGATAAGCTGCGCTAACTTAATTGAATTAAGCTTAATACATACATTTAAGTTTAATTTGTCGCATTTCCATGTTTTTTAATAGGCGATAACGTCATTATTTGGGATTTTTTTTTATTTGTCACCATTTTATTAAATTCTTTTTTTACTGCTTTGCCGGCATCCCGTAGTACTGTATTTTGTGTAGTTAGCTCCTTTCATTTGGATCCTATTTTTGCGCATTATGAAATGTTTTTTTAAGTTTCTTGCTTTTTACAGAGACGTCAATCGCTACGTATTTACTTTAGAGTTGGATGAAAATCATCTTGAATCGTCAGTGTTAGTCTTTTAGCTACAAGTATACATGTGTTCTTAATATACATTGTACATATGTACAATTAATTTAATTGCTGTAACTTCTCATACCTGCATTATGGCAACTGCCCTGTTGCAGCTGGTCAATGGTAACCACCCTGTAGGAACTCTGTGGCAATTGTTTTAGGGCAACGACACAGTGACATTGCATTTGAGCAACTGCTTGGCAGGGTGTGGCATGTGGCAGCTGCCTTGCCTTGAAGCACATGGCTCAAGGCATGGAGGTAAAAGTCTGGTGACATTTACTTTAGAGCTACTGCCTTGTATAAAACTGCTAAGTGGGCGACTACTTTGCGGTAAGTGCCTTCCGGAAACTGTTTTATGGCAACTGCCTTGTGACAGCTGGCCAGTGAGAAGCCCGTAGGAACTCTGTGAAGATTGTTTTGGGGCCACAAAATTAGGTTTATTATGTAGTGGTAACTGCCTAGCGGCAATTGTCCTGTAAGCTTTATTCTAGACTTATTCTAGGAAGGAGCAGGGGGGGGGGAGTGTTGTGCAGATGTGTTAAAAAACAACTGCCATATTTTAACTTTCTGGAGGTAACTGCTTTTTAGCAACTGCCTCGCCGCAATCTCTTTGCGGCATCAACCTTGTTGCAAGTGACCTGTAGAATCTGCCTTTAACATCGTTTAGGACATCTGCTGCGTGGGAAATGCCTTGTGGAAACAACCTCGTGGTAACTGAACTGTGGTCATTCTCTCATGTCAACTCTTTAGTGGACGTGAAGCGAGACAGTTGTAGCGTATCAGTTTCTTGATTTTTATCAGGACGTCAACCGCTACGTGTTTATTTGCAAGTTGGATAAGAATAGGCGATGGTTTGTCGTCTTTCTTTGTTAGTGTTTTATCTAAAAGTGTACATAAGTGTCCTTAATTTCTATGGTATGTTTAGTAACCTTAATTGCTGTAACTTAAGGACCGTCATTTTTCTCTGCGCTATACTGTTCTCTGAGAGTATCTGTCATTTGTCCGATATTAAATTTTTGGCAATGGTATTAAATCACCTCTTCACATTTTAATACGGTTATCAAATTCCATGAGCATTAATGTAACCCTTGCTATCTAATTTTTTAATTTTAAAATATTAAGCGCAGCTGTTTTTTTCGCGTGTTAGTATTTCTGACTTTATTTTCTTCTGAATTGTTGGGGCTCTTTCCCTGCTTCCGTGTGGTTCTTTTTTATGGTCTTGATGAGAATTGCCAGGATTTGTTTTATCTCGTCTTATGTGTTTTTCATGTTTTCTTTCAGTACAATGACAGTGATAGTCTACCCGCAATAGCCTCCAGGAGGAAAGAAATCACTCCTTTTCGTATTGTAGTGTAAAATATGTAGCTCTTAGTGAACTACTTAAGAAGTGGAGTTTGAGTTTTTACGCGATTACCAAACGTCTTGTGATCTCAGTAGTCGTAATTTTACTTAAATGTATGTTAGTTGTGCATATTCACGGCAAGGATCAAATAACAAATACTACACTTGTTGTATTTAACTTCAATAGGATTGAATTTTGTGTAAACACCTATACTTTAAAACGACTTGTAGAGCGTACAATTTTAATTAAATTGGTGCTTGTTTAAGTTTTGTGGCTTCTCTGTGTTTTACAAAATTTCGTTTTTAAAAATATACTAAAGTTTAAACGCTTTCCTGGCGCAATGCTTTCACGTGCTTTGTAGTAACTGCTCTGTTAACAGTTGTCTCTTTTCAACTGCCTTGCAGCATCTACCTTGAGCAATCGGCCATGTGGCAACCAACTCCCAATAAATGTATTCTGGGCTACTGCATTGGCGAAAATGCCTTCAGCAGATAATTTCTGGCAACACGCTTGTGCGAACTTCTATTAGGCAACTGGTTTGTGAGATGTGGTTTGTGGCAGCTTTGTTGCACTAATTGTCTTCAAGGAACTGCAATGTTGCAGCATTCTATGACAACGTCCCAAAGCCAACTGTTTTGCAGTATCTGCCAACCTGCAGCGTTTTTGTGGCCAGTATGTAGTGACATTTGCCATGTGGTAATTGTCTTGTTGCAACAGCTTTGACGAATCTGCATGTGAACGCTGTCTCTGGCCAACTGAATTATATTCAACTGCCATGTGGCAACAAATTTTGGCCCAACAGCACAGTGCTAAATTTTTTTTTGCAACTGGATTGAGGCAATTGTCCAGCGCAAGCTGCTTTGTAGCAACTTTGTAGTTGTAACTGCATTTGAGCAACTGCCTGGCAGGGCTTGGCTTGTGGCAGCTGCCTTGAAGCACATGGTTTAAGGCATGGAGGTAAAAGTCTCGTGACATTTACTTTGGAGTTACTGCCTTGTGTGAAACTGCTCAGTGGGTAACTGCTTTGCGGTTACTGCCTTCCGGAAACTGCTTTATGGCAGCTGGCCATTGACAAGCCCGTGGGAACTCTGTGGCAATTGTTTTAAGGCCACGACATTAAGGCCATCATGTAGTAGTAACTTCCTAGCGACAATCGCCCCGTAAGCTCCATTCTAGACGTATTCTAGGACGAAGGGAGGGCGGTGATGTGCAGGTGTGTTAAAAAACCACTGACATATGTCAACTCTGTAAAGGTAACCGCTTTTTGGCGACGTCCGCGCCGCAATCTCTTTGCGGCATCAACCTTGTTGCAAGTGACCTGTAGAATCTGCCTTGCGGGCAGTTTGGTTGTGTAAACTGTTTTAAGGCAACTGCGTTATGGTAACAGCGTTTTGGGCAGGTGCCGCGCGGGGAATGCCTTGCGGCAACAACCTAGTAGTACTTGGATTGTACTTATTTTCTTGTGTTAACTGTTTAGTGGACATAAAGCTTGCATAACACAGTTGTAGCGGATCAGTTGCCAAGCATTTGCACCACGGACGTTACTGTCAGGCAGAGGTCCAATCTGGAAGTTGCCATCTAGCACATGTCATCTGGCAAGAGCCATTTGACATTTGCCACTAAAAAGATGCTTTAAAGGGGTAACTACAAGGCAGTTGCCATCATACAATTGCATTCAGATTGTTGCCATCAGGTAGTTGATGTGAGGCACTTTCTACCAGGTAGTCGATACTTGACAGTTGCGGCAAGGCTTTTTCAACCAGGCAGTTACCATCAGGCAGTTCCTCTTAGAAACCCGGCTTGGTGGTTTGACGATGCTACGGCATGGTCACACCACTGAGTCGGGCCAGCCAGTCACGCTCAGGATTGGAGTTGGTGTTGGTGATTTTCCTGGCTAAGGGGTCGGGACGAGCAAAGGGGTGTTGTGGAGAAATAAAGTGAGTGGGTACTTTCCATACATTTATCTGTGACAGTCCTACTGTCTAAGACAGAGATGTTGGATGGCTTAATGTAGGTATCTACTGCCTCTCACTGTATGTTTCATATAGTTCAATACATACATTTCCACTCTCTCTACTCTGTGCTACAGGGGTTACTACGCAATAACTTTCGCATTTGAGTTGTGGCTGGAGAGTGTTGAGTACAGGCGGGTCCCTTTCTTTTCTTGACTTGGCGGCTCAAGATGATTTAGTGGAGTTACCAGTGCGCGATCCCTCTGCTTGCAGGAATTCTTGTAATGTTATCTCCTGTCGAGGAGTATAACCCACTCGCTGACATTTGGTCGTAATTAAGTATACACTAACCATGTCCAGAGATAAGATAAAGTTTATGCGATACGGAACTTGAGTGACATGTTTATACATGCCCACCAAGGACTACATCGTAGAGCAACTGATTAATTGAGACATAACCGCTACGGTTCAAATTCTCTCAATAATCATACATGGATACATACAGTTCCTCTTAGAATGTTGCTAACTGCCTGTTGTGACCAGACGGCTTTCACTCAACTATGTAGTTGCTTTTAGGGTGTTGTCCTCAGGCAGTAACATTATCGTGGTTCTTAAAGTCAGGGCATTGGTGGGTCGCGCCCGAACCTGGGGTTGGCAACACTCAGAGGGGCTTAATATTACACGGGCCTGCAAAAGTACACGAGTTATAGTTGAATATGGATCTTTAATTATTGTTGTTATAGCACATCACTTAAAGGAATACCTAAAGGCCCGTGTACAATTATAGACCCGCATACTACCCAAATTTGAACTTTCAAGACCCGTGTACTAATATAAAACCGTGTTATATTACAGGCCTGTGGTCTTATATACGAAATACGGTACTTTGTTCGTTAAGACGTAGTTGTATGGCCAAGATGAGCCTCCTTTTCCTTATTTTGTTGCGTTTTTTTCTCTTGGGTTTAACGTATCACGTCTTTGGAAATCTGTTATACACGTCCTGCATTGACGTGTGAGGTATCAAAATGTGTGTAATTATTTTCTCTATCTGTGGGCAGTTAAAGTATGTATGTGCTCACACCGCAAGTCTAAATAAGTCCCTTAATAATTGTTCTTATAGCACATCACTTAAACAAATACCTGAAGGCCCGTGTACAATTAGAGACCCGCAAACTACCCAAATTTGGACCTCCAAGACCCGTGCACTAATACAAAACCGTGTAATATTACAGGCCCGTGGTCTTATATACCAAATACGGTACTTTGTGCGTTAAGACGTTGTATGGCCAAGATGAGCCCACTTTTTCCTTATTTTGTTGCGCTTTTTCTCTTGGGTTTAACGTTTCACGTCCTCGAAAATCTGTCATACGCGTCCTACATTAGCGTGTGAGGTATCAAAATGTGTGTAATTGTTTTCTCTTTCTGTAAACAGTTAAAATTTGTCTGTGCTCATACCGCAAGTCTGTGTGTTTGCCCCCGCCGTTCGCCCTTCTATTTTCACGTTTTGTCCTTGGTACGCTTCGCGCTGGGGTGTTTTTAGGCAACAATTTTTAAAATTTCTCGCCTTATATGAACTCCCTGGTTCATTCTGCGTCTTTTGATCCCTTTTACATTTTTCTGCGTTTACCCGTTCACAAGGAGTAGCGGGGGGGACAACCCCCTGTTTTTCCTTATTTTTCCATTTTGCGTTTTAGAGATCTCCGTTTTTTGGGCTTGGCTTTCACATATCTGCATATGTAAGCATTTATTTGTACTCCTTGCGTCATTCTGCGTCTAATAATACCACTTGTGTCTTCGTACGCCCAGTGGTTTGGGAGGTATGACCGTTTGTAAAACAAAAGGGCTACAATATTATATAGATTGTAGTACCTAGTATATAGTAGTACCTAGGATTTCGTACACAGGTAAACATGCCATTGTTAAAGATAAAATTGTAAATATGTACAGTCGTTGGGTGTTGTCTAAATAATTTTCTTGCAAAACATACATGAGAACAAGGGAAATAAAAACCCCCTTACATCCTGAACCAACCTGGACAGAACGAAGATCCCATCAACATTCACCATTGAATAATTTCCGTATAAATAGTGAAGCAAAGACGGTGGTTGGGTATCAAAGTTTCTTTCAGCTGTTAAAGTAAACATTCAAATCTTATCTCAAATTCTTAAGCTTCCAGCTTACCAACCAAACCAAACTCATCATGTCTAGAATGGTAAGTTTTAAATTCTTCATAAAATTTTCAAAATATTTACAGTTTTTTAAAATTGAAAACTTCTTTATTTGATCATTTCAAAAAAATCGAAAATAAAATAAAATTTAAAATACATACTACTTTATACAACGTTCGGTTATAATTTCCAGTTGGCTCTCATTGTTTTGGCTGTCGTTGTTGCCTGTGCTTCAGCCCAATACTACGCTTCCCCATACTTGGGTGGTGTCTATGGCCGTTCCGCATACGCCGCTCCATTGGCTTACAGCGCTGGATACGGTGCCGTCGGATCCCCCTACGCCTACTCCGCTCTTAACCGTGGAGTCTACTTCGGTTAATTTAAAAATTGCTCAACAATTTTAAATGTACCAAATACCAAGAGACTGCATCCTGATTTGAACGGCTACAACCCTGGCACTGATTTTTTTAAATACTGTAACCCGGAATAATGAATAACTGGAGCGTATCTTACACCGGACCATTTAAATGTTTCAATTTTTAGTAATTTCTAAAATGTTCAATCGAAGATCATGAACAACTTTAGACATTTCTTGTTTAGGTTTACAATTCAATAAGGTGGATGAATTTTGACTCTAGCAGCTGCCTCTGTTCAAAATTTTAAAAATGTTATTTTAGTATAGAGGAATTTTTAAGGGCTTAGTTGCCTCTGCCTTTGTAGTTAATCAGTGTTAAAAATAACGTTTGTCTTTATTGTTTTATTGTGATACGTGGAATTTGTCTCACATAATTGCCCACCTTGTTATGTTTGAAGTCAAATAAAAAACCTATTGGCTGATCTGTACAATATTATACATTCTGTTGTACTTTTGGATTTTATTGTATTTCATATTTGCGCTGAGTAAGGAATACATGTCATGAAAAATAAAATTGACACATATACTAATGAAACTAGAATTGAAATGAGCTTAGATCATAGAAAATTTAGTGAGATAGATACTTAAAATTTTAAATATCAGGTTTGAAAAAGGGCAAAATGTTCTATTTGCATAATTTGGCTCCTAGAAAACCAAAAACCTCTTTTATATACAACACAGAGACCGAGCTTTCAGGCGCGAAGTAATAATAACTACGCACGACGTGATTATAAAATTTTTGTATGCCAAACGGGAATAAATTTATTTATACCAGTTTGATGTGGCTCACTAAGCAGATTATATTCAACAGAATTAATTTGGGACGGTGCGGTGTGTGGAACTAGTTGAGCAGTTAACACCAGTTTAAAATCAAAAGAAATCCACAACTCTACAAGACACAGCTTATATATAAATAGATATTTAAAACTAGTGAGACCTGAAAGATAAAAAAATTGAAAGAAGTTATTACAACAATAATTATTGAAAGAAATGCACAAAAATTCACGCCTGAGCAGATGTTGTGCATAACGTTGTTTTTGACCATAAACGGTTTTTCTATACTTAAGTCTGAACTATCTTGAATCTGTGCATGCAATACACATTGAGGACATATTTAGTATGTAGCGATTCAAAATTGCTAAACCCTGAGACGTCGACCGCCTATGTTATCAGCAGACTCGTCGACTCATGCCGTCGTCTCTTCTGTCCCACTCCTTCCCACAACTGCCACCAGCAGTAGTTAGTTAGTGTGTAAAGCTCGGACTGAGCAGTCACTCTCCGTACAGTTCCAATTTCCAATTCCAATTTACAATTAATAAATATATTATTAATACTAGCAAGTGCTAGTACCAATAATCCAGTGTTCTCAGTCATTGTTATTTGCCACATTCATTTTCGTGCCATAATTATCTCCCGGTAGATCCTGTAGTTCAAGGTTTAACCTGCAAAGCATAAAATCTCAGCCGCCGTGACCGCAGCCATTGCCAGTTTACACCGTCAGTGCACCCAGTCATCGGCATTCAAACCAAGGCGACCAACATTCACTACAAGTATTACGTGCAACGTACAACCCATTTTATTGCTCGACTGTATCGGTTTTTCATAAATACCTGACGTTTAATTTCTAGTAGGCGATGAAGGGTATATTAATTCTCTACCTACATTTCAATGTTTTGAAAACTTTTTGCTATTAGTAGAGATCAAAGTGCATAATGAATAGACGAGAGAATCATATTAAACACAGAAAAACATATTACTGCCCAACACATGTCACATAAGTATTATAACAATAAAATTTAAAATTTAATGTTTACCGGAACTTTCACCGAAAAATTCATATGCTTATAATTTGTTAGTTAAACTTCCAGGAAAATATTTTCTAACACTATAATTTAATTATCAATTATTAGCTATCATTTATAGCTTTTATTTTCGTGTACTTTGTATTTTAATATAAAATTGAAACTACACAGAAATAAAAGCAATTATTGCAACCCGTGTTTTGTGTATCTCCCAGACCAATCACAACATAGATACAGTTATCAGTTGGAATGCACTGATCTGAAGTTTAGTACGTAATTTACCAATCAGCAGTTTAGCTAACTAAATTTATAAAAAATCTTGTATACATCTCGTTTGGTACAAACGGGATTACTAATATTGTTTAGTCACACCAACAGCAATGATTGGACAGCAGCTACATGCATCAAGTTGCTTTGTTTTTTAATCAAATTATTTGCATTGCTTCAAATTCAAATATAGGGAATTTTTTAGCAGTAACAAGATTTCAAAATTTCAATCGGCTATAGTCATATTATACAAATATCCACGTTATAAGCTTTTTTATAATGTAATTGGACACACGCTATTGATTTACACATTTTCAATTGAATTGGAATAAACTATGATATTTTGGTTTTAGATAACACGACACAAATATAATAGACAGAAATGTGTGTAAATGCTAAATTAATTTGCCTAGGCTTTTCAGCACAATGCATTGCTTTGAAAAATATTCCTTTGAAATTTCAAATTTTTTAGAACGTATGAAAATCTGAATTACAACCAATTTAAAAAGTAGGAATGGCATAAAGGGTTTATAAAAAGGTAGACTAACGCGATTTAAAATATATGCTAATAAGAATATACCAGTCATCTTCTCAAGGAGTAAAGTTTTTCTAAGCAATCAGCTGTAAAACTACATAAATCCATGTCTACGTTAATTTTGAATACTACACAATTTTTACCAATGAAATTGACAGCATAAGCGTTTCCTTTATTTTTATAATTTAGAATAATAAAATTCTTGCTTTAACGGCTTTTTTTAAACAGTTCTGCTTACAAATTACAAATACAATCCTAACATCAAAATTAAAACGCTGCTTTATTGACTACACAATTTTGTTTGACCATACATACATCAAGTTTGTTTCATATTCTATCAGGAGCAACATGCAAATTGTAACTTTTGAAATTCTTAACTAATTATTTTTATATGCTATTAAAAATGAACTTTTCAAGCAAAACCGTTTCCTTCTTTAACAATTCCAGCGAAGAAAATGGATTTGGTTCTGTTTGAGGAAAATTGAAAGAAAACAGATTTGATCCTTCACTAACGTTTTTAGGGAGTACAGAAAAAGACAGGCTTTAATGCCGGTTACAAATTCAAGCGCATATATCATTAATGCTAATTCAGTAGGTAACAAATTGGCAATCCTGTATTAGTCATAGTATTTTGCGACTGCAAAAATAATACAATAATTATAAGAAATTACTTTCTTTTAGTAATGCACACCACAGAGCTTTACAGACATAAATATTTGCAATTTTTTAAAAATCCTATATTATGTTCTAATAAATAGTGCCAAATACAATTCTCCAATATCTTTTAATTTACTGTAGTGTGCCCTTTAAATACGACACACATAAGCTAAATGAGTAGTATTAACTTTGCTTTAATAATTCCGTAATAAAAAATCACGTTTTAACTTAAGTCCATCAGACTCATATTTCGTTGTAAGATGTAATTCACCTTTTGCAAAAGATGAGTCTGTATTTCGGTATTCATATTTTAAAACAATACATTGTGACTATTAAGATACAACTCCCTCTACCCCTCATTAAGCTATAAATTAATCCATTACATATCTAACACCATTAAAATAGGAAATTACTCCTCTTCAACCTCTTTATATTATCTATGCTTTTGTGTAATGATTCCAAATAATGCCGATTATTCAACTATTAACAAGCTCACTTTTTCAGACGCGGAAAAATCAAGAAATAACATTCTAAGCATAACAAAATCAAACAAAGAAACTAAAATTTGAATGAACTAAGCTTTTCAAACCGTAAATAAGAAAAATACATAAATTTTTAAATAAGATGTTTTAAAAATTGCAAAATGTCCCATTTCCATGTTTTTTAAAAGTGCAAAACATTCTATTTACATGCTTTTGAAATAGGAAACTGTTCTGTTTACGTGTTCTTGAAAACTATAAAATACCTTACTCACAATTTTCAAAAGTGCAAAATACTCTTTTTACATGTTTGTGAGAGAAAAAAATGTGTTATGTACATCCTGTCATGATTATGATCCTAGTATTCCAATGTTCGTAGGTAGTACATTTTTATTTCAGGTAAAAATGATTATTGTTCATTTTAATTCTTAACAGACGATATGGTGTCTAATTTATTTTTGTTTTAAATCACATTTAAAGCATTCATTTATAGAATTCGATCTGAAACCCAGTTTTCCAAAAAAAGCAGCAATATTTTACAAATTAATATAACTGTATTGGCGACATTAGTCATTCTTTTTTGAGTAGAGGAAGGCAGAGTGACAGAAACGTTGTGTCACAAATGCTGACAATTTTTGTTACTGTTTTAAAATAACCTTTTATTTTGGTATTGCTATTTCATTGAAGCTCTTATGTGTAAAAACACAACTGTTTATTCGTAGTTATGTAGAAATGTGCATTGTTTCTATGATGTAAAAAATTACAAAAAAAATTTTTTTTTCGCTGAAAATTTATAAAGCTGTTTATACCTGGTTTGAAATAGTTACAATGAATCAAAGGTGAGTCATACATTTTTTGTAGGTACATTTCAACTTTGGTACATCCCACCAAGATTATGAAATCATGTAATGAAAAACTTCACTTTTTAAGTATTAAAATTTCTACTAAAATTTAACTTGGCTAATAATTTGCATATATGCGGTATGAGTTGTGAGTTCCTCAACTTCTCCAAGAGAAAAAAACACATCCAGCGTGCTTTCTCTACCACATATGAATACAGATTTTACAATTATTGTATTAATATTTTTAATTATTGTCTATCAATAAAAACAAGTTTTAAAAGTAACAAACTGAAATATTTCATAAAACATGCATCTATTTATAATTCCACCAACAAAATAGTTTTGGATTAAAAACAGTTGATTCTTGGAATCAGAATCTGCATTCTTTTTGCCTCTATTACATCTCATTGTTTTGGTGATATTTATTTTTTTCGAACATGTTTTTCTACTTGTAGGGCTTATTTATTTATTCGAGTTTAGGCGTCTCTGACGGGATCAATACTCAAGAATCAAGAAAACTTGTTTAATTGTTATCTGCATCCTGTATCCTATGCATGCATAGTGAGGTATATGGTAAATTTTAAAAGTATAATGTGGCCATGTATATCTATTGTACTACCTAGGCTTGCGTACCCTCGTAAATATTTCAATAATAAAAATAACAGTGTAATATAAATAAATATATAAATAACTACGTAGATTCGTTGTGTGATGACCAGATAATTTTCTTAGAAAACAAACATAAGGTAAAGGGAAATGAGAGCCCGTATAGATCCAGGACTAACCAGGACAGAATGAAGCTTCCGGCATCATTTTCCATTGAACATGTTTCGTATAAATAGTGGAGCAGAGACCGTAGTTGAATATCAAAGTTTCTTTCAGCTGTTAACGTAAATATTTAAATCTTCTCCTAAATTCTTAAGCTTCCAGCTTACCCACCAAACCAAACTCATCATGTCTAGAATCGTAAGTTTTAACTTTTTTTATAAAATTTTTAAAATCACAATACTATATTATGTTTTTTAAATTGAAAACTTCTTAATTTTATATCACTTTTAAAAAATTAAAAATTAAGTTTTTATTGTACTTTTCCAAGAACTGATAATATCTTTCTTAGTACATTTAAAAACATTGAAATTTGTTTTATTTATACCTTTGAATAACCTGAAATTTATATACTAGTACCTTTATAAAAGCAAGAAACTTCTGTATTTTGTACATTTCAAAACAGTTAATTTTAATTAGTTATATTTTTCAAAAAAAGGCAAACTCTTAGTAGAATTTTTTGAATCTGTACAAAACATAATAAAAATTTAATTGTAATCAAGTAAAACATTTATTTATCTAAATTCAAGTTTACTAAAAATATTAATTTGTAAAAATTTTCAGTTGGTTTTCATTGTTTTGGCCGTCGTTGCTGCCTGTGCTTCAGCCCAATACCATGGTGCTTCCCCATACAACGTAGGGGTCGATCGCCGTTCCCCATACGCCGCTCCATTGGCCTACAGCGCTGGATACCGCACTGTCGGATCCCCGTTAGAATACTCCGATCCTGTCTACTACGGTTAATTTAAAAATTGTTCAACATTTTTAAATGTACCAAATACCTAGAGACTGCATTCTGATTGGAACGGCTACAACCCTGGCTCTGAGTTTTTGATACTGTTACCTGGAATAGTGAATAACTGGAGAGCATCTTACACCGGACCTTTTAAATTTTTTTCAATTTTTAGTAATTTTTAAAATTCATAATGTTTAAACTCCAAGAACATGAACAATCTTAGACATTTATTGTTTAGGTTTACCATCCAATAGGATATAAGGGCAGGAATTTTGAGTTTAACAGCTGTTTTGCTAAAAACTTCAAAAATGTTATATTTTTATTGAGGAATTGTAAGGGCTTAGTTGCATCTGCCTTTGTAATTACCCAGTGTTAACAATAATTTCTGTTTTCTTTGTTTTATTGTGATACTTTGAAATTGTCTCACATAATGGTTCACTTTGGTATGTTTGAATTCAAATAAAAAATCCATTGGCTGATCTTTAAAATATAATATATTTGGTGCTACTTTTGAATTTTATTTTATTTCATATTTACATTGAATAAGGAATACAGAGCATAAATAATAAAAATTACTCATGTTCCATTGAAATAAGAATTAAAATGAGCTAAGCTCGTACAGAACACTGAATGAGATAAATACCTCAAATGATAACTTCGAGGTTTGGAAAAAGTGCATTACGTTCTATTTATAATGGTCTTGAAAAACGTCAAACATTCTTTTTATAGGCTTTTATGATAATGGTGATAGATTTTTTGTTTTGTAAGTAGTAAATTTTGTTTTAAGGTTAAAATGGTTATTAACCATTTTTAATTTTTCACAGACGATTTGGTTTCTGTCTTTCTCTGGTTCATATCAAATTTAAAGCATAAGTTTAGAATTTAATCCACAACGCAGTTTTGCCAGGTTTCCCAAAAATCATTAATATTTTACAAAATAATGTAAACTGGATTTTCCCAATATCTCCCCTTTTCCCACGTATCACGACCGGGACAGGTGGTTGGAACAGGAACGCGACCGGGTCGGTCTCTGCTGTTGGCGTTCTTCCTCTTCCTCGACCGCGATTGGTAGTCGACGCGGTCCTCGGTGGGCGAGACCGTCCTCGGCTCGCTCTAGTATTTACAGAGAGAGCGACCGGGGAGAGTCGACCGCGCTTACGAAGTTCCTGCTCACGAAGTCTCGCTACGTTGGACTGACTACGAAGGACCCGGTGACTCGGTAAGGAATCCGTTGAGAAGATTGGGATGCACGACTACAATGACCCGGTGTGTAGGTGTCGGTATGACCGTCGACACTCACACCCGGAGTATGAGAATGGTGACCGTTATACTCCGGTACCCGGTGAACTGGGAGTATCACTATAGTACTGTGGTGCTGGCTCCAGTGGGCCAAATAATGCCGATGCAATGTTTAAAGTTTACAGCACAAGAATTATCGTTTATGGGAGTGTTCGTTTTATTGAACTCTGGAACTGTTCGCTTATGATCTCACACAATGTACATAATATTCACTCCACAGATAATCATTAATGATCTCTAACTTACACACAAATATTATTCCCTTACGGGTAATTAAATTAAGATCTCCGAAGGAGAAGAATAAGGAGAAGAATAAATAAATATATATAATATTATAACACACAAGATGGCTGACGGGCTACCTATCTTTTCTCACTTACTAGCTTTTCCACCTAGTACTGTCTCCTCGAAGAGTAAAATAGGAAGTGAAGTCTTGGCTCTCTTCGCCTGCTGGGGAGGACGACGATCGTACGATCGAGAGAGTGCTTACGTCATACTGCTCAACGTCAACCGTCCTCTCCAACTGCCCTACTTTACCTGCTATGCTCCTAGCCCCGCTCTCCTCCTATACCTACATTCCTCTCCTAATATACGCAGTGAAAATTTACTGCTTGTACCGACGACGTTGGTTGGTTTCCCACTCCCAACCTTCCTTGTTCCTTTCCCGCTACCGCTATTAATACTCTGCAGTACAATTTCCATATTTACCTTCACACTATCCCCCCCACCTGTTTCAACCGGGTAGTACTTGCTCCAGCATCGTAGATGCTCCCCAAAGCACGTGCCCATTGAAACAAAGGTGTATAAAAAGAGTGCCGTACTGCTGTAGCCGGGCCGTCGCCTCGCCTAAGCCCTATTACCTTCACACTGCTGTCAAACCTTTGACCGCGACCGCGCTCGTCATCCCGGTCCCGCTATCCTATCTTATCCTGCTCGTCTCGTTACACCCTTCGACGCGGTATCCCGCTTACGTCTCAACATAAAAACATCACCTACGAGCTACTGACTGACCGGGCCGGTCGACCTACGTCGCGCCTAACTTGCCTTGCCGCCGCCTTTACACAAACGCCCATACGCTATTGTCAAGCCACCGACCGCGACCGCGCTCGGCATCCCGGTCCTCGCATACTACCTGTTACTGCTCGTCGCATCTAACCTTCGACGCGGTATCCCGCTTCCGTTCTAACATAAAATTACTTACGAGCTATTGACTGACCGGGCCGGTCGACCTACGCCGCGCCTAACTTGTCTCGCCGCCACCTTTACACAAAAACCCATCACGGCCACATCGCATTAAAAAATCACCAACATCGTACATAATGCCATGTCATACACTTAGTCATATAGGTAATAAATTCATAATACCGCACCACTGTGCTCAAGCTTAACAATTTATCATAAAAAATAAATAAAAAAAATAACTACAAATGTACAAGACATAATCCCGGTTCCTCCCCGAACCCACTAGATTTTCAACACCAACGCACCTCATTATGTGCTAACCCTTACCAACTAACATAAAAAAATGTAAAAATAAATATAAAAGTACAAAAATACAATCCCGGTTCCTCCCTGGGCCATCTGAATTCTCATCACCTATGCACATCCCTATGTGCTAAACCTTAACAACTAACAAAAAAAAATGTAACGAATGGGTACAAAAATACAAAAATACAATCTCGGTTCCTCCCCGAACCCCATAAACTACCATCACACATACCAATGGACACATACATAATATAATATACCTCATGCCTCTTCATTCCTGCGACCGTCCCGGTTCTTCATCATCCCGGTCGCGGTTTCGTTCGTCTCGGTCGAGACTCCCTGCATCCCGGTCGAGGCTTCATCCCGTCCACTAGTATTGACTTCTTCTTCCGTGCTGGTGTCCGCGCTCACCACCAACTTCTTTGTCAGGGACGATTTCGTATCTACCGATTTCTGGTCCCAGGACCCGTCCCGCTCCACAAATGAGTGGATTCGCCTCGCCGGCAGATCCTCCTTCGTACTGTATTTGAAGGCTTCCTCGTTTTCAGCCTGCTGCCGGCAGGCCTCCGTTAAGCCCTTCAAGAACTCATGATCTTGCGGTCGCTTCGCGACCCGAGTCGTACCTCGTTCGAGTGCTTCCGCCCTGATACTCCGCGAAAGCCACCTGAAATCTACCGGGTTGTCTGGCAAACCCGATACGAACGCTCTATCGTTCAATCCTTCGCTGCACGATGCAGCGATCTACGACACAGTGCCATAGGCCTGTGCGACGTCCAGCTCCCATTGCGGTGGGGCCGCCATGCTAAAAAAAATTTTAAAACCACAGATTAGACAATGTCTAAGTGAGATTTCCCTCACCTCAGTCTCGCTGTGTTTCCCAAAACTCATGCATGTGGCCGCGCCAAGGCGCGGCCAAAACAAATAGACATCCCATCACCGCGGTACCAGTGGTACCGCAAAGAAAACTTAAAACAAAACAAAACTTAACTAGTTTCAGTGCGGCGATCCCGGTCGCCTGGTCTCGCCAGTATACTTCCTGCTACTTCTGGATGGTCCAAGACCATCCCGGTCGTCTCCACTACCCTAATGTGTTCTTGTGCGAACTAAGATGCATTAAGCAAATACTTAACGTTTAAGCACGTACCTTTTTTGCTTACCCACAGAAAACTTTAAACTGTGACCGTACACCACACCACGGTTTCCGGTACTCGGTCGCCTATTCCTGAATGGTACCCTTGTCGAGTTCTCGGTTCCGCAACACCTCACTTTGAGCGGTCCCCATTCACGTTGAGTTTTAATGTTTATACACGCGGCTCTCTACCGGTGATTCCCCTTGGTGTACTAGGAGGTCTATTCTACCGCGCGCGCCTACCATTCGCTAATCTACCTTGTTTACTACTAATCCCGGTCCCTGACTGACCGCGACTACCTTTTGTATCCACCTCGATGCGAGCCCGGTACATCTACAAGTGCCAGCTAGAGGTGAACCGGCCGATTGTCCCATAGACGGTTTTGGCCACATCATCCGCGGTCAGAATGACCGCGTTTACGCTCGCCCCGCTGACTTTTACCTTTACTTACCTAAATTTCATCAGCGTCCTCCAGACTAGAGTCTGGGTTAGGCTTAGTTTATCCTCGCAAAGCTTTGAGTACCGCGCCCACACTGGGTCTGTCTACCCTATTCCCGGTGCCTAACTCCAAAAGAACTGAGGCCAGACTTGATTGGAAAAGAAAAAAAACTAAGTCCCCTAGTTTTGTTTGGCCCCATTTCTACCACGGTCAGTATGACCGCGTCTCTACTCTCCCTGCTCTCAACTATGCTTAACTAACCTAGCATATGACCGCGTCCTCCAGACCGCGGTCCGGGTTTGGCTTAGTTTATCCTCACAAAGCTTTGAGCATCGCGCTGCTACGGGATTCCATATCTTGACTAGCATCCCTGATGGTCAACGACCTGGACATCCCCCCGACTCTCTTACCGCTGCTGCGAGACTCGCCTCTTGACTAGCACCCCCGGTGGTCTACGAAACAGTCCCGCTCTCCGTACTACCGCGTACCAGGTCTCGCTCCTGACTAGCATCTTAAGATGGTCTTCGGAACGGGTACACACCATACTTCGCTCTGAACCCCTGGCTAGCAACTCTATAGGAAGGCCTTCGGGATTTTTTGGTCTAAGACCGCGCACCAGGTCTCGCTCCTGACTAACATCCTGAGATGGTCTTCGGAACGGGTACACACCATACTTCACTCTGAATCCCTGGCTAGCAACTTTATAAGAAGGCCTTCGGGATTTTTGGTCTAAGACCGCGCACCAGGTCTCGCTCCTGACTAGCATCTAAGATGGTCTTCGGAACGGGCGCACACCATACTCCTGACTCAACCCCTGGCTAGCAACATTACGAAGGCCTACGGGATCGCTACCTCTCTACCGCGTACCAGGTCTCGCTCCTGACTAGCATCCAAGATGGTCTACGGAACGGGTACACACCCTCTACACTCTGCTCGCTCTGTCCTGACCTAGCGCGATTAATGCGGGCCTACGGACTCACCCCTGGCTAGCATCTCTTTCGAAGGCCTACGGGATGTTGGTGTTTTGCTGATATTTAGATCGCTCACAGCTTAGAGCTAGACCGACTTTCACGGCATCCCCTGACTAGCATCGTTGGCGATGGTCTTCGGGGTATGGAGCTCCACTACGGCTGGTTTATATGCTCCCGCAGCTTTGAGCCCGAGCCTCTTGCTCACTCTGACTTCCTACAAGCGAAGGTACAAGACCTTCACCTAAGTTCAGATCTTACCTTCTATGCCCGCCCCTACGGTGGAGATCGGGACGGGCGTGAGGCGCAGTTTAACGTCGTACACACCATAGGACGTGAGAAAGAATAGGTTTGTGCCCGCCAAGACATCCCTATCCTTCCCACCTTAACCTAAAACACATTTTTTTTTGAGTTTTGTAAAAAATTTTAAAAGATTTTTTTCGGTTTTTATAAAATTTTCATAGTATCACGCCATGCAAATAGACGAAAGAATAAAAGATGAAGTAAAAAAAATGATTAAAAATTTGTTGAACTGGGTATCTCAATCATTAGCATCGAGAACTCATAGACACTGCCAGTGTCTTCCTCGGTCATCGCGTAGTTGATGCCCAAGCGCACAGGTGGTTTGTGATCCCGACCGGGATATCGCCTTGATGGTGGTGGGTTATCAATGTCTACTTCATAGTCATCAGACAGGTCGATAGGTCCGAAACCTCCTCTCCAACCTGTGCTCTGGTTCGTACCCCCGGTCGCGGTAACCGCGCTACCGTGACTCCCTCCGGAATCTGGTACGGTCTCGGTATTTGGTGATGGTACAGACTCGGTGACTACCGAGTCTGGCTGTGGTCGCTCATCGGTATTCGGTCCCGACTCTCCGTCTGCACTTATTACAGACTCCTCTACCGGGACCGGGTCCTCACTCTCTTTCTCGTGGTAAGGTAACATCAGGGAAGTGTGGAACCTCATGGGATTACTATTGGGTTTATCCGGGTCCTGGATACTGTAGGACCAATCTGAGTGCACTTCTACTACCTTCCACGGCCCGGTGTATCGCGGTCCTAGGAATTTCGCGTACTTATCCTCTTTGGAGGATAGTTTCTTATTGCGTATCTTAACTAAATCGCCTACCGCGTACACAACATCTCTCCTATTTCGGTCGAAGTACTTTTTCTGCTTCAACTGTGCCTCCCTTAAATTATACCGAGCCTGGTCTCTGATGAAAGTCACATCCTTAATCAGTTGCTGCCCGTACTCCTCCTCAGTTACTTTCATTGTCTCTAACAATTGCATTTTGCGGTCAATCGGTAGTAATATGTCTCTACCCAGGTTCAGTTGGCATGGAGAATACCGGGATGACTTTGATTTCGCGGTGTTGAGCGCGACCATATAGTCACCTAACTGCTTCGCCCACATTGTCTGGGTCGCCATGCAAAACGCGCGTAAGATGCTTTTGATATCCCGGTTTGCCCGCTCCGACTGGTTCGGGTTGGGATGGTAGGGCGCCACATGGACACATGTAGCTCCCCACTGACGCAGCTGATCATTCCAGTCATCCCCCGAGAAATATGACGCATTGTCGGAGACTATACGCTTCGGTGTTCCAAACTGGTTAAACACTTTCTGCAGGAACTTCAAGATCTTAATTGACGATACCGATGTTAAGGGTTCCATGCTCACCTACTTTGAAAACTCGTCCACACAAACGACGATGAACTTGAAGCCCGCGCTCGCGGTCAACTCTCCGAAAATGTCCACATGCACACACTCGAACACATTGTTCTTGTAATAGAGAATGCCCATCTTTCCCGGTTGTGCGTGGTTTGAAGCCTTTACTAACTGGCATACCGCGCAAGTCTTCACATACGCCTCTATGATCTTATGCATATAATAAAACCAAAACCTTTTCCTGATCCGGTCATATGTGCGTTCTAATCCTTGGTGTCCGGCCATCGTACTGTCGTGAAAGTGCGCTATGATGTCCCGCTCTATAAACTGCGGTATGGCCGGGACTATGCGTTTCCTGGCTGTTACTGACTCTGGATCTAAGAAACTTGTCTGAATTAACGGATGCTGCCACTTAATATGCTTACCCTTCTTCATGAGCGTAGACGGTCGCACCCTTACCGGCGGCACTGGTTGCCCGGTCACCTCTTCTTCCTCCAACCTCTGTTCCCATAATTCATCCACCTGGTTGCTATAAAAGCCTCCCTCCGGTGTACCCTCTTTCAGGATTGACCACGACGCGGTCTGCTCTTTACATGGGACATATCTACAGAGGATTCCTTCTACGATGACATAGTCATAGCGATATCTAGATCGCTCCCCGACTCGGCTAAGGCTCTTGGTGATTGTAGATAGTGCCTCGCACTCTCTCTGCAAGCCTCGCAGCATGTCCTTGTTCAGCATGTCCATATCCACCTCGACTCTCTCCCTGGTGTTTGTAAACGTTGCCAGGCATACGCAAGCACTTTCTACACACATGTCCAGCTCGTCCGGATTATCGTCATACTTAGGGTCCGGTAGCGCGCCGCGAGAGAGCAAGTCTGCCAGTTTGTTATCCTCTCCCTTCACAAAGTCTATGTCGTTGACAACATGACCCAACTCTATTGCCCACCTGACAATATGCCGGTTGTAGAGGTGATCGTTGATGGCCGCATGTTTCATATGTGTCAACGCCTGGTTGTCACATCTGAAAATCACGTCCTTTTGATACCTAATGAAGGGGTCGAACACTCGGTTTGCAAACCTGATAGCCAAACATTCTTTCTCTCTCGCGTCATACTTACGCTCCGCTGCATTCAGCAGTTTGCTGCGGCATTCGATCACCCGGAATCTGTCTTCCCCGGTCAACTCGCAGAAATAGATTTGAGCTAAGATTGCTCCCAGCCCTACATCACTTGCATCGGTATACACGTATAACGGATGATCATAGTTTATCGTGTTTAACGTGATTTCCTTGGCCACTTCTGCCTTAATTGTCTCAAACGCGGTCTGCTGGCTCCTTCCCCACCGGAACGGTAAGTTCGGATCTGCCTCCGACTTCAGCTTTAGAAATATTGACTCTTATTGTGTGGCATAATGTGGTATAAACCGCATGTACCATATAATTGCCCCTAGGAACCGCTGAACCTCTTTCTTCGTTCTCGGTGACGGAAAATCCTGGATCGCCGCTACCTTTTTCGGACATTTCTTGATGCCGAAGCGCGTGACAATGTGGCCCAGGAACTCGACCTCCGGTAGATCGAACTCGCACTTAGCCCAGTTTAGAGTAAGGTTAAAGTTATGGAGTGTCTTAAACACAAAGTCTAAGTGCTCTTTGTGCAGTTGCTCGGTCCCGCTAAAGATAAAAATATCATCCAGGTACACATGCAAGAAGTCACCTACAAACTTACCGAACAACCTGTTCATGAGATCCTGGAAAATCATTAGAGCATTTTTCAACCCCATCGGCATCACGTTCCACTCATAACATGCGTTCTGCGTGTGAAACGCGGTAAACTTCTTGGAGTTCTCAGTTATGGGGATTTGCCAAAAGCCCGACTTTAAGTCCAGCTTGGACATGACTTGGTTAGGCGGAAGATGCTCCAAGATTTGGTGTATGATAGGCATCGGGTTCTGTATCTTCGGTGTGTAGCTATTCAACTTTTTATAATTTACCACCATTCGCTTATCGCCGTTTGGTTTCGGTATAATTAGTACTGGCGAGGAATATGCCGAAGTTGACCGCCGTATCTTACCCTGCAGTTCCAACTCATGCAATGTCTCGTCTTCCCACTTTGCTATTGCCAGTGGTCTTCGAGCAGGTTTACATTGTATCACCGGGCAGTCCTCCGGGATGCGCAGATCGTGGATGATCGCGTTCGTAATCCCGGACCTACCATCACTCTGTACTACCCCGGGATACTTTTTGACTAGAGTTTCGACGAACACTTGGACGGACGACGTCCCCAGCTTTGCCCGGTCGTACCTGTCCAGGGTCGACGCTAGTGACAAGTCACAAACGTCTTTTGCGGTTTTTACTGACAAACCACGGACAAAGTACCCGGCATCTCGCTCCTTCTCTTCCTCGGTCGGGACATCCCATCGCATCTCGCCCTTCACGTCGTCAAAACTCAAGCCATGTTGCCATCGGAACTTGTTCCCGATGAAAATAGGGGACATGAGTCCCTCTTGGACCAGGAAATCCTCTCTGAACCACCGACCCGCGATCTTCATATCTAGTGTCACTACTCCTCCTGCTGTCACTACCTTACCATCAAACCCTGACATCTTAACCGCAGATTTTCTTACCACTAACCCTAATCTATCGCATTCTTTCTTGGAGATAGCGAGCGCAGTGCAACCCGAGTCTATTAACGCGAAATACGGAAATAGCTTTTGTTTATGCTTGATATTGACTAGGGCATAAGGGGCTTTGTTTATCCGGTGTAAAAGACACGGGTCCCCTCGTCTGTCCGTGTCTGAACCCAGTTTAAAGTCGGTGGTAGTACTGAAGGCTGGAATTTGGCTTCGAGCTTGTTAATCGCCTTCCAGACTTGGTCTTCACCGGGACTTGGTTGCCGGTCCCGGTCTCGCCTCAGCACGTTGCCTTCTTTCCTGTTCTTCGCGGTCCGCAAAGCATTGAACAACTGCCTCTCGTCCGGGTCCTCATGATCTTCAGCTGAGGCTTGTAATCCTTGCATTCCTTCCGGAGTCCCGGTTGGTGGTGTCTCGGTCTGACATTCTGCTGTCTCTTTTTCCGCGCACGCCTGAGCCAGTATCTTTAATGCCATAACTTTTGCTTTCGCTGACCTACAATCTTCTGTGTTATGCGTGTTTCGACTACACACATGGCACCACTTTCCGGTTCTCCGCTCTGGTTGCCTATCTCGACGCGGTGACTCCCGTCTTCCTTGTGGGCTGACCGATCTGTCTCGTGCGGGACCTGACCGGCCCGGTGAGTTTTGTGACTGCGGGCTTCGACTTTGCTCCCGTCTGCGCTCACCGGGACCGGGATTTCGTTCGTTGCTACGTTGACGGTCTCTTGAGTTCTATTGCTGGTTCCGCTGTCCCTGGGACGACTGTCGGTCCCGGCCTCTGCTTCGGTCCTGTTGACTCCACGGCCGATATGCTTCTTTTTCCTTCTCGGCTCGGACCCGGTTTCTATGAAACTCCTCTGCTTGCTTGATGAAATCATTCAGCTTCTGCGGGACCACTGTCCCCAGTGGAAATGCTCCATATAGCGAGCTATGCATGTTCTGCTTAATGCGACTGATGATTTCCCGTTGTTCCCATGCGTGAGGCTCCCTGATACTTTTCAGCAAGGTGTAAAAATCAGATGCCCACTGCCGTATTGGTTCATGAGCTTGCTGCTTCCAGTTTACTACTCTGTTTAAAACAGACTGCGCGCTCGACTGGTCGTACGCCTTCAGAAATTCTGCTCTTACCGCTGCCCAAGTGTGATCCACATCCAGGAGCGTTGCCTTTAGCCAGGATGCTTCTGCCGGTGTTGTCAAGCACTTCTGGAAGATCTGAATGTACGCCCTCGGCTGGGCTCCGTGGATCTCTAGGTGTGCTTCAAATGCGTCTATGTAGGTTGGTGCAATATCTACTCTGGGATCGAAGTGCTGCGGTATAATATGTAACCCGGTCGGAGCCATCATTCCTGCTAACAGCTGTGTCTGCTCCCGCTGTAACTCCTGGGCATGCCGTGTGTTCTGGTTTTGTTGGTCCAGGACCTGTAGCAAGTGGTCTGCATTGTCGGCAATGTTCGGTGCTGACGTAGTGCTACCCGAACTGTTGTGCGACTGCTGGCTGGACTGTTGTGAGGGTACCGCGCTGAAGGTACACCCGGTGTCGATGGTTGCTTCGTCCCGGTACACATTGACCTTTGCTGTTGCTGTTGGTGGCCAGTGCTTGCTGTGACCTGTTGTAGCAAGTTTCTTTGTGGAATTGCTGGACTCCCAAGACTCTTGCCTACTGCCAACTGGGCTTTAATGCGTCCCTGGTCCGCCTGTATGGACTGGACGACTATCTGCATAGACTGCATATCCTTCGACATCTGCAAGACATAGTCCAGCATTGTCTTCCCTGAGGCTTCCGCCTTCTTCGGTGCCACCGGCCCGCTCGTTGACGCGGTCGCGATTTGCTTCACCGAGTCTTCCAACTTCTTCGTCTCCGCTTGACTTAGCTCGGTGATACCTTCGAAATCGGTCGCACTATCATACTCTGCGGTTATCATTTGTTGCTGGTATGCTGCGAATGCGACCGCCACCTCTGACGGTGTCATGGGCTTGGGTGCTTCTTTCACCTCCAGTTGGTATTAATAGACATACCACCTCTTCTTCACAGTCAGCAGGTCGCATGCTCCCGGTGTCTGCGGGTCTTCTAGCAGGAGCTGCTTAGAGATCAGCTCGTTTTCCCGGGCCGTCCACGTTACCCCGTCCGTCTTGATGTCGCAGATTGGCTTCATCTCGGTCCCGGTCCCTAGTCTTCGGGCTTGGCCCTTGCTTATGCACTACCCCCTCCTCAAACTGGGCCGGACCTATACGGAACTTTTTTTTCTAACTCTTATGGGGTATGTCGCGGTTGTCTACCTTACTTATAGCTACCGAGACCGAGTCTGCCCTCGCGAACGAGTCGCGGTCTGCGCTATGCGGCCCGTTTCCCGTGGACAGGCTGAACTGGCCTGCTTCGGGGCTCCGGTGTGCTTACTTACTCCTGCCAAGCCAATACCGCCGACCAAGGTGCTCGCGCCTATGCTCAACTCGGTACCTGCGCGTCCCTGCTGTATGACGGTGTATGCCTGTATGCGACTACGCTATCCTTCCGACCGAGACAAGATCAATGTTGTGTGTCGCGGTCAACTAGGTACTATAGACTTAGAAATAAGTTTTAAGAAAAACAGAAATGTGGAACTGGTGGTTCTCACCTTGTTGTGCTGTCCTCGGAACTTGAACAAAACGAAAGTTTTGTGTCCTTCAGGGTCGCCAGTGTAAACTGGATTTTCCCAATATCTCCCCTTTTCCCACGTATCACGACCGGGACAGGTGGTTGGAACAGAAACGCGACAGGGTCGGTCTCTGCTGTTGGCGTTCTTCCTCTTCCTCGACCGCGATTGGTAGTCGACGCGGTCCTCGGTGGGCGAGACCGTCCTCGGCTCGCTCTAGTATTTACAGAGAGAGCGACCGGGGAGAGTCGACCGCGCTTACGAAGTTCCTGCTCACGAAGTCTCGCTACGTTGGACTGACTACGAAGGACCCGGTGACTCGGTAAGGAATCCGTTGAGAAGATTGGGATGCACGACTACAATGACCCGGTGTGTAGGTGTCGGTATGACCGTCGACACTCACACCCGGAGTATGAGAATGGTGACCGTTATACTCCGGTACCCGGTGAACTGGGAGTATCACTATAGTACTGTGGTGCTGGCTCCAGTGGGCCAAATAATTCCGATGCAATGTTTAAAGTTTACAGCACAAGAATTATCGTTTATGGGAGTGTTCGTTTTATTGAACTCTGGAACTGTTCGCTTATGATCTCACACAATGTACATAATATTCACTCCACAGATAATCATTAATGATCTCTAACTTACACACAAATATTATTCCCTTACGGGTAATTAAATTAAGATCTCCGAAGGAGAAGAATAAGGAGAAGAATAAATAAATATATATAATATTATAACACACAAGATGGCTGACGGGCTACCTATCTTTTCTCACTTACTAGCTTTTCCACCTAGTACTGTCTCCTCGAAGAGTAAAATAGGAAGTGAAGTCTTGGCTCTCTTCGCCTGCTGAGGAGGACGACGATCGTACGATCGAGAGAGTGCTTACGTCATACTGCTCAACGTCAACCGTCCTCTCCAACTGCCCTACTTTACCTGCTATGCTCCTAGCCCCGCTCTCCTCCTATACCTACATTCCTCTCCTAATATACGCAGTGAAAATTTACTGCTTGTACCGACGACGTTGGTTGGTTTCCCACTCCCAACCTTCCTTGTTCCTTTCCCGCTACCGCTATTAATACTCTGCAGTACAATTTCCATATTTACTTTCACAATAATCAAACTGTATTAACGATTTTATACCGTAGTTATTTTTTAGTGAGCAGAAATAGAGAGAGATGGAGGAAGTAGGCACGTGTTACATTTCCGAAAAATTTTTGTTCCTGTTTTAAAAGTACATAATATGTTGGTCCTATGTCTTATGACAGAATGGCTTTTGTACGAACGTCGTTTTGTACGAATTTCGATGTTTAAACTTTAGTCTTTTGTACGAAATTTTGTTGTATCAATTCTAGATGTACGAAATGTAATTGTACGAATGGTTTTTGTACGAATGTCAAATTGTGTGTGATACCGCATTTGCACTTCAAGTCAATGCTCAATGGATTTAGGATATGAGTGTACATGTAAGCCTTAAAGTGTGGGACAACTTTGAATTTTCTAAAGAGGCAGTTTAAAAGGTGTTAGTGATAAATTACCAGTATAACCGTAAAACCAACAGTAAAACGCACTTTTATTGAATGCACTATTTTGTTTGACAATACATTTACAATTTAGTTTGTTTCATATTTTACCAGAAGCAACAAGGAAATCGGAACTTCTAAAATCTTTTACTAATTATTTGTATATACTGCAAATGGAATTTTATTATTACAAATAATATGCTACATATTTATTTTCGGATTGAAGATACGGCAACGCTATGTAAGATCAGGGAATAAATTGAGTTCGTGTAAGACTTTTATTGTATTTAAATTACGATCCACTTCAAACAGAAATTCCGAATATGGACTGCTCATTGAATTAATCACTAAAAACGAACGGACATTTATTATGAAATTCATTTTATTTATTTGAATATTATTGATATTACAAGATGATTAATTTAAGCCAATAATTACATTGCAGAGACAAGCTTAACGCCATACATTTTTGTGTTTTCGAAATTCCCTGACCACAGAATACAGTTCATCATCGAAATTTGCGGTGTGTATTGAAAGGTCTTTATTATATACACGGAACTTAAATGAAAGATCACCAGTTGTATCTTTTAGTATGATGTGTATTATGAGAATTATGTATAAGTATGATTCATGTTACAAACTATATCCATGGAATAAGTTCGTTTAAAAAAAACCTAAGAACCTCTTTCACATACAACACAGGGACTGAGCTTCCAAGCGAGAAGTAATAAAGACGGACGCCGTGAATATAAAAAGCTTGTATGCAAAACGCCAATACATTTATTTATTTCACTTTGATTATACCAGAGCAATTTTGTTTTTTTAATACTCCTAAAAATTAAATCTACTCATAAAAATAAACTTGAACATTAAAATTCCTCAAAATGTATACTTTAATGTGATAAATATTTTTAATAGCAAATTCAATACACGCTAAAAAGTTACTGCTAATCTATTTCAGAAAATAAGTAATAGAATAAAGCCATAAAATAACTCTGAAGTCACAATAGTTACGCAGTTCAGTGTACGAAAATATTGTTTATTCTGAATAATATTTTTTCAGATTGCTAGGACTGTACATTTTATGTTGAAGTTGCATGTTGCAAATTTTGACGCTCAGTAGCAAAATGCGTTCGTAGTCAATATGTATTACATATTGGCAAAAAAAAAGTTGTAAACTACATAAGCTACTCAGCATTAATAAAAATCACGACGCACGTATGGAAGCTTTAGCTGTAAACGTGTATAATGCTAATTACAGTAATCACTTTCATGCAATTGTCACGTATTGGAATATGTACACAGTACTCTGCTCTTTGTACTCTACGAGCCGCATTTTATCTAATTCATTTCTGGTAGTCGTAGGGACATATATCTCATGATGCACATAATGTCCCTCAGTGTAGAAGCAAATCCGCATGTTTTCAGTATTTTCTAGAAAATTCGCATCTTTCCATTGAAATCGCATAAGGATTTTATTTTGGCAGGCTAAGTTTTAGAAGTTAGAAACGTGTATCTACAGTCAATGGACCCACCTAAGTGTACCACACATCAATTGAATAGGTTGGTAGCAAATTGAGCCGTTTGTCCACAGTTAGTTGCTGAGATTTCACAGATGCGGCTTTGCTTTTAAACATTTTTTGAAGGATGCGGATTTGCTTTTAGAAAATATTCTAAAGATTGTGATTTGCTTCTTTAACGAAAACATATGTAATTAAACTCACAAATTAAATAATTAGGATTCTATGTAGAATCAAGTTAATAGAACATTTTACACATTTCAAAAACATGCAAATATTAAATTTCGCACTTTTGAAAAACGTGCAAATTGAACAATTTTCAAAAATATATACACAGAATTTTTTGGAATTTTAAAAAAACACGTAAATTAACATTTTTTACACCTATAGAATGCAGATTTTTTTATTTAGCTCATTTAAACTATTATAGTGCGTGTTTATTTTCCCTCACGATATGCATTGCCCAACCTCAAGTATAATGTAATACACTCAAACCAGCGCCAATTCCTAGTATATAATAGTTTCATTTTCTAATCACATAACCTAATCATATTCGTCATAAACATTTTTTATAAGTATACTGTGTCCTACAGGGCAAGCATAATTATTGTATGTCAGTGATTTATTTATTAAACAAATTCTTTCTTCCTATTGGTATTTCTGCATTATTAATTTACGACCACAAACTGCACCTAGCTCCGCCATAATAACTATATTTTTATTAATTTATTAGCGATTGACATTTGTGTATGTAAAACTTTTATTTACCAAAATATTTCCTTGGCTCCCATTACTGTCTGTTGTGCACTTAAAAATCATTCCGTACCCAAGGAAAATTTTATAAGTAGGCTTATTATTTTATGAAATCCAGCGGACTTACTAAACATCGATAAGTCTCAAAGTATATCGGATAGACTTAACTGTGAGAGAATAAGGGCCAAGACATTCACCAATGACAAACGCAAATGGAGAGTAACTAAATAAAAATTGGGCAACACTAATCCTGTTACTAAGCAGAAGAATAAGAATCAAATAATAGTTTATTTCATAATTTTGAGTGACTGTCGTGGTGCCATCTGCAGCATATATGCACCTATTATTATTTTGCCGTGATTTATGAATTTAGTACATGTGTGGAAGTACCAAGCCTATTTGAAACGTGCATAAATTACGTGGTAAAAACATCGGAAATTTTGAACCCCTACTCCCCCTTTTTTCGTATGTACGCCCATGTAAAAGGATAGGAAACTTGAACTCCTACCCCTTCCCCCTCCACATACCAGGTAATTTATGCACGCTCCATTAAAATGTATGTGTGCTGGTAGGTGAATTTGGTATGTATTAAAAGTTGTATTTGATTACATAGAAACGTTTTGAAGAGTTAGTAGGTCGTAGAATGTAGAAGGATTTTCCCTTTAATTATGATGGGAACGTACATTTAGGAAAATATTACGTATTTTTAGTCTCTCGACTCTCGTGACTATGTGTGAAGAGGTTGGAGTATTTTCTTTGTTAGAATCAGTTGCGATTTGGGAAGGGAGCAAGGGAGGGTATTACAGTTAATCCAATCTTGTGTGTTTTCCCAACTCTCTTGGTTGTCAGCCGAGGTATTTCTTTGTAAATTCCCATCAATTAGTTAAAAAAAAATTTAAATTGGTCCATAAAAGTACGCTTAGGACATTAATAATTTCATTTACTTAATAAATAATAATATTGCTAAGTTAAAAAAAATTCATTGTGCAATAATTATTGATATTTTGTTTCAGTTTCAAGCTTTTATTAAATAAAAACATACTACGCATATTGAGGTAATCTTGCACTGAATCATGTTATATTCGATATTAATAAATAACGTATTGTATTTTTAAAGGGTTGCCTTGTCAATAGCAGTTCCCCCGGTTTGAAATTAAAACGAAATGAGTGTGATCGTAGCAAGCTCAGCGGAGCTGGAAGCTTCAACTAAGGTAATACAACTTTGATAACTTCATAATTCAACTTTGAGCACAATTATGTATGTAATGTAGCAGTGGCTAGCTCGCTAGCTTACTAATAATGAGGCAAAACATGCAATTTTGCGTACACACATAGATGATGACATTTTATATCATAAATGGATCAAGAAAACAGTATTCTTGTACGATATTTTATGTAATTATGTCAAACATTAAATGCATTCATACTAACTAATTACTGCCAACTAATTATGTGTTTCAACATGTCTGTGTATTGTTGTAGATGGAGGTTGAAGAATTAAAATTCCGCTGGAAAATTGATAACATGTTTGCAATTGGTAATGTACGTGCTGAGGGACTTCCGATTAAGTCACCTGTGTTTAGCGGTGGGAATACTGTGAAATACTCATGGTACGTTTTGATTCTCTAATAAGGAATAGTTAATTAACGCTGTCATCCATGACACTTGTTTTTCTGATAGAACCACCCATTTTAACAATAGAATGACAATTTTTTCAACTTACACTTTAATAAAGAGGTCTTTATAGGACCTTTCTATAAAGTGGTTGACTTTGTTCATGTCCCATGCCTAAATAAATTCATTAGGATTTAATTAGCAACAAATTCTTCATTATTTTAACGATAAGTATTAAAATTTTCAGGCAGCTCGAATTCGATTCGGATACTTACAACAAAAGACTCAAATTGCATTTATTGAGTGTTGGCAAAACAGCATTGAGGGATGGTGAGATACAAGCGTGTGGATTTGCCAGTTACCAAAGTGAGCTACATGCATTAGCAGACAAAGGTATACTCAGTCACTATTTTTACATTTTTCGTTATTATTTTATTCTGGTTGCTCACATTTACTGTTTTTTAACCGATACTAATTTACAAAACGTACATTTTACTTCAGGACGTAATCGAAATCAGTATGAAAAACTGAAAACTGGAAAGACCTTAAATATGTCCATTGAACTTGATAATTTTCATGAGAAGGCTAAAGGATTCATTTCAAACAACGTACTCACCTTTCACTGTATCATCTTTGTTTATTTGGGCTTGGAACAGTCATGTGTCACTCGTTCAGTCATCAACGGTCCAGAATCAGTCGTCAAATCATTGCAGACTGTCCTAAACTCTGGAGATTTCTCAGATGTCCAGCTCATTACACCAACAAAAAAAATATCAGCTCACAAAGTTATTCTGGCAGGTAAAATTTTGATGCCTAAATAAATTATATGTAACATAAATTTGTGTCAATTTAATTAGACAGCAAGGTATTACCACATTTTTTATTGCTAGTGTACAAAATAATTTGTTTAAATTTCAGCTCGAAGCCCTGTTTTTGCAGCAATGTTTCGATGCAGTATGCAAGAAGCTAAGCTGAACTCGGTGGAAATCAATGATTTTGATGAGGAAATTGTTGATGCTATGATCGAGTTTATGTATAGTGGAAGAACAAAATTATCCACTAACCTCTTCTATTGTCCCGACTTGCTCCGAATTGCGGACAAATACGAATTACTGGACTTAAAGTTGGAGACTGAAAAGTACTTGGCGTCTCATGTCACTATCCAGAATGCGGTCGATCATCTTGTTTTAGCGTGTCTTCATCATTGTGATGCTTTGAAAAGGAATGCTATTATTTTCATTGATAGGTATCATGTCTCTAGCCTTATACTAACATAAAAGGAATTTTTACATCCAACGAAAAAAAGTTTTATTTCATGTCATTTTGCAATACATAATCATTATATTTCATTTTAATCGAAATAAGAAGTGCCTATACTTTTTGTATAAATATTTTTGTTATTTCTTAGGAATAAGGATGAATTGAGTGGAACAGAGGCTTTCAAAGAACTTGGAACAGGAAGACATCCTGAAATTCTGAAGGATCTTTTCTTGTCAGTGTAAGAAAAATAATAATTGAATTTGAATTTACAAATTACTATTTGAGATTACCTGAACTGTACCCGCTTCATTATAGGAACAAGAAAAAAATTGTCGAGACCGATTTGTTCAAGTTTCTGGCGAAGGATCATCCTCAAATGCTGATGGAACTTTATTTGGCTAATTAATTATCCAAATTACACATTCTAGTTTTTATTTTTTTGTATTCAATATAGGTATACAAAATCTATAATGCGTGTCTAGAATCTCGAATACCATGCAGCAGGGAAGTGTATTCATTTTTTTTTGGTTTATATTTGCAATAATTATTTAAAAGTACCGAAATATAAACTTGGGAATTTTTTCAAATAATTCAGGAGTTAATAAGTGTGAGAGGATTTTGAATTTACCTGTTGTCTTTGCTCCTAATTTCAACAATTTCTTTTTTTAATTGAGAAAGTGTATTTACGTAATGACTTTTTAGTGAGTTGTCTATTGATTCGTGGAACGATTTTCATATTTTTGTTCATTTTGCCATAAAGCTAAATAAAAACTCTATTTAAAAATTAAAATGTAATGCATGGTACTACTAACTACTTTAATATATTTTAGTACACATTGGCGTATAGTGTATAGTATAAGAAATACGCATTATTCCTATTTTATATTCATAATTCAAAATTCAAATCTCATGGGAATCAAATTGGCTCAAAAATGTGACCTGTGGCGTACAACAAAGGAAAGGAGGGCAGACAGATGGAAACAAAGTTCAGCTAACTAAGATGTATAAAAACGTCATTTAAAACAAATATTAATACAAATTTAACAATCATAACTTTACATAAGTAAAATTTCGCTAAGTGCCTAAACATAAATAGTGCTAACGAAAGAATACTATACATGTGTTAATTCGGAACACTTTATATTTATTCCAATGAAATTACTAGCATAAGCAATTTATTAACTTAATTTTAATATGTTATTAGCAATGTCTTATTCAATACCTACAACTTTAGAACCAATAGGTACGTAATTACCATTTTGAGGCTGGTATACTTGAGTTCTGAGGCATTCTTTTGTGGTTAAAATTATTATTGGAGCATCATTCATTACGCAAAGTGCATTCGACTTATCAGAAAAATCAGAGAATGTAATGAATCTAAGTTAATTTTTGTCTGTAAAGGATCAAATTCGGTTTCAGTCACTTTTTCCTAAAAGTAAATCGTTTTTTTTTCAAATTTGCGTTAAAAGCAAAACTTTTTTCTGCCTTAACAATATTCATGGAAGAAAATTTTGAAACACTTTTTTTGTCCGACCACCTACATTCACTATTTATCTACGAAACCTGTGAGTTTTGATCCATTGATGCCTGGTAAGTATATATATATATTTTGGCAATACTTCTTTTACATCAAGGGTAACTTCAGAAATAATAATTAAAGGGAAGGAAACACAATACTCACGCCACAAAATATATGCAGTATTATTATTAAAATAAAATATAGCTAAAGCAAAGTACAGGATTACTTCCCTTGTATAGTACCGCATTAGTTAACGTAATTGCTTAATTTTCATTTTTGTCAAATTTTTTTGCAATTGCAAAAATATTACAAAATGAGAAATTATTTAAATCTTTTTGTAATGGACATAACGGCGGTTTTAGAACCTAAATATTTGCATTTATTTTAAAATCCTTTATTATGTTTTAAATAATGGTGATAAAAAAAATGTTCATATGTCTTGTAATTTAATGTACTTTATCGTTTACATACTACACACAAACATTAAGCTAAATGAGTAGTATCAACTTTGATGTAATAACTCTAGAATATAAAATTATGTTTAAACTTTCAAGTCCATCAGACTCAGACTCAGATGTCAATGTTATTACCCTTCTGCAAAAGCCGGGTATGCATAGATATTCAAAAGTAACACATTGTGATTACTTTTAAGTAAATATTACGTTGCAACCAATGCTGACTAACGATAAGAATGCTAAACATTTTTTTTCCTATTGAGTGCACGAACAACGCCACTTAAAATATTTACCACATAATTTTTCAGGCCACGGACTCAGCGTTTGTACCTTTGCCAGATATAAACGTTGGCTACACAAATAAAATAAGGATTTTAATGTTTGAGTAAGGTCTCGAGCCTCTATTCTAATGCAAGAAGACTTACAATTGAAAATTCGGAAGCGTAAAATTGTATTACATTCATACTAAAGAATTCACAATAATTGCAATTTGCAATAATAAAGCTTATGACCAGAATATATTGTTTGAAAAAGACGACGACGATATTCAACGCATCAGTTAAGGCAAACGACAACCTTAAGATTGCTCAACAGTCCAAAATGAACTGAACAAATATAAAAAACTAGTAATGCGGCCCGTCCTGCGGACGGAACGTAACAGTATTTATGAAATTTTATTATGTTCACACGAACAATACAAAGGCAAATTATTTATCTTTGCAGGACACACAGAATGCTGTGCTTTTGTTATAATGTATTTGTAAGATACATACTTAAATTGCGATTTATCAATAAAATTTTACTAATTATTTGTCAAACGCCACTCCAAAACTGGTTTACCTACTTAGGGGTTCAAGTTGATGCCTTTGTTATTATTATTATTGCTGAAGAAATAATATAAATTAACTATTTTTACGACTACGGTCACAATTTTGTAACTACGGTAACTCGGAGTTTTTCCCACCCCATTCCCCTCCCAACTATCCCCAACTCTTTATCAATCCTACGCCCTAAACCTAACATTAACTGTTCAAATTTAGATTGCATTATTAGATAATATTTAGATTTGAAATTTTGGATTTTGTTGTCAGGAAAAAAAATCACTGTCAGACTTAAATTTAGATTTTATTATTAGGCAATAATTAGATTATGATTGGAATTTTGATGTTATTAGTAGGAAATATTAATATTTGAATTTGGAATCTTTGGATTTTTTATTAGGATAGTGAAACAATCCGACTTTAATTTAGATTACATTATTAATAAATAATGCGCAGTGTGCATATTTAACAGGGTCTTAAGTCCTTGATTTGAAGTTACATTGCAACTTCTGTATTTAAACTTGAAATATTGAATCAAAATTCGCTGTATGCCAGCGGTACTGTCAACAGTACTAAACTATAAATTACACTATAACACCTTGATTGGGATTTCAAATTGCAGGCAATTTAAATTTTTACTATTTAAATCCCAAACCAAAGGAATTGTAAGGTTATTTGACTTCTGACTAACAGAAGCCCACAAACTGAAAATATTTTCGAGTTTGATCAGTTTTTGAGGGTTCCTGCATTTTGCTCAGGTAACTTTAGTAGCAAGCATTTGTAGCATTGTTTATGGAAATGACATGAATCTGCAAGGTATGGAAATTCCTATTAATTGGTTGGAAATCATTTACTTGTTTAGAATTTTAAAACCTAGGTAATAAAAGTGACTTTACCGTACCTCAGCACTAATTTTGTACAAAAAGTTACTACACTCACATGCGTTATGATGCGCTTAAAATATAAAAGGTAGTAGAGGGGGACAGCAGATAGGAAGGCGGACAGAATCACTTTAAATTTACTATTTGAATTTGGATTGCATTTATGCCGGGTTTATAATGTTTAGCTAATTGGAGCTCAAAATTAGTGGTCAGGGCGTCACCAGTGGCGGATCCAAAGGGGGGGCTAAGTGACTTTAGCCCCCCCTAAGAGAGACCTTTTTAGCATTGCAGATATAGGAGCGGCCATTTTCCAATGTGGCCGCTTAACATTATTAGCCCCCCATATGACAAGATCCATATTTCTAGATCCGCCACTGGGCGTCACGTTATATCAGCATTTATTACTTTCACAGCGTAAACACCTCAAGGGTTAGGAGTTTAATGCTATTAGGATTATCTAGTACTATTCTGTAAAACTAATATTGTTATTCTGATTTTATTATTATGCCGAACATATTATGAACGATGCCATAGTTTGTGCTTCAAGCATCACTCAAGCATGCTATTTAGTCTAAACGTTGACAAATATAAAAATCTAAAACGTATATAAGAATTAGAGGTTAATTAGGATGTAAGCGTGTAAGGAATTTTATTTTGCTACAATTGGTACGCGAGTAGCCAGCATGACGTCGGTAAAGGATCCTCCTGACAAACTTGAGCTCATTATATGTGGCCGGATTATCATGTTTTATCAGTATTTAATGATTTAGCAGGGCAAACAGCTGAAGGGTTAAGAGTTCAACGTCATTAAGATTAGCTAGCACCATCCTGGACAACTATGTCGATCGTTATATTAACTATACCATAGCTTGCACCTCAAAAATCACTTAAGTGAGTTGATTAGGGTCTTGGGTTCAAATCCCACCGGCCTCGAATCTCTTTCGTGAGAAGTAGTCTATTTTAGTAGGCTCTCGACTTTGTGTGGCGACCATTATAATACGTGTACATATGTTAGTACGGAGTAAGCTAGTCATACGGGGATGCATGTTGGAAGAACATTCTTAAGTGATTGAAACATCTGGCCTTTGCTAATAAAGCTACCTTTAACGTTTAACCTTTAACCATTTAAGCATTCTCCTCAGGGGCGGATCCAGGATTGGGTCATGGGGGGGGGGCTAACAATGCTAAGCGGCTATCTTGGAAAATGGCCGCTCCTATCTTCGCCATGTTAAAAAAGCTTCTCATGGAGGGGGCTAAAGCACCTTAGCCCCCCCCCCTTGGATCCGCCCTTGATTCTCCTTAATCTAAAATTCATTTGCCTATCAAACACACAGTAAACAATTGCATTTACATGAATATTTGAAGAGCAAAAACCATATCAGCGAATCAGCGAACAATATTTATAGCTCAAAAAACTAAAAAATACGTCATTTCGTGTTGTTTCTTTAAATATAAAGTCAATGCTGAATACAAATGGCATACATTTTAAATGCACCTTATACAGAATTTAATTTCCTATCAAACAGTATATTGCAGGCTTCTGTAGCTATAATGTCTTTTAAAAACTTGGCAGTTACATCGGGCAAGATATTGAAATCGCTATTGATTGGTTTAAAATTAGTTTCTTATTTAGAATATTTAGAATTCCAAAACCTAACTCATTTAAAGTGATTTTACGTTATCTTGGAGATACTATGCAATAAATCGTTATTACATACACATGAGTAATGATGCATTTAAAATATATAAGGTATAAGGGTAAAATATATAAGGGGGACAGCGGAGAGCGGACAGCGGACAGAATTATTTAAATTTTATTATTATGGGGATTATAATACCGTTATTAGATACATACAAGTTAAGTTTTTAAACTTTAAGGTAAATATTAATGAAATTTAAAGTTGTGATGAAAAGGTTGGTTTGTTTTCCATCTTTTTGGCTATTGTAATTTATTAACTTGAGCCTCGCCAATAACCAAACTGACTTGATTCCTAATCACCAAATGAGACTATTATAATTGTACCAATTAAAAATTGTGCTAGCTCATACAAGTAATTTTAGAGCATAGTATAAGTAATGACCTCTCAAGGGTCTCACCAAGCGGGATGAACGGAATAATTATAGCTGATGAATAACAAGAATGTAGAGTTGCCAATAGAAGTTGATTTATTAGAATTCAGAATGTCGTATAAGTATTTCGGATTTACAGAGACAGCGTAGACGAGAAGAAATAGGGATGACATAACTGATACAAGTTATGTCTGATAAAAAGGGAATCGAGACAGGATCAGGAGAAGATGTTCTCTCGGTGACGAGTGCTTCATTAGTGATTACTATTGGGTTCAGTGAAGTATTTATACAAAGGTTTTACCATAGGTCATATTATAAGAAGGATCTGGGAAAATTGGGGAAGCGAGGAAAACCCCAGGTCGTGGGAAATGTCCCATCTGGTCTTAAAGAATTTAATAGTCAAAGACGGGGAAAGTGGAAAGAGTAAACACAGAATCAATGACTGAGAGTTTCATGGTGATTGGTAATATTTGCATATACTGGACAAATGTGGAAATGTAAATACAGGGAGAAATCAGTGTGACAAACATGGTGATTTCATAAGTAAATATACTGATAATATTATATATAGAGAATGAGTAATCAGTGCGTTGGGCGCACAGATTGACAACAGGAACAAATGTAATAGACAGAGCAATGGGAATGAGGAGAGTACACGTATCTGTACAGGCAGAAGGAAAAAGGTACCGAAATGAGTGGAGTACATGGTGATATATACTGACAATACTGATAGTATACAAGAATTCCTCATTTTAAATTCTTCTTGCCGTTAATTACTACAGTAAACTGTAAAAGTTTCCAAATTTTTACAAAATGTTGTTTTCAAAAGAGTTTTGAGTTTTAAGATTTTAATATTTTTAAAAAGAGTAATTTACCCCGATGGGGTTTGTTGCTTCAAAATGTCTTTTGTTGTGCTGAAAAGGATGTTGACTTTAATTTACAGAATATAAATTGATGTACATACTATGGAATGCATAGGTATAGTACCCATGCCAGTGAAAGTAAATGTTGAAAGTCTTGTTTCTAGACAGCTAGAGTACATTTTAATGTTTCATAAAATGCTAAAACTCATGTTAAAATTCTTTTTATTACTAGTTCAAATTATATTGATGCTCTATTGCCATTATTTGCGTGTATTGAGGCTGTCAAAAAGTGTAATTATACATTTTTAAATTTAGTACATATGAATTTTTACGTAAGTATAGAGCGAATAGGGGAAAGCTTTTTTTGAAACTTATTTTCTTAGTAAAAAGTGAAATTTTTTATTGGATGTAGAAATCTACATTGCTTTTTGAGTGAAGGGAATCGTTTAACTAAAATTCTATTGGTTACCACAGTTTACGCCACATATGATATTTTGTTGAATAAATAATTCAAAATTAGAAAACAATGGTTACCTAGTGTCACATGTCACATTCATGATTTGGTACTTTGCTTTAGCCAATATCTTTAGAAACCATTTATATAAAAAATAAACTATGAATTTGAACGACTACTTTAAGTTTCATTTGAATGTTAATATGCACTCTGACACTTTCAACAAAATTCGCACTACTCAAACTTAAAATATGGCAGGGCGCTGCCAGCGTATTTATTGCTAGAAATCTACAAACACAAATTACAGAAAAAAGCTCAACGCCATATATTATTTAGGTTTCAAGTATGCAGTCACTTTGCTACTCCTTCGTTCAGTCTGATGGTATTGTCATGAAATATAAGGGTGTAGTTTGCTCATTTCCTAAATATATAATTAATAATTTGATTTTTGAACTTGTGATATGTAAAATTGAATATAAATTGTATAAATCATTTGCAGAAAACGAAAACACCGGTTATATAAACCAGCACGAGTTGGAACATCCGACCACGAAGCAAAACCGACGCTTAAAGTTGCAACTTTTAATTTTTGTATTTAGATTGCCTATTACTGAAAATATTCCAAATTACTTTATAACGTGCAATTGTAATTAATGTTATAATACATTGTGACTACTTTTTAATTATTGCGACATTCATAACTTGACACTTTTATTTTATTAGCCTATTACTTTAGAAGCTATTTATCTGAAATAGAAACTATGAATACGAATATGATTAATTTAATAAATTTTAATTAAAACAATAATGGACAGTTACTATACAATTGACACGATTTACGCTTAAAATATTGCAACGTAATATTACTGGATACCTACTAAAGCAAATTAAAGAAATAGGCTCAACGCCATGCATTATATGTGCTTCAAAAATGTAAATTGTCTTAGATCAGTTGACTTTGATGGATTTTTGTGTAATGGGAAGTAAATGGATATGTATAATTATCGTACCGAAAACATGAAAACAAAAGTAGTGTTTTTTAAATTGTCATATTATGTTTAAATATAGATAGCATAATAAATTTGCAGAAAACTAAAACACCGGTCTCTTGTATCAGCCCGAGCCCGAGAATTTCAGCACAAACCAAAAACCAAGTTTAAACTTTTAAGTTTCGTATTTAGGGTTCCTATCACACAAAATACTCCACGTTGTAAAGTGTGATCAATGTATTTAAAGTTTAAACTTTTGCGAAATTATCTTTGAACTGAATTTTAAGCATAGAGCAATGTGGCTGTTGAAAAATATTTCCATATTGCCTTTGTACTGTGGACTATGGATACTATACTACTGAAAAATGAAAGGATATTTAAGGTTTGTTGCGGTTCAGCGTCATGTGCGTCTTATTCTTGTGATTTGCAAGCCAAGGTCTCACATTAAATAGTGACAAGAAAAATATACGACACAACTACAAGATTTTAAAAATGCTGTCAAATCTGATTGATATAATTTATAAATGAAGAAATTTGAACTAATTTGTTTACAATCACCAACTCATGGGCAAAGACATAATACAAAACATACCGCCTGCCTAATGTAACAATTATATTTAAGTTTTCTCTACGATGCAATAAATATTGCATTATCAATGCCTGAAAAACCTGCTGAAAATAGACCACCGTATCAATTTTTGTATTAAATAAAAGAAAAGTTTACTTTTTTAATTCATAACATTAGCAAAGTAAATGAATTCAAAATGGCACAAATAATTCGTAGCTTTATTGTATTACTCTTTTTAATGCCCCCTAAATTAATGTGAACGTCAGAGGACCAATAAATCCTAAGATACGCTCGCAAGGAAGTAAGGTATTTAAAAGAGGGAAATGACCTTTCTTTATATTTTGCTTACTGCTTTTGAAATATTTAAACAAAAATAGTGATGCATCTTTTCTGAAGGACGCTGAATTATTTTAAAGGCTAGAAATGAGGGAAATGTAAGTTGTTTGTAAAACATATTCCAAAACCAGAAGGTGATATGCTTCAACGCTGTACATACATTTTAAGTCGGGTTTTACACTGTCACTTGCGCAGGGAGCGGCAACTGTTAAATACGTAGTAAATAAACTGTTCAAGTGATGACGACAACGATAACGAATTCCTATAATTAGTTGAATATTGACTTAACAAAGCATTTAGTATCACCAACCCAGCTGTATGGATTTTAAAACATTTATTATTACATTTTTTGACACATTTAGACAAGGATGCAGTTGTAAAATTAGGACTAACAAATAGACAGAAAACTTTTGTAAAAAATACTGCCATAATTTGTGAATTATATTTTGTCATAATGTGAGCTTTTCTGCTAATAAGCAAGCTAAAGTGTTTCCCTAAAGACATTCAGAACGTCCAAAACACCAGTACATGAATATTTTCATAATCAGAAAGTGCAGAAATTGTTTTACGGATCCGTTGTGGCTATGGCAGAAGATTAAAATATGTTCGTGTAAATAAAGATTCATTTGCTAATCTTTAAAGTGTGTAATGCACTTTCGTTGAACTACTTGTTATTCAAACATTGTTAAATAACATTGCCGGTTGATACTTTACAAGCGTTTTCATGAAATATAACTTATGGAGAATTTTTTCAAAATCCTTAAAAAATGTATGTGTGGTATTTTAAGGCTTCAGTTGGAACATATTCTTTTGTTAGCGGAGATATTAGTTTTTTCTTCAGAGTAGAAACTTTAAATATGCAGAGCAAAACTATAGTATTTAAAAGAGTTTTTTATAGAGAAATATTTAAAATTTACATAACTTGTTTATTGGAAAAACAACAAAATTAGACTAATTTAGCATGCAGATAGATGTTGTCGATGGAAAGAACTAGAAATATACTTAAATGACGTCGTCAAACCGTGATAAGCAATGTTGCACCTATTTTTTGGAGTACAGCTGTCAGTTGTGATTTAAATTTTAACCTCACCATCGTTATATATCCACGTCCACGTAGAAAAAGTAACTATTCATCACACAAAAGGAAATCCAAACTCAATATATTTTATTATATGGAGGACTAGGTTTAAATAATTTAGTAAACATATGAATTGTCCTTCCAGAAGCTAATTACTCAATGGTCCAAGATATAGTACATTGTGAGTAAATGAGAGCATTGTTTATTAGAGAGACAAAATACATGTGGTTTTTGAAAATATTGAAATCTCGAACCGGTGTCTAATTAAGACTCGTGCACTTATTGAGCAACGGGGATTATTCGGAGGTTTACCTCATATACTTCACAAATTATCATTGCTGCATATTATTTCTACATTAGTCGTGGGTATTAAATGACCACGAATACATGCTGTAGATAGGAAATTTCCAGGTAGGAAATGACCGGGTAGGAAATCGTCTGTGAAGAACTAAAATGACCCTTATCCATTTTTAGCTAAAAACAATATCCACTATCTACAAAACTACTGAAAAATTTCTTGTTAGCATTTAAATAGAACATTATGCAATTTTCAAAACTATGTAAATCGAACATTCTCCACTTTTTTAAAACATGTAAATATGTAAATTTTACGCTTTTTAAAAACTCTTGATTAAAATTTTACGCCTGTTTCTTATTTTGTTTTTATGACATAGATCAGTTTAATTCCAGCTTAATTTGGATATGGGTATACAGACGAAATGTGTGTTTGTCGTGCAATAAGAGGTTAGACGCCGCACATATTATTTAGCCTCAGTTCTCAGATCTTCATGCGGATGTTACTCTGCGTCCGCAAGTTCTTTCGGTTATGGCGGTATACAATGCGGTAAACAAAGTGAAATAAATTATTTTATCTTTTTTTAGCTAAATGGCACATAATATTGTACCTCCAGGTTCCTATCAGAAGTAGCTTATCCTAACCACGTTGATAGCATTTAAAGTTTGCAGAAACTGGGGTTGAGGATAAGTATTCAACTTAAATATCCGGGCAGCAGTTCAAAGGTAAATTTAAACGCACATTAATACCTATATAATTAAATAATTATAGTAAAACAATTTCAGATTCCAGATGCTAATAATACATTTTTATATTTAATAAATAAAATATGCGGCTTTATTTATATGAGTTTACATTAATAAACACTATAAATACTGCTAGTGTAAGGTATAAAATTCCTGCTTAATTTAATGTGTTAAAATAGCTAAGCTTTTTTATTTATTTTTTTTACAATATGTTTAAGATCGTAAAAATAGGAATTCACAAAATAAAACATTACCGCGTTTTGATGTGCACAAAAAAGGTCTTGAAGTCTTACGTGGGAACCTACCTTACTTGAAACTTGAAACTACAGAATGAAACGAAACTACCCGGAAAGTATACTACCCATATGAGTGATCTCTGCTCGTATAGTCGTTCGACTGCAAAATTCGTTGTTCGGCTGCAATCGCGCGCGCAAATTCAAAAATATCGTTTTTTTCGAAATTCACCGCGCTCTAGCTCCCACAATAATTGTCGTTCCATTTTTATAATTTTTGAAATACAACATCTTTGTAAGTTTATTTAAAAAGTGATTTCAGGATTTTCGAAAATTCGATAATTTTAATTTTTTTCGAAAAATTAGTTAAAACTCTGGTTCTCAGAAATAGCATTTTTTGAAATTTTTCAAAAATCCTTGTGGGACAATTGTGGGAGCTAGAGCGCGGTGAATTTCAAAAAAATCGAAATTTTAATCATTAAAGCTGGTAAAAAATCTAAAATACAACATGCAGATGCAATTGCAAAAACACTATAGACATTTACGTAATTAGTGTATGGCCTTTAAAAAGCACTTCTATATGATGCGATGCTGAGAGTTTTGGTGCGTACGGTAAATATTAAATATGAATTTGAGTGTATAATTTATTTTCTTTGTGTTGGCTTTGGAAGGAGTTTCTTTTGAAAACATTTTAACTTAAATAATCTGCTAGTTATATTTTTGAGCTATACGGAGATTATTATACCCACTTAATAAAAATATTATTTTTGAAAACCTAACAAAACTGTGTAGTTTCATTTTTACAAAGTATTACTCGGTTAATCCGAGTAATGTATCCACGCAAAACTTTTTTCGTTCGTGGTCGTACTTGTAATGCCTCACTTTCCCTCACCGCTCATAAGCCTCACTATCCTTCACCGCTCACAAGCCTCACTATTATCCTTCCCCGCTCACAAGCTTCACTGTCGTTCACCGTAAGCAAGCCTCACTACTTGCCTGTCTATGTCTATGACAACAGAGACAGAGTGGTGGATGTGGATGGCAATGGAAGCAGTAGTAATAAAAACTACTCTACTTCCAAATCAATGCGGGCTATAGTACAACAATGTTAAAGCCATAGCAACCACACGCACTCCACTCCACAACTCCTCACACAGTTCCACTGTCACAACAATTTGCAGCTGGCGGATGAAGTTGAGATGCGAATGTATTTGCGCGCCAAATCAAATTAGCCAATATAAACGTATACAAACGAAAAGGAACGAGACGCTTGAAGTTCATTTAGTAGGTTTACTAAAGGCAATACTAATAATGGATGTAATTTTTATTACTGCTTCGATCAACTACTTATACTCACGTGTCCACTGCATTCTCACACTGTGTTGTCATTGTCATAGCCATTGCAGACATTTGAAGTACACAATTTGCCAGTCTATGATTTACATGGGATTTTGAGCTGCCAACCACAATGAGTTTACATGCAAAATAAACTTTACAAATCTTCACGAATTTTCCACATTGATTTTCTTCTTTCATACTTTTGTTTATTGAATTTTGTAGTGCATTTTTACGTTGGCTACATATTAGTTCGCCTTATTGCACATTGCACCGTAAATTCCACACAAGAACTGCATCTCACTACAAACTGAAGCCGACATCTTATTTGGCAATTATTATTTTGTTAGGACAGGGATTACGAAGGCTGAGTATTAGCATAGTAAGGAAATCGAACAGCAGCAGGAGATCGTCCATAAATGATGTCATCAGTGGCTCTAATTGGGTATTGATGACATGCCATGGCCATGCATGCTAAAGATAACCGCTTAAGTAAGGTTAAATGATTAGGATGGGTAGCTCCTAAGGAAGTGATAATTCCAGTGAGAGCATTTATGGATCACTCCTAAGCAGTTGTGAAGCGTCCAGCTATGTATGTACTTTGTACATTGGTTAATCAGAATGAAAAATCTATTGTCGCTTAAATGTAGTCGCCGGTTTACTTAATGAAAAGTGTACATCCATTCATGCATAGGAAAAAAACAGATCATAGAGTAGTGGTAGCTTCATCCAGTGCTTACCAATTTGAATAATAAATGGGTGAAACTTGCTATTCTGGCGCTCATATTTTTGAAATAAAAAAGGAAACTAAAACTGACTGGCACTGTGATCGAGTGTAATTACTCCCTTCCCTCTTCCCATTTACTGGCATGCATAAACAGCTGAATGAATTATTTTTTTCTGCTATTAATTTAGAATGTTTTACTAACTTATTTGGTACGTACATGTGAGTTAAGTGTAGGAGTATTATTTTACAACAATAATATGTTGTTGGTCTTAATTATACACGTGTAACACCATGAACACCATGAAGTAGTTTCCTATGTTAAGGGGAGGACTACACTTTCTTACGGCAACTTACAAAAGACGCAACATAGTGCCATTCCACTTGTTTAGAAATTTCTACTACGCTCTAAAATACCAAGCGGCGTCGAATTAAAGAATAATTATTATTTTGTAATAAATGTTTTATAAAAATTTCTAAATTGATTCTCGTTATCACACTTATAAAAGTTGAAATTATGATGCACATTGCATGCAAGCATTAAAAATTTTATTTCATGGTTACGATCTTACTAAATTAAAATAAAACATATGCAAGTAACATATTGACACTTGCACCAGCGTATAAATTTCATACGAATTATTGCAGTAGAGAAACTGTACTCAGCTTTTTATTGCAACGTATGAAAACAGTAAGGAGTAAAACAAAATGGAAAACGACACTAGAATTAAATACGCTTACATAATTGAGGACCCAGAAGGCACTGTAACAATGCAACTTATTTAATTTTAAAATATTTTTTCGTTCAGCGTTGAAATAAAACTTTACGCTTTGGATGAACAGGATTACTTCGCTTCGGACTGGAATTAATTTGTAAGGATTGCTTTCGTTTTCGTTTGTCCACTTTATTATTTTTTATTAACACATTTGTGTGACTCGTTGGGCCAAGAGATTTTCGGTATTTTTGCAATTCCTCTGAAGCGCAAAACTTAGTATCTCGCAGTAGCATGGATCTTTCATATCTTGAATTTACTATTTCCGGTGCTAAGCATGTATTGTAAAATCTCGATAAATCTAATTTAAGCAGGTGCCACAGTTGATTATCTATGAGTATTCTTTCACAAAAATTATTGTTTTCATCAATGTTTGGTATGTATACAAACAAGTCACAATATTGTTTCTTCGAAATTCCCAGCTGTCCAATGATTTGAAAATAATATTGGTAGTTTCTTATAAGACATACTCTTCCGTCAACTATATCTAAGAAAGAAATATCACCATTTAGAACAGCTTCATACACTGACGAGTAATGTCTGGCACTAAATGGACACTTAACCTCTATGATACCATCATCCTCAATCAGTCCGTCTGGGGAAGCTCCTAGAATACCACAAGGTACATCAATAAACAAACCGCTAGCAACCACGTTACGATTATATAGCCGTTGGTAAACTTGAATTGCCTTTGATTCAAAAAATATTCCGTGGCCAGTTGAAGTGTTTATAGATTCAGACAAAGTTTTTAAATACAAAATGTTTCTAACTAGGTTAGCTGTACTAGAATTTTTTGAATGTCGAACAACAGAATAAAAATTACTTGATGTGAGAATTTTGCTTCGGTGGAAATGCCATGATTCTGAAGCACGTTGTAATTTTGTGGCTTCCATAATATCCTGAGACTTGGAAATTGTTAGAGTTTGGCTTGACAAGAGTTCAGCCACAGATTGTTCTAGAATCTGAGCGGATACGTCAGGTTGTTGTGATTTTTCGCCGTAATGCTTTTCTTCGTTTTTTTGCGAGCAGCGTTTAACTCTTTTGAGTTTTTTCATTTTTAATTTTTTAAACGTGCGTGTTTTTGAAACAGAGTACTGATGTTTCCATATTTGATTTGGGCTATGATTAAACACATTTTTGTAAGTCACGTAATGTGCCATAGGACCTTCACGATGAGAGTTTCCGGCAAACAATACTCTTGATTCGTAACCTTGACGTTGATAAATATTCTTTCGCTTGCCTCCTGTGTATTTTGCAATACGGCTCATGAAGCTTTCAGCGACGTTGCTTTGTTGATTAAAAATAACAGTTTCGGCTAGTGAGGCTAGTCGATTGAAAATTGCAAGCAGGTTAGTCCAAAAGCTTTCATTTTTCATAAACGGACTTTGAACTGGTAATTCGTTCTGCAGTTTACAGAAATAATCTCTACATTTTTTTTGATTTCCAGCAACGTGAAATGGAATGTTTTAATGTCGTTCATTAACGTAAGCCAATTAGAATTTTTGGCTCCGCACTGAAAATTATTTTTGTTGTAAATAACTGCGCTTCTAGCAGAAATACTCATTCTAGTGACGTTAGATTTAAGCCATTTACGTCCGTCTAATAAGTATGCCGTATTAGTTGGTAGCTTAAACAAATTTTTTTTTAAGTTTTTTAAAGCATGGTTTGAACATTCAATTTTTTGTACTTTAATGTTAAAATCTCTTTGCATCATAGCTTCAATATTTACAAACACCGAAGAATCTCCACCAGATATAACATTGGTGTAAAACATACCGTGCTCCTGCAAACTGCATTTAAAGCCTTCTAGTAGTATTGACGTCTCCATACCAGGAGAGCTTCCAGAGTAGTTTTTGAAACATTTGTGTTTCTTTTTTCGAACATCTTCATTGCAATGATTGCAATACCAGCAAAACTTGTTTTTTACACCAAAATACAAAATCTCGCCAGTCCTAGCTCCAAAAATAGCTGCAGCGCCCGACAGGGAAGAAAAATTGTGCCCAAATGAACGTTTTCCCCACGAACCATCGACAACCACCGAAATACACGGAATTCCGTTAGTAACACTTTTTTCACTAATCGCTAAATCCTTTTCTTTGATTTCGTTTTTTATCATTTTTTTAGAAAGCGCTTGAAGCTGCATTAAATAAACATTTTCTTCTTCAATTCGGTATTGACGTTGATTTATGCCGTTTATATCCATTATAGTTAACATTTCGTTCAACGCCTGATCACCTCCACCAGAAGCAATACTACCCCACACAGCAGCCGTATTTATCTTCAGTGAACAACCTACTTTGTCATCGGTCGGCATAACAATTATTTTGTTGCAGTGGGCAGTAGTGCATTTGAAATAAATATTTGACGATATTCCCTTCTTAGTTTCTTTGTGAAACCTAAATTCTGCCTCAGTACATGCCTTGCTATGCCGAAGAACATTTTCAATTAAATTTTCTAAATTAACGACAGCAATAATTCTGCGCCCACTTAAAGTTTTGGCTTCATTAGTTGTTTGAACTCATTTATTGTTGAACTTGCACAATTATTAGGTCGCCCTTTCTCAGTAGATTTTTTAAGATTTGTTTTCACTTTATTTTTACTTGCTTTTCTCCGGGTTCGATGATTGTTTCCCATTTTAATATTCTACTTGAAACACACAATAAATCACTTTATTAAATTAATCGGAATTACAGCAGCAACATACAAGTGTATTTACTTCGTAGTAATATCAGTGCAATGAAAGAACAACGTTAATTTTAGTGTCTAACCTATCAACTAAACAGTTAGAACTACGCGCATTTAAAACATGTGAACCTGCTCCGATAATTACATTAAACCTAAACTGTTAAACTACATAAGTGTAATGTTACTAACCTTTATTTTTAATCACGTAGTTAATCAGAAGGTTGATGTGTTGTTTTCTTAGTGGATTTTGACGGGTTTTTATCACTGTACAATTAATTCACAACTATATTCATCCCTGACGATAACAACGATGTGATTGCACATTTGGATATAAACAACACTATAGTTAACTGGAACACAATAATGATATACATTAAGGTTTACAATTAATTCAGTCCAAAATTTATTCTAAACAGTAGTTTGTACTTCAAGGCTCCAATATTAAAGTTGGTGCTCTCGTTTCCCTCCCCTCAAGTCTCGTCTGGACAGCAAATATAGTCTTTCCTTTGTTTTGAATTAAATAATAAATAAAAACAAGTAAAAATTTGACGCCGTCTACGAAGTTTACTACTTCCGGAGCCTCGCGTCTGAAGTCCATTTATTTTTTTCGCTTGCAGTTTTTGTCATCAACTCATGGGGAACATAGGACATAAATCTTTGTGCAAATTCCTAGAGATTTTGGTAGCAACTGCATTTAAAGTAATATACTTGATAAATAGTTTGAACAATTCCCTAGCGACTGACTGAGAGTTTTTTTCAGATTTCGTTTTATAAGTAATTTTGTTTGAGCTCCGAAATGAAGCTGTCTCATCTTCGTCATACACCACAACGCTAAAAGTTTCATTTTTCAAAAAATCGTAGTTAGGAGTTAAAACAGTTTCTTAAAGTTTTCTTTCAGTCAGTCGCTAGGCATTATAGGGAAGATACTGTTAAAAAATTTAATTGTTACTTATGTCTTCTGGTGCAGCCCAGGAATTTACCGCTAGAAGTGTAGTCCTCCCCTTAAAGCATACACTTTTCAGCAAAGCTCTTATTGCCCCAATTGCTACTTTTTTGAAATCGTCTATGACGAGCGTGTTAAACGAAAGATTCTTCGATAGGGGTGTCTTACGACACGACAGAAGTTTCCTTTTTAATTTCAAAATTGAGGTGGGAGATCAATCACTATTCAAATTGATACGCTCTGCTTCATCTAAACAGTCTTGCTTATTATTATAGATTCCTTTGCTGAAATGCATTTTTTTTTGAAAACAAGTTTTAGTTCCCAAGTATTTAGTTCCAATTACCGAGGATTTAGATTTAATAACATGTATTCAATGTATTCAAATCTAATTACCCAGCAATTAGAATTGGCGATTGTTCACTGACTTAGGATTGAGTTTCGAACTCATGATGATTTGAGTATCGTACTCACGAGGATGAGGATTACAGTTTTCGACTCACGATGATTGGAGTTTTGTACTCACGAGGATTCGAGTTTCGTACTCACGAGGGTGGGAATTTAGTGTTCACGAGAATTGGGGTCCAACCCAATAGCTTAACTGGGAAACACATAAATAACCAAACCCGGGAAAACCCGGAAAGACTCGGTTATCCTCGAGTTACGTAATAACGGCCTGTTAACAAACTTTTTTGTGCTCTTAAAACCCACAAATAATATCCAACCACTTTGTTTTTACTCGCTAAAGTACAAAAAATTAACTCCACTGTGTTTCTCTTGTCCTTGTCAAATCCATAAATAACCATAACCCACCTAATACTGTTTGTTTTCCCTAACTGCAACATTACAATACGTGTTAAAATCAAAGCTATTTTTTTTAATTCATTAAAAGTGAAAGATAATCTTCTTGTACCGAGTCGCTGTCTCAAAATAGTTAATTGCTTAACAATCAGCGACTCGGTACAAGAAGATTATCTTTCACTTTTAATGAATTAAAAAAAATAGCTTTGATTTTAACACGTATTGTAATGTTGCAGTTAGGGAAAACAAACAGTATTAGGTGGGTTATGGTTATTTATGGATTTGACAAGGACAAGAGAAACACAGTGGAGTTAATTTTTTGTACTTTAGCGAGTAAAAACAAAGTGGTTGGATATTATTTGTGGGTTTTAAGAGCACAAAAAAGTTTGTTAACAGGCCGTTATTACGTAACTCGAGGATAACCGAGTCTTTCCGGGTTTTTTCGGGTTTAGTTATTCAAATTATAAAAATATTATCACACAAAATTTTAAAATTACAAGTACACTTAGGGGCAAAAGTATCCGGACAACGGGGTTCGCAAACTTTGACCTCGAAGTGTGTGAAAACTATTTACGCACATACCTCTATATTTTTACACAATGTAGCTCGAAGTGTTGCAAACATAAAAAAATGTGATTTATTCTGTAAAACTAATATGCGCTGCTGAAAATAAATATTTAGATGGAATGTATCCAAAACAGTGTGCGAAAAAATCCGGACAAAAAAAGTATGCAATAGTTTATTACGAAATTTTTTGCTAAAAAATTAAACAATATTTTAACTTACGTCAGTACTTTTTTGGACCTCGTTTCGTTTTATTTACTGCTGCTAACCGCCATGACACCGTTTTTATTACCCTACCAGTGACAAGTAGATTAATTGCGTCATACGCCTACAAAATTTTATTTTTTAGGTCATTTTTTCCTTAAATGTGGAACCTACATTCTCCAACTTCCTTTACTCTTAACCCACTGTTTACGATTTCTTTTATCGATTAAAATTACTTCGAACTATCAAAAATTACCCTAGACCAGGGGGAAATGCGAATTTTTCTTTTCAAAGAAAGCGTCAAATTATTAGAAAAGAGAAAGAAAATCCTTAATTAGGTTGACCAAAGTTGCTTAACCTGGCGGAAAGTGAAACCAAAAAGCAGCCAAGTTGACATACTCTTGGTAGAATCCTGAAAAATAACGGGCTCAAGAGTTGCATAGCTACCCAAAAGCATGTGACCTCCAAGCAAAATCAACAGAAATGACTTTAATTTCCTTAAGATTCAAATTAATGATTTTGTAGTACTCCAGTTAATTTTTTTAACACTTTCGGTTGTCTGTCGGAACCAAAAACATGATACTTGCTTTTACCAGACCAAAGGAAGGCTAGAGTTCCAAAATAAAATAGGCTGACCTGAATGACCTCGTAGAAAAAACAGTCGCTTTCTGTAATTTCGCTTATATTATATTTAAAAGTAATTATTTAATACATTGTGTCTATTTCGTAATTATTACGGTACAACTAACGCCGTCGGAAAGTACAAACCTTTTTTTCCTTATTAAGTCCCGCAACAACGGCACTTAAAATAATTACAAGATATTTTACAAATGCATTTGCGTAAGTCGCGTAAACTGAATAAATTTAATTGCATACTGTAAGGATATACTACAATCGATCCATACATTTTTCCTTTCCTCGTCCTGCTGAGCATCGCTCATCCCGCTTCTATACAAATCACTGTGTTGTTCACACATATTCCTATATATGCCCAGTCTATTCAAATATTACCAATCACGGAAAAACTCCCGTTGATTTCCTATTTGTACATTTCTAGTGCAAATTCAATCTATGCAAATATTATGCTATAATATTATCTTAGCCCAGTTGATCTTTCTAATATTTGCATTCGCAATATTTGCACAATTATTTCTTATATTAATATTGCCTTTCCAATTCCCGCTTTAGACTATAAACTTCTCCCGCACTGAGTCATTCAACTACTTTCTCCGTATGAGACCCACACACCTGTTTACTCTCTTGTAATGACAAATCTGTTTAAACACACATCTTATGAACAATATGTTAATCTATTATATTACATGTTTCGTCAGTCGGCGCACACGTCGCTTACGCTTTCTCGCTTCTCATCCTCCTTTCTCCGAGTCCTATATAAACGTGCTTTCCTCCTGCTGACTCTCCAGTGTATCCGAGACATTGGGTTGTATCACCACGTGTCACTATTCAGACTCCAGTCAGCTACTTAGGCCTAGACTCATCTTACCACTGTTTACGTCTGTATTAACAGTTACACTCACTATTCGAACTTTTAATAATAAATCTAAATTGTTAAAGTTAATTTCCCGTTCGGAAAACCGCCGTTTTCCTCACTTATTTCTGAACTCCGTATAACGAGGCTACGCCATTTATTCCTGGTGGGAGCAACACATTCATATAATTCTAGTACGATAGAGATAGTCACACCCGTCGGCACGACACTACTTACACGGTGGAGGTGGAGTGCACCCCTTACAATACTAATCAAGTTTGTTACCTGAAATTGAGAGTTTCGACCTTGGTTTAAAGCCTATATCATAATGCAAGCGTACTTGTAATGCCGTTAAATACTACAGTAAAGTTTCAATATTTTTGAGAAAAGTAATTTACTAACTTGTGCCAAACTTGCATCTTATCATCCAGTTCCTTAAACCCCCGACAAAATTTGTTTCTTAAAAAGTCGTTTTTGGGCTAGCGAAAGACGTTACTCTGATTTACAGAATATAAATTGGAGCAGGTACATACTGTTGCAACTGAGCCAACTTGGAATGCTCCGTATTCTGAGTGTGCAAAACTCTTAAGCCTTACATAATAGGACGGTGCACGCGAGTACATATTGCTAATATGTTGATTGAAATGCAGCATTTTAAATTTTTACACTACAAATTGTAATGTACGAAATTTGACGCTTATCATTACTATAGGTAATTCTTGCAAAAAAAAGATTTTTTGCCTATCAAATCCGTGACAAAGAGGTCACAGGTCAAAATTGAAAAAGCGGTTGTAGAGCAACCAATTTATTGTTTATTTTTGTTAAAAATAGGTCCTAATTGGTTTTAACATATATATAAATAAATATATCATGAATAAGAACCTAGAATTGAGGTAGTCGGTTTTATATATTATTTGCATATGATTATTGTATCAGCTTTTTCATTGACCATTTATGCCATTTTAGCCGGTTTTTAGCCATTTCAGCCGGCTGGTTGCAAAAATTTATAGTTTCGTGGCTTTTTCTCGAATATCCTAATTCTCTGGTATATGAAACCGCATAATTATTAGTTGGGCTGACATTAAAAAAACTTTACCACCTACACCATCTATGCAAGATTTTATTTTGTTTCAATAATTTCTTAACGGTGTATCTCGACATAGAATGTTTAGAAGATGAGAAAATATACCACTCCCGACCCCATCTATGCCTAAAAGCAAATGCATAAATGCACGAAATAATCTACCCTGGGTTTCAGTGCCGTCTACTGCCTCCACTCCTCAGTAAGACGAAAGCACACCAACACTTCCAATTTCCACTTCTAATTTAGTAACTTGAGTTCTCCTCCCAGTTCTTATTTATTTTAATTTCATAGATTTTGTTCTACAAATAAAATGTATAACGGTAAGTCCAATTACTCAAATCATAAAGAACTTCTTTCATGTTCTTATTTATCTTATTTATTTTAGTGTACTAAAATAGTGTTATTTTTTGTTTTCAGTAGTTCGAACTGCAATGGTTGAGAAACAAAAAAGGCAATTGGCGCTGGGAAAGTCAAAGTTAGAATCCAAGGAAATACAGTTGCAAAAGGATAGAAAAATAATAAGTGAAGACAAAAAGAAAGCTGTCAAAAAGCTTGAAAGTGCGTATAAGTTGCAAAAATCCATAGCAAAGATTGAAAGGAGACTGGAGCGGCTATCCAAAAAATTAGAAGAGAAAGAAGCAAAACTAAAATTCAAACTAGACATTGTAGATCTAGAACTCAAGAAGCAACAGCTTGTCAGTGAAAACTCAATTGAAATTCGAAATAAATTAATTGCGAGTGATGTGGAATTAGCGACGAAAATGAAAGATTTGAAGGAGAAGGAGGAAAAGCTGAATTCTTGGCAGAAAGACTTGGAGCAGCGGGAGGAGTTGATACGACTCTCTATAAAAAACCCAACAAAATCAGTAGACCCGCAGACACAAAAGATCCACCTTGACTCAAACCACGGAAATAATTCCCATTCTCAGTTTACGTGCAATGACTGTGGTAAATACTTAACATTTTAAAATAAAAAATGTAACGTATGAGTTAATAAATTAAACTTAGGATTGGCAATGCTTCACATATTGACTCACTAGGAAAACGTATAAATTTACTTTGCTTTATCTGTTTCAGGCATGAACTTCTTCAACTGGCATGTAATGCAACGTCATCGGGTCAAGCACATGAACCAAAACATTTTGTGCAAACATTGTGACGGTCAGTTTTCTCGGCACGAGAATCTTCAGCGACATTGCAGATCAGTTCATAAAATTTTTTATTAATATTATGTAGTATTATTACTGTGTAAATAATGTATCGAATCCGTTCTACCTTAACCAATAGCTACTGCCTAAGAAACTGTTTTTTGGGTATTTTGGCCTCAGTCACAATTCAAATCTTATACAAATATTTCAAAATAATCACCGGATAAGTTTGTTTTTTAATTATCAACATAGAAGTATTTTGGTAATCAAATATTTGTAATAATACTATTAATAATTGCCCAATTAGGAAGCACATTCATTTTTAACAAAGTTTGAAGAAGCAACAAAACAAACCAAATATTATTTCATATATTTCTTTGAAAAAGTTTACTCATAATTAAAATTGTTTCCCTTGAATTCTTTATTTCTGTTAAATTCAGGGAAAAAAACATTAATATTTTAAAATGTGCTTTTTCTTATGCCAACGGTATCTTGGCGACACTTTTTAGCTGTATATATGCATGCCACCTATTAACTGGTACTACCCACTCTTTTATTACCTAATATTCTTTTATTGGGCAAATCAGCTATGCAATAAGCATTTACCTTAATAAAATTAATAAAATAGGTGCAAAATGACCAATTTAATTACCTCAATTTGATGAGCGATTCTATCATTAACTACAAAATGGTTAATTTTTAGCGCTTTTATTCTTAAACTTCAAAACATTCAAATCACTTACCTCAAATTATTAAGCGAATCATAAGTTATGCATTGTACAAATTGCAGATCTTACATTTTAATGATTAAAACTAATTAAACCTATGTCCTTATTGCAGTGAGAAGGAATAAGGCAACCCTCACTTATTTTACATTTAACGTGCCGTCAGTCGTCAAACAGCAAAATACCCAGTATAATTACCACCTAACTTTGAGCGAATTATGCAGCTATTATTCTATATACTAAATAGTTGCTTTTATCCACAACTTGCTAGGTATGCAAGTCAACTTCCTCATTTTTTTGAGCGAACAAGTCAATTTATTTGAATTTTGAAACTCAATATAATTTAGATCTTTACACTCAAAATTCAAAATTCAATTACCTCAACGTATTGAGCGAATCAGTTTTGCATGTTCTTTTTGACAAATTAAGGCCCTGGATTATTTAAGCGTGAAACACGTAACTCAATTGCCTCAATTTGATGAGCAAATTCGTTAACTACTGCAAACTAATTTACATGTAAAAAGTTAGTCCTCAAACGATAATATATGCAATTCTTTTACCTCAACCTATTGAGCGCATCACCAAGTACATCGCATCGTACAAACTGTTGGTCGAAAGTCCCATCCATTAATAACCAACGTCATTACCTCAATGTATTGTTCAAGTAAGTCTCTTAAATGAGCTTACAACTTAAAATCTTTGAGTCATAGAAGATCAAAATTTCCAGTGAAGTTACCTCATAAGATTGAGCGAATTAGGCAGCGATTATTCTATTGACTAAATGGTTGCTTTTATCTTCGAATTACAACATTTGCAAATTAACTTCCTCATTTTGTTGAGCGAATTTATCAATGTATTCAAATTTCAAAACTTCAAATCATTAGGATCTTTACATTTAAAATTCACAATTCAATAACCTCAACGTATTGAGCGAATCAGTTTAGCATTATTTTTCTGACGAAATGAGGCCCTGAATTTTATTAGCGTAGAATACCTACCTTAATTTCCTCAATTTGATGAGCAAATTGATTAAATACTGCAAACTAATTTTCATGTAAGAATTTGGTCCTTAAACAATAATACATGTAATTATTTTACCTCAACATTTTAGACCAATCAGCAAGTATATCTCACTGTAAAAAGTGTCGGTCTAAAGTCCCTTTCTATTAATAACCAACGTCATTACCTCATTGTTTTGTTTGAATCAATCTCTTAGATGATCTTACAACTTAAAATCTGTAAATCAAAGAAAATTCAAATTACCATTCAAGTTACCTCATGAGATTGAGCGAATTATGCGGCTTTCATGCTATTCAATAAATGGTTGCATTTATCCACAAATTGCTAAGTATGCAAGGCAACTTCCTCATTTTGTTGAGCGAACTAGTCAATTCATTTGAATGTTGAAACTCAATATCAATAAGATCCTTACACTCCAAATTCACAATTTAATTACCTCAACGTATTGAGCGAATCAGTTTTGCATGTTCTCTTTAAAGAATAAGGCCCTGGATAATGTTAGCGTAAAACCCGTAACTTAATTGCTTCAATTTGATGAGCGAATTCGTTTACTACAGCAAACTAATTTACATGTTACATTTGGTCCTCAAACAATAATATTTAAATCTTTTACCTCAACTTATTGAGCAAATCAACAAGTAAATTGCATTGTACAAAATGTAGGTCTAAAGTCCCCATCCATTAATAACCAACGTCATTACCTCATTGTATTGTTCAAATCAGTCTCTTAAAAGAGCTTACAACTTAAAACCTTGGAGTTATAGAAAATCAAAATTCACAGTTAAGTTACCTCATAAGATTGAGTGAATTATGCAGCGATTATTCTATTGCCTAAATGGTTGCTTATATCCTCGAAATACTACATTTGCAAATTAACTTCCTCATTTTGTTGAGCGGCTTTATTAATGTATTCAAATTTTAAAACTCCAAATAATTAGAATCTGTACACTCAAAATTCACAATTCAATGACCTCAACGTATTGAGCGAATCAGTTTTGCATTATATCTTTGACAAACTAAGGTCCTCGATTATTTAAGCGTAAAATGCGTAATTTACTGGCCTTAATTTGATGAGCAAATTTGTTTACTACCGCAAACTAATTTACATGGAAAACGTTGGTCCTCAAACGATAATAAATGCAATTCTTTTACCTCAATTTATTAAGCAAATCACTAAGTATATTGCATTGTACAAAATGTCGGACTAAAGTCCGTCTATTAATAACCAACGTCATTACCTCAATGTATTGTTTAAATCAGTGTCCTAAATGAGCTTACAACTTAAAATCTTTAAGTCATAGAAAATCAAAATTTCCAGTCAAGTTACCTCATAAGATTGAGCGAATTAGGCAGCGATTATTCTATTGACTAAATATTTGCTTTTATCTTCGAATTACTACATTTGCAAATTAACTTCCTTATTTGGTGGAGCGACTTAAACAGATGTATGTACTTTTAAGTACAATTACTACTGTGAAAGTTATAGAAAAGTTTTTTCTTATCTAATGTATGGTCAGTACATAATGCACCAATCAGAAAAAGCAATACTGGTTGTACTGTGGAAAAACCTAATGTAATGTTTTAATTTTGAATGTTAGTACCTAATATATTTAAATGTATTAAATTTATTTTTAGTATATGCCATCACCACGTCATGCTTATAATTATTCCGCACTTTCAAATCATTTATTAGGTTTCTTTCGTTTTGAGGCTGTTAAAAGTAGTTAAATTTATTAATAGGCACGTTTAACAGCTAAAACAAATTGATGAGCAAAGGAACAATGACGCCACAAATATGTATAGTTTATCCTTGAATGCTCTGTGCTTTTAAATATTTCTGTTAAATGCTAAACTAAAAGTTTTATGAAGCGTTTGCTTGTGCTCGCTCATATAGACTTGCATCAAGGATGCCCCAAATATCAATAACATGCATACGTAGTCCTAAAATGTTTATATCGTATGCTAATTTTACACTTGTGCTACTTCTAGCCTTTCACTGTCCGTTCAGAGTTGTTTTGAGCTCGTTGGTTTTGTTTTGGATTTGAGGCCACTTGCAAAAGCTACCATTAATTTTTATAAACGAGCTTGCATGCAAGAACTTTGTTAGAAAAGCGGCAGTATCAACGTATAACATTTTTTAAACCACGTATATTGTATTGACATCATTCTTGTGCTTCCGTATATAGTTCATTTTAAGTAGTTGCCATGATAGATATATTAGGCCTATAAAGTGCCAAAAATTTGAAATTTGTTCAGTCGTGTTCTTAACTTTGAAGCAGCAGGTTAGCATTGCGTATTCCATTTAATATTTTTAGTAAATATTTATTTCAAGAAAAAATTTAACAATTTTCTGTAGCAAAAGTAAAGTAAATACAAAACTTAAAAGTGTAGTATTTAATTATGTGTCAATAAATAATATTGACCTAATTGTTAATAAAGTTATAATTTTCTACATGCAGTTTTCAAAACATGGCAAAATTATCACTACTTCTTGGGTGTGTACTACTGGTGTGGGTGACTGATGGAGTACTGCAGGTCCCGGCGCTGGGCAGGCCTTCTGATCTTGCATCTTTCTATGATGCTAATAGAGATCAATTTCATCCTGTTTCAGCTCTGACGGGGGGCTTTTCTGCCCGTTCTGTTGTACCAACTCTCCGCAGCAATGTTGATTGCACATCGTCAATCATTAAAAACTTAGACTCTAAATTAACGTCAATTGGACTCAATCTCAGATCCAAAATTGACGTTCTCACGGGAGTTATTGGCATGTCTGGAGCAATTGGATATGCACAAGAGGATACGTATGATGCTCACAGTGTTTACGGTGCTGTGCATTACAAACGATACACAATGTATGAGACCGTTCATACTCGGCTTAATGAAGTTCAGTCACTACTTTCGTTGTATCCAGCTCGGATCTTGCCTGCAACACATGTAGTTATAGGTCAGCTTTGTTTATACATAAAAATAGTAAATTTTGATTAATTAATTAAACGAAATCAGTCATTACATTTTTTTGTTACTTTAAAGGAATTATGTGGGGCGTCGACATACTAATTTCGTTTCGATTTCAAAAATCCCATATGTCATCAACCTCGGTTTCCTCTTCTGAATTAGAGTCGTCCTTAAAAAAATTAGCATACTCCGTTCAAGTTGGATCAAAGCTCGACACTACTAAATCGAACACAGCCAAATTCTCTGACACTGAGATAAAAATATTTGGTGATTTATTATTACCAATGATTCCTACAACAATTGAAGAAGTAGAAGAACTGTTGAAAAACATTCCTGATATACTTAATGGGACTTCTACTAAAGGTCAACCACAATATTTTGAAGTAATAGAGGTGGATAAACTCCAACGTATAATTGATATAGATACACAGTATGGCGAAGGTAATTTTAATAACCCTCCTTTACATTCTGATAAGAACCCTGAAATTATCGGCATTGAAACTTCACTTTTGTATGTTTACGAGCAAAAAGAAAAAACTATGAGTGAAATTTTAACTTTTAAAGCAAAGCTGCATAAGTTGGAATTTATGTTTGCTAGTGAGTTAATTGAAGCAATTGATAAACTTGCTAGTAAATATGACTCAACATTTTTAATTTTTAATGCAAGATTTAAAAACCTTATTTTAAAATGCAGAATAGAAGTAAGTAAAGAGCTTAAAGCCCATTTCTCAAAAATCAAAAACAATTATATGGAACACAAATTCGGACCAGCAAAGGCTTTATTAAAACTTAAAGGTCTAATAGTAAATGCTACTTCTAAAATTGCTGACTATGAGGTATTTAAAAAAAACCGTGTTTTTATCGCTAGGAAAGATTTTACAACAAATCAATTACGACTAGAGCATGCAAATGATACAGTTCTTTTTCTTTATTATACTTTAGGGTGGAAAACCCAAGAACCTAAAATTTGGGAAGAAATGACCAACTGGTTTGTTAGGCAGACTGGTATAAAATTTATTGTTGATTGTGATTTAGAACTTCACAAAACACATTCCTGCCCCTTTTTGAATGATAGAATGGTCAGTAATAGGCTTGTTGTTATTAGGCACGATAAAAAGACCAATTCGCGATACGAAAATAATATGTACAGGTGGCTTGATGAGGCTATAAACAACGAGAAACGTTTATGTATGAGAACATTAGCATGCCAAGTTGTACTTAGAACGCCTTTTTTTGAATGTTTAGAGCGAGAAGCTATAAACTATTGGCCATTTAGCAATTCTAAAACTGCTAACAAAGACCTGTGCAAAAACGCATGTCTATAGGTAATTCCAAATATTGTTGCTTTATTATAGCTGCAAAATCTTAAAAAAAGCAAACGATGCACGTAGTAAATGCTGTAGTTTTACTGCAGTTTAAATAACTATAACTTAGTCAAGTGAAAAGCAATACCGCTATCACAATCTTGAAGGATGAAAATACAATCAGTTAATAAACAAAAATATGCAATAATTTAAAATATGCTTTGAATGTGTTTTGGTGTCACTTCTGAATTTATTTGTAAGCTTACAACTAATTTTCATACAGCACTTTAACTTCAAAATGCAATAAAATAGTGATTTCATCCTACATATTATCGTCACTTTCCGAATCAACGTTAGGAGCATCTTCACATGTATTATCACATTCAAAATTGCATTCAGCTTCATCTACAATATTTTCGGCTTCAGCCCTAACATCATGGTTTTCATTTAACAAAGTATTAAATGCCATATCTCCCACATAATATTCATCCTCTAGCTTTTCAATGTGGCTTACATGCCGATTCCAGTAATCTGCGGGGTATGTTAACAAAGCATTTTTTGCTTGTATTACCTGAGCATCAATGTTTTGCTGCACATTTTGCTTCTTTACTTGGGTTTTTATATCTTTCCATACTGCTTCGATGGGATTTAAATCACTACGCAACACAAAAGAAACAAAAACTAAATTGGATTGGCAAGTGCAATGTATCAACTGTAAAATTTAAAAACTTGAAATTACCAATTATAGGGCGGGATACGAACAATTTCATGTCCCCTACTGCGCGCCAGATCATCAATAGTATACCTTGGTGTATCTTGTTTTAGTTTTCTAACAATTTCTTTTATTTCGACATACAGCAGTGATTTATAATTTTCTGGTAACACTAATCCGGAATTTAGGCTTTCTTTTTCTAGAAAGGCTACCATCTCAGCTTTGTTAGCATTAGACCTTGGAGCACTTATGGTTGTATGATAAGGAGCTGTAAAGTAGTATATTCAATAAATTTTTTATTTATTTAATTTATATTTGTAGAATGTTTTATGCGTAGACCAAATTATTTATTAATGTTTTTTTTATGATTTACCATTATCAATAACGAAAATGTATTTTTTCTCGTGGCCCTCAACGTTGTCCATAAGCTTCTCAAACCAAGCTTGAAACGATGCCCTGTTTACGTTTGAGTGGTAGTCATCGCCTGTATGCTTTGCGGACACTTTGTAAACTAGATTTGATTGCTGAATGAACCCGTTTTTGCCGCCGCATGCTATTATAATTATACGGCCTCCTCTAGATACTTTGTGGTCTTTATACGTAAACGATCTTCTTTCGCTAAAGTCCTTGTAACATTTCTTAACCAAACCAACGTTAACCCTACTATGCGGATCGATGAACGTTTCATCCAAATAGAGGACGTTGTACTCTTTTGTGACACGATTAACCCGCATTCGATTCAAATATTTTCTTCGCCATAGAATTTTGTTCGGTTGGAAGATTACTGAGTCACGTAAGGCTAGTTTACCGAATTTGTAGCCTTCGAGTTTTAAAAGTTTTCTAAAAGTGCTTAAACAACAAGTAAATAAATCTTCGTCTTCTGCAGTAGATGGTTGTGGTCCATTTTGTTGGGTCTGCAACAATTGATGGTGTTTTACGAGTCTTACGAATTCAAAATGTATCTGAGGTATAGTTGCAACCTCGTTTTTGGCGTAAAAAGATGTTATAGATTTGTAGAGTAGTTCTGAAATTAAAAAAGCACTCTAATAAATTACAATATGAATATATTTATAGATTACTCACGTATTTACCTCTTTTAGTTTCATCCATTGCTGCCATGACTTTTAAAAATCCTTTGCGCTTTTCTTTCTTTTTAAAAATTGTGTTTTCGTTTTTTTGTGCTTTAAATCTCGATATTGATGATTCTGCAATATTTAAAAGGCTTGCCGCAAGTGCTCTTGGACTTTTCGCAAAAAAATGTTGGTCATTTTTGTAATACGTCAATGAGCTTACAAGATTTAAAATTAGCTTTTTTCCCGAAGATTCTAATCGAGAACCTTGAAAATTATACGGAAACTGAAATAACCTGTTAATTGGTTTAGCCGTTACTTTACATAAATTTTTATTTCCTTCAGTTAACTGGGACTGCTTAAAAACTGATGGAATTGTATTATCAACAGTATAGTCACATTTACTAAATCCTATGTCCTGAGTAGGTAGTATCTGACTCGGTAACACGTATTGCATGACATCAATATTAGGTTGAAATAAAGGCTTTAAATTGTTAATAGTTCCATGATAACTATTTGCAAACAATACTATAATATCATGCATATTATCTTGTATCTCAGATTGGTCGCCGTCCTCAAGTATACTGTTAATTTTGCACGGTAGACGTAATCTGGCCTTGCGACTGTCCATTTGCAAAAGTATAACGGCTAAAAACCCATCCGTAATGTGTTGAAGCTTTTGAGTTTTTAATACAAAGAATAGTTTTGCATTAGGTTGTAGTTCAAATTCCGTCTCCTCTCGTTTTTGTCTACTTGAACTGCCAGCATGTTGAGCTGATAAGGGTTTCACAACTGTGAATGTGTCACTTCGACCTAATTGAGTACCACGGTCTCTTGCGGCCTCTGCAGCTGCAGATAAACTTCTATCTGCGCGTAAAATATTTAAAGTACCACTAGAAAGTTGGTATGTATAATATGTATATGCACACCTATATACTAAATTTTTGATAGTATACGTGCATTTATCTGGTTCATTTTGGTTTCGGTTAGCCACTGGACCATTTTCCAGAACCACTAAAATAAATTTGGAAGTAATAATAATTACTGCTTTAATTATTTTTAATCCTCTATTAGACATTGAATGTTATGATATAATTTACCTGCAGGTGGGATGCTTGGGTCTTGCAACTTTTCTGCACCTAGCCTTTTGGAGTAAATACATACAAGTTTATTGTTGTGTGCTTTTAGTATAATAATAGAAAATCCTCTCAAGGCACTATTTTCATGAAACGGTTTATCCTTTGGGCAAATTTTTCCAACTTCTAAAAACCCTTCAGAATTATGGCCTAAAAATATTTCGTTTAGGCGTACTGAACATTGCCCGTGGTAATTCCTAGGGTCACAAAACACTTTAGCAATCCCGAGCAACAAAAATACAATCCAGCGTCTGCCACCCATTTTTGTTTTAGTCTCTTGATGTTTGCTACTGTCATAATTCCATGGCATGTCTATTATATAAATGCAAATTGTAATTGGCTTTATCGCAACACCTTGCTTATCTTGAATTCATTATCTCCAGACTACTTTGTTTTAAATATTTGTATTAAAGGAATATCAGTGAGATAAGTAGGGAAAAAATAATAAATGTTTACTAATTTTGTGATATTTGTTAATACTTGAAGTATTTTTATGACGCTTGTGCCATAATCTACGATATTAACATATTGTGGGTAATATTCTGACAAAGTGAACGTAAATTTAAAGAAGTACTATATCAGAATAATCAAATTAAAAATTACCTGGCTTGAAAGTAGTTTATTTTTTATTAGTTATTGCAACACTAGTCATTACAAATAAATATTAAAACAAAACACGTAATAATCTGTGCTTTTATGTATGCTTTATTCTTAAAAACACATTATGTATTATCAAATTATCTTAAATTATATCACAATGCAAAGATAGAATAACGGTATCAGCATTTTATAAATTTGTATAAACAATTAGTTGTTAAGTATTTTAATTTTAATCATGCAGCTTAGACAATAATAACAAATATTTGCTAAACAATGCTGTAAAATATATTTTGCTCGCATATCTGTCTCATTCAAGAACCGTACTGTTATAAAGGAACTGTGAGGGGTTTAGGTAAGGCTGATAAACTCTTTGTGTCTGACTCGCATGCTACGCCGCGTGCATGCGTTTTGATTTAAAGGAATGTGAAAGCTAAATTGCTGATAAAGTTTACGAACAGGGATGTAGTCTCTGTTCTAACTTAGTGGGGTAAGGGTCAGACGGTCTTTGCTTCTGTGTATATGCCAAGTGAAGCAACTGATCCTCCCGAGGATCTCGTGCGCAAGCTAGTTGACTACTGTCAGGTCAATAAACTGCTACTTATCATAGGTGCTGATGCTTATGCACATAACCGGGTATGGGGCAGCACCAATAATAATAATAGCAGAGGTGAGGTACTGTTCGACTACATTATGTCTACTGATCTTTTGGTAGTGAATCAGGGTAATGCTCCTATGTTTGTTGTTGCTAACAGTAGTGAGGTAATTGACATCACGCTGGCAAATAGATTTGCTGAGTCATGGGTTGACGGATGGGCTGTGTCAGATTAGGAATCGGGGTCTGATCACAGGTACATCCGGTTTCGTGTCTCGGCTGGCTTGCCAGTGGCTGTTTGCTGTAAAAACATTAGAAAAGTGAATTAGAGCAAATAATCTGCTTTTTAAGGCAGAAAGTTCACTTGGTTCCTAATGGGCAGTTGCACAGCCTCAATCACGTTGATGCTAAGGCGGCTGCAATCAAGAAGGCCATGATGGACTCTCTTGATGAGGTATGTCCGCTAAGGACATATAGACGAAGGGACAGGGTGGCGTCATGGTTGACAAATGAGCTCACAGCTCTTTGAGTGGGTGTAACCACTCTTTTTAAGAGCGTGGGTCGTCACGGACGTGACCCTGTTATTTGGAGGGAGTATAAGGTAGCTCGCAATGTTTTTTTGTCTGCTGTTTGATGTGCAAAACGAAGGTCATGGACCGACTTTTGTGGTGGTGTAAGTAAGTATGGGGATGCTGTAAAGTGTCTTCGGAGTCTAGAAAGCAATGTGACCAGGACACCGTGGTCAATTCATGATGATGTGACGAATCAGTCTACGACGTCAATGGATAAGACTCTGGATGTCCGACTTTGGCATCACTTTCCTGGGCTAGACAGTGGGGAGCGGCATATCATGGAGCATGGTATGTGCTTCCTGGAATTGCCTAGCTGCTCATGGATTGTTACTGAGAGGAAGGTGCAGTATGCTGTTTGTAGTTTTAGTCCATACAAGTCTGCCGGGGCTGATGGTATTCAACCTGTGCTATTGCAGAGGAGTTTACCGGTGATTTTGGGACAGTTAATTTGCTCTCTATCAGGCTTGCCTGGCATTGGGCACTGTACCGCTGTGCTGGAGAGTGACTAGGGTAGTATTTTTACCTAAGCTGGGTAGGAGGGACTACTGTAAGACCTCTTGGTGGAGACCCATACAGCTAGCTCCTGTTTTGTTATAGATCCTGAAAAGACTGGTGAATGGGAACATCAGGACACCTGAGTTGGAAAGCAGGCTCAGGGCTAATCATCAGTTTGCGTTCTTGAGGGGTCTTTTCACGGATGCGGCTATTCATAGTATAGTAGTGTGTGTGAAGAGAGCCCTTAAGTCGGGACTGATGGTTCTGTGTGCCTTTGCCGACATTAAAGGGGCCTTTAAAAATTTACTATTCAGTGCTATACCTTCAGCATTGGATATGTTTGGTATTTGCTCTTTGTTGAAAAGGTAGATCGACTTAAGTCTTAAACATAGACGGGTGGTATCTGAGATTGGTGGTTGTTCTAGAGAACGGAGGGTGGTAGAAAGGTGTCCGCAAGGTGGGGTTATTTCACCCCTCCTGTGGAACTTGGTTATGGATGGTCTTTTGACTAGGCTTAGGCAAAGGGCGTTGTCTACACTGTCACAAGGGTATGCTGATGACACAGGGGTGCTTCAAAGCAGCAAGGTGCTCCGCACACTCACACATCGGGTCACGGATGGTCTAGATATTATCAGTGACTGGTGTTTGGAGGTGAGACTAAACCTCAATGCTGAGAAGACTGAGTTGATTCTGTTCACTAGGAACACCAGGCTCTCACCCCATTCCGTGAGGTACAGGGGAGCGAGCCTAGAGATCCGGCAAACAGTTAGGTACTTAAACGTTGTACTTGACAAGCACTTAACCTGGATGCCACACTGCAAGTCAGTGCAGAGCAAGTCGCAGGTTACCTTGGCTAGATGCAAACGCATGGTCGGAAGGAAATGGGGTCTATCTCCCACCGTGGCGAGATGGGCTTATACTGCCCTTGTCCGTCCAGTGATAGAGTATGGGGTTGTGGCTTGGGCTCCTGCACTGGAGAAAAGCTCGTATTTTAGTTTGTTGGGTAGGGTGCAGCATTAAGCGTGCCTTATGATCACGGGTGGGGTTCGATCGACGCCTAGTGCGGCGATGGAGTGTCTCATCGGTCTTACGCCTCTGGAAATCTGTCTAAAGGCGGTAGCTGTTAAGTACATGCATAGGCTGAAAATGAGGGATTTGTGGACGAAAAATTCTTGGTTTGGGAGCTCAACCAGCTATACTGTGATTTGTGAGAGGTGGGGCTCTTCTCTCCCTATTTTCTAGATTCCAGTAGACTGGACGTACAAGAGCCTGGAGAACAGAAGGTTTACTGCTGAACTGGGGTCGCGAGTGGATTGGTCTTGTGATCCATTCCTTTTGGGGGGTGGGGTGGTTTGCTTTACTGATGGCTCACGTGATGGTGATAATGCTGGCTGTGGAGTTGTGATTGACGACAGAAACCAGGGAGTAACTCTTATGGCTTCGTCTTTGTATCTTGGTGCTGATGCTTCTGTATTCCAGTGTGAGACCCTTGATATTTCCTTGGCGGCCCATTGGCTGCTATAGAATGGCACTAAGGATCTTCCGGTCGGAGTATTCAGTGATAGTCAGAGTTCTTTGCGAGCACTGTCCAGGCCGTACACTGTCTCGAGTGTCGTGTCGGACTGTCACACTAACCTCAACAGACTCGCTGAGAGGGGTTGTGAGGTTGTGTTAGTGTGGATCGCTGCGCACTTGGGTTTCAGGGGTAATAAGGAGGCGGATAGGCTGGCAAAAACTCTTATGATGGGAGTTGCGTTAGGCAGTTTGGTCCGAGACCAATCGTTCCAGTCCCACTCTCCGCTGTCCACTGAGCATTGGGCTAGACGTGAGCATGAGAGACAATGGACTGGACTACGCAACTGTAGACAGGCCAAGCTCTGGATATCGGCACCGCTTTACGGCAATGCGTCGTTGGTGCGTTATCCCAGAGATCAATTAAGATGGTTGATTGGGCAAGTGACGGGGCATGGGGCTTGAGGAGCTCACGGTTGGAGGATTTGAGTGTTGGACTCCCCTACGTGCGTGCACTGTGGGGAGGAGGATGATACACCAATTCACTATTTGACTGTGTGCCCTGCCTGTGTACTTGTGAGAAACCTCTATCTTGGGGGGTGTCTTATATCGTTGGATATGTTGGGTCAGGCGTTGGTGGAGTTTGCAATAGGCCATAATTATAAAGGCCTCGGCGGCGTTGGTCTGTTTGGGACCGAACCCCTGTCATATAATAATAATATGCATATTAGGTCAGGCCACTGCGGGAGAACTGCTGGCATACACATATGCCACTAGTTATCTCGTTGGCGAAAATTAATCATTATTAACGGGATGTCCGCAATAGGCCTTATAGGCCTTGGCGGTGTCCATGTGAATCAGTTCCATGGTCTACATGGTGCCCAATAATAATAATAATCTCAAATATAAGGTGAAGATTGGAGAAAATCGACAACTATGTTCCGTTACGCTAAACCCGCAACCACAACGTGCTTCGTGAACAGAGGAATTTAAACCAAAAAAAATCAAAATGGAAATAAAAGTCCTTCTGGTAGTACTCAGGACACAGAGAAGTACACAACCACCCTCGTCGAGTTCAGGACGAAGACTCTACAGCATTATCAAACGTACAACGTGAAATATATATATACTTTTCATGAAACTAGAAGTGATTTAATAAGCTGTTCTTCGATAAGTCATGCCCAGGCCGGTAAGTCATGCCCATTGTCGATAAGTAATGCCCCATTTCACTTCGATAAGTCATGCCCCGTTTCACTTCGATAAGTCATGCCCCGTTTCACTTCGATAAGTCATGCCCCACTTCGGTAAGTCATGCCCTAATCTTTTTTGTTTAAAACATTGAACCAGGCTCCTAAAGCTGTGTGTTAACAACATTTATTGCTTAATTACTGTTAATGCTAATTTTTAATTTTCGGCTACTCCTCGAAGTTTGTCATATTTACGGTTAGGTTAGGTTTGACGGGGGGGCGGGGGGGGGGGGTAGGAAAAACTGACTGGAAACGGTTAGGTTACTTTTTTCCCTCGGCCGCCGAAGGCGGCCCCGGCGAAGGCGGGAGGGAAAAATATAACCTATCCGTTTTCAGGCAGCTTTAGGAGCCTGGTTCAATGTTTTAAACAAAAAAAATTGGGGCATTACTTACCGAAGTGGGGCATGACTTATCGAAGTGGGGCATGACTTATCGAAGTGAAACGGGGCATGACTTATTGAAGTTGGGCATGACTTATCGAAGTTGGGCATGACTTACCGGCCTGGGCATGACTTACCGAAGAAACCCCATTTAATGTCTGACATGTGACCTCTTGGTCACTAATTTTAGGTTAAAATTGCACAATATTTTGAAAAGCCACCTGAAGTATTGATGAGCGTTAAATTTGGTACATCATATACAAATTTTGTAAAAATAGAAATAAATTTAATTTTTATAATTTTTTAGTTTTTAATCAAAATATGTGCAATATTTACCTGCGTGCACCGTCCTATGATGTAAGGCTTACGATTTTTGCACACTCAGAATACGGAGCATTCCAAGTTGGCTCAGTTGCAACAGTACTATGAAATGCAAAGGAAAAGATCCCATGCCAGTGGAAGTAATTGTCAAATGTTTTGTTGCTAGATAGCTTGAATAAATTTTGAGATTTCAAAAAATGCAAAACTCATGTTAAAACACTTTTTATTACTATTTTAAAAACCATGACGTTATATATTGCTATTATATGCGTGTATTGAGGCTGCTATGGTTAAGAAATGTAAGTATTAGTTTTTAAATTTAGTACACATGAATTTATAAGTAAGAAGAGAGCAGGAGGTGGAAAATGTGTAAAAATTTGAAATTATATTTTTACGGCGTCAATATTTTTAATTGCTTTCACACACACTTCTTTAATTGATAAAATGTGCAATTGCTTAGTTTTAAAAATCTACGTTGCTTTTTTTGAGTGAAGGGAATCGTGCAACATAAAATCTATTGGTTGCTACTGTTTACGCCCTATAAGATATTTTATTCACAAAATAATTTGTATACAATGGTTACCTCGTGACACATTTATGATTTTATATTTTGATTTACCCTATTATTGCTGTAGAAATTATTCATGTAATTTATTCACGGAATGATGAATATGAATGACTAATTAAGGTAAAAAGCTCAACGCCACACATTATGGAAGTTTAAATTGTAACGTGAAACGTAACACAGGTACATATCCAATGGCGTTTTATGGAAAGTAAAGTTTATGCTACACATGGAGCCTAAATATGAAAATAAAAATTGGATTTTTAACTTATGATATGCATGAATATATAATTATACATTGCATTCCACATTTGAAGAAAACAAAAATACCGGTTTTATAAACCAGCCCTAGTCCAAGCATCCGAGCACGAATCAAAAATGACGCTTCTATTTAAAATTGTAAATGTTCGTGTTTAGGTTGCCTATCACTAAAAATATTCAAAATTGCATTATAAAATGTAATTAATTGAATAATACAAGGTGACTACTTTTTAGTTATTGTGATTCAACAAGCGCCCAAGGAGAATGCAAAACTTTTGTACCTTTCTTAGTACCGAATTAACGCCGCTTTAGATGTTGACAACAATAAGTTGTAGCTATTTGACAAGTAGAAATCGATTTCTACTTTTTCCGCCAGAACATCTTTTAGGAATCTTAAAAAATCCTGAAAATACGTTTTAAAGAAGAGTTGGAAGAATGATTTAAAAAATTCAAATTTCGTCAATAATGGATGAAATCCTATACAAGTTATAATTCGACATATTTTCAAAGAAATGTTTTGAATTTTTTAAAACTTTGTACGGTCACTGTGACCAAAAAATCTAAAATTCAATCACGTTATTCTGAATTTGCACTATTTCAAAATAGCCTGATTTTTGTAGTAGGTGCTTTTTAAAATTGGCGAGTTACATTTACATGTGAAACCATTCCCATATAAGTGTAAGGGGTTGACAATGAGAATTGCTAGTTCGAAACTGATTAAGAGTAGACTGATGTAGTAGCTTACAGAAATTATCGCAACTAAAAGCTCGAAGTTTCAAAAGTTGACATTTATTATTATGAGATTAAATGATAATTCAACAATTTCACACTACCTTAATGAATAAATAGAGCAGCAAAAGTAATTGCATTCTTAGGGTATTGATTTAGGACTTGAAAAATAGAAGGAATTCAAAACCGCGCTCTATTTACCGTAGTAACAATTAAGACAACTATGTTAATCAGAATCTGACGTACAAAAGGCCACTAAACAATTATTTTCAAACTTAATTTAACCAATTTTTTATATTATGGCCCATTTTGCTTTCTTCAGAGCCAAATAAAAACCTGATAGATCTTCACAATGTAACGCATGGTGCTACTTGTAAAATATATTTGAGTTCATATTATCGTATTAGGACTGCTGTTTGCTCCTATATTATATTTTTAATTCGAATCGAATGGAAAGCGTTACTGCTCAATTTGAAATGCGGTTTTTTAAAGCCACAATATTTAAAATAAATAATATTTAATTGCTAAATTTTGTACTCAGGAATATGCGTATACATGAGTAGTCGGTGAGAGAAGGAGAATAGGTCAAAATTTATAATATTATTTTTACAGCGTCGAAAGCTGCGTTGGATTTTAAATAGCTTTATTGAAACTTCTCTTATCGTTGAAAGGTGTCGTCCATATTTGGTGTCATCTAAATAGTTTCATTTTTTGGACTCAATGACGCTGTGATCAGCTTAACAACTGCGTAAATGACTATCTTTAATATGAGATGACATCCACATCAATGTGGAGGTAGACCTGTTGTCCCTACCCGTGAAGTAACACAAATAGGGTTTTGGTTTTTGCTATTTTTCTTACGACCCAGTACTGTATTCTAAATCCTTGGATGCATCAATATTAATTAGCGATAAGAATTTAAGACATGCCTTAACGGCGCTTATAAAATTAATATATTGTCAGCAAGCAGTAATTGCAAGAATTATTGATCGCTTGTTCAAGTGACATACGAACCTCACGAACGCCATCAAAACTAGTAAAATAATGAAATACAACATGCAGATACGATTGCAAAATTACTATAGACATTTAAAATAATTATGTTGATTACCGTAATTAGTGAATGGCCTTTAAAAAATACTTCTGTCAAATCAGACGTAAATAATTTTTGTATGTGCGGTACACACAAAATACTTTGTTGTTTGATTTTGATTCTTCAGGCTGTCGTTGGAAGCAGTTTTTTTTACAAATTGTGTAATGCAAGAAGTTTATAAACTATATTTTGATGTATTATAAAATCAACCTAATGAAACTATTTTTTTAAAATTAAAAAAATGTAGGTTTTTTTTACTAAATATCCTAATTATAACTATCCTATCCCATGAAATTTTAAAAACACAAGTGAAGAGGCAAAGCTAGGATACGTGATTTGACTGCACTTACAATAATTTCCTAGCATTTGGCATAGAACTTCTGTCGTTTTCAATTTTGAAGTGGAACTATTAACGTATAACATTTCTTGCACTTACATATATTCCAATTTCTAATATAACATTAAATTAAAGTTGCTTATTAAATTGCTCTTCACGAGTTTCTTCCAAAAATCAGTACATGAACATTTTCATAATCAAAAAGTTTTTAAATATAAACGGTTTTAATCTGACTTCCAAAAAATGCAAAACCAAATCTTTAAGAAAATTGTGATTTTAAGTTAATTACTAATGTCAAAACTTTTAAATGCATTGAGTTACTTTTAGTTTTTTTTACTTCCACCGACAGCGACAGAGAAAGATAAACTTTATTCAAAAGAACAAACTTAACACTGACCTCCATCGAGGGTAGCCTAACACACTCAGCATACGGTACAAAAATTAGTTAGCTTGGAAAAGTCACTTTGTAAATACTTACATATTTACGTTTTATATTTTACTATAGCGGTATTCACGATTTCGCTACAACGTCTGTTGGTGCTACTTGCTGTTTAAGCTACAACAAATTAGAAATAACGTGTTACAGCACGCTGTAGATATTGTTGCTTTGGTTTCCACATATACTGAGTTCAACTAATAAATTTTATGTAATTAAGCTTCGAATTTGAAATAAAAAATATGTATGATGTACACCGTAAAGCTCCAAATAGAAGCTTAGTCTCCAATAGAGGTCAGGTTTCAAATAGTGGCCGAGTCTCTAATAGAGCCCACGTCTCAAATAGAGGCCGCAATGATCGCAAGCCACTTGTATGACAACTTGAAAAAGTGCCAAATATAACCGCCGTGTAAAATTTACTCAGCAGCTTACCTAACTGTAGGGATGTCAGCACCCAAGACCCAAGACCCAAGGATTTCCGCCATCTTACCCAAGACTAACCCAAGAGTCTTGGGTTCTAAAAAAATTTTAACTTACGATTTTTGGGGTGTTTTATTGTTAACAATATGTTTCAGAATAAAATACAGCTTTACTTGGGCAAGACTCTTGGGGTACCCAAGTAATTTCAGTCCTTGGGTACCCAAGACTCTTGGGGTACCCAAGTAATTTTAATCCTTGGGTACCCAAGAGTGTTGGGGTACCTAAGGATTTTTAATACCTGGGTACCCAAGACTCTTGGGTCACCCGCATTCGCAATATTTGCACAATTATTTCTTATATAAATATTGCCTTTGCAATTCCCGCTTTAGACTATAAACTTCTCCCGCACTGAGTCATTAAACCACTCTCTCCGTTTGAGACCCACACACCTGTTTACTCTCTTGTAATGACAAATCTGTTCCAACACATCTCTTATGAACAATATGTTAATCTTTTATATTACATGTTTCGTCAGTCGGCGCACACGTCGCTCACGCTTTCTCACTCCTCATCCTCCTTTCTCCGAGTGCTATATAAACCTGCTTTTCTCCTGCTGATTCTCCAGTGTATCCGAGACATTGGGTTGTATCACCACGTGTCACTATTCGGACTCCAGTCTGCCACTTAGGCTTAGACTCACCTTACCACCGTTTACGTCTGTATTAACAGTTACACTCATATTCGGATTTTCACTTAATAAACTCAAAATTGTTAAAGATAATTTTCCGTTCGGAAAACTCCCGTTTTCCTCACTTATTTCTGAACTCCGTATAACGAGGCTACACCATTTATTCCTGGTGGGAGCAACATATTCATATAGTATAGGTACGATAGCGATAGTCATACCCTTCGGCACGACGCCACTTACAGAACCCAAGTAATTTCAATACTTGGGTACCCAAGACTCTTGGGGTACCCAAACAATTTCAATCCTTGGGTACCCAAGGGTCTTGGGGTACCCAAGGAATTTCATTACTTGGGTACCCAAGACTCTTGGGGTACCCAAGGAATGAAAGTCTTGAGTACCCAAGAGTCTTGGTCTTGTACACGTAATTTTTTACCCCAAGTATTTGACATCCCTGCCTAACTGCGTGGATCAATATCTGCTATGCTTTTTTCATTTGTGATTATAATGAAATGAGTAAGCTCAGATATACGTCTGAAGAAAATACCCTACGTTTAACAACAATTTTGTATATACAACAAGGAGGATTTATTTTCTTCCTTTTTTTCCCCCTGTGGAAGTTTCGTGGTAAAAGGTTGTTGTGAATCTCCAAACTTACTTTTGGGATGGACAAAAGTCTGTTTCATGTATGTAGTATGTATTAAAATTTAAAAACTTAAAAAATACTTATAATGTGTGGACCATGTTCAATGTAACACCATCAATAACCTTTAATTATTTTGTGTATATAATTAAAATTCAGTAGTTATTACGAAGGGGTTGAGTTGACCTTACCAGCTGCCTATGCTCCAAATCCCAAAGATTTGTTATTTGAACTGAGAAAGTGTAATAGCTTAATAAGATGAATGTTGGCTTTAACTTTGCAGTACTATTTACACGGGGAAAGTTTCAACATTCTTGCCCAATTTGCTACGCTTAAAGCAAAATGAAAAACTCTTGGAACATCTAACAATCTTAAAATGTAACTGTGGTGCTACAGACGCACGTTGACATCCTTACGAGGAGGTCGTGCCTTCTTACTTGGGAGTAATTTATTTTCTTCCTTTTTTTTCCCCTGTGGAAGTTTCGTAGTAAAAGGTTGTTGTGAATCTCCAAACTTCATTTTGGGATGGACAAAAGTCTGTTTCATTTGTGGGGTTGAAATTTCTATCAAAATTTTACCTCGAATAGCTTTTTTGAGCATCTCAAGGAAGTTGAATTTGGAAAAATTTTATCCTCATTGTGTTGCTGTGGAGGTTTCTTACATAGATTCCACATCCGTTTGTGCTGCGGTGTTGCCGCATGGTTTACTTTCTACAATGTGCACGTGGTGGTTGCATCCGTTCACACCCTTGTCGTGTGGATCGTCTTCTGTGTGGCACAAAGAAGAGCAATGTGAGGTATAGGAGAAGACGCAACTAGGGCTAAATATTTTGCCGACCACTTTAGCATTAGGTGAACGGAATTTGGGGAGCGGCCTATTGCACTACTCGATGTTGATTGGGCCTTTGACTGCACTCCTCGGTGCTTATTGGTTAAAAAAATCCCATGGCAGACAAATTTAGCCCTAGTTGCGTCTTCTCCTATACCTCAAATTGCTCTTCTCTGTGTGTGGCACAGTGCTGCACCAACGCGGTGTGGACTTTGTGTGGGAAGATTTGACAGCAATTAGCAGTGTGGTTTATTTCTGAGATAGACTGTAGTAAGCAGACTGTAGTTTACGCTCCTGTGCTTTCCGTCTTTACTAGCTAGACAATAATTTACATGGTAATGGCGTAGTACATTACCGATAGTAGTTGGGTGACGAAATTAAACTCTGATCCTTTTTTTACAAGCTAGGTGTCGTAGGTTGTTTTTTTTTTCTTCTGCTAGATATTTACTTCCTTCCAGTTAGCCTTAAATCAGGTCTTTACGGGCAAATCCGGTGGCGTTCTCATATGCCACTGGAGGACATGTTGGCCAAAATTAAACATTGTTATAATGGGACGTCCGCAATAGGCCTTATTGGCCTTGGCGGTGTCTGTGTGGTTCAGTATTATGAACTACATAGTGCCCAATAAAAATAATAATAATAATAATAAAACTGTGGTGCTACTTTTTAAATTTATTGTAGTTTATATTTCATTATATGAATGCTTTTTTCTCCTGTTTTTTATTCAGAAATTCGAATGACATGGAAATCTTTACAACTTAATTCAAAACGCAGTTTTTTTAAGCCACATTTATTTTTAAAATATGTAATTTTGTAGCTGAATATTGTACACAGAACTTGACAGAAATATATGTATATTTGAGTAAAGGGTGAGAACAGGAAATTAGGTCACCATTTATTTTGTAATAATATTTTTACAGCTTCGAAACCTGTGGTATATTTTTAATAGCTTTATTCAACCTGCTCTTACCGATAAAAAGTGCAAGTTTTGATTAGTAGTTATGCAGAAATGTACATTGTCTTGTGGAAAGTTCGTGATACAGGATACGCGTACTGGGAATTTTGAAAACAAAAGTAGTGGTTTTTAACTTATTATAATATTTTATATTGTTATTACGTATATGCTTTTATTGAAACTGTTATGGGTACGATATTTACGCGCACTGTGGAAGTTGGAAATTTGAAGTCCTTACTGCACTTTGACTTTGGTTGGTAACGGGGAGCAAAAATTCTTATGGTTACAATAGCTTAACGCTATTTAGATTTTATGGAGGATCTCAGCAGAGGACACTCAGGCTCGCCTTAGGATTTTGAAACTTCTCTTTACCCATTCCTTTAGAAACCAAATATTTCAACAATACATTTTGAATATGAACAGCATATTGAATTACTATTAACTTGAACGTACGCTCACTCAAATTCACCCCATTCGCGGTCAATCGTTTCAATATAATACTACACTACTTACATCCAACCAATAATCAATTGAAAATTGTAACGCCTTTTTGTGCATTTTGTGTTATTGCAATATTATCAGGCAATTAATAGGTTAACCATGATCTTATATTAATTTCTTATATGAAACTAATATTTATTACACGTACTGAAAAATATAGCAGAGGTGTTTTAACTTATGCTATTATTTGTTACAGAAACATAAATTGCAGCGCAGCAGCGTAGACTGCAGGATAAAAAAAAAATAATTATTACTACATTTGATAATTGATAAATTTTTCGAAATGCAGTTCACAGTATAGAAAGCACAAACATTTGAATCGTAGTTATTTTTTCAAAAGATTTTATCGAATTTCAAACAAAACACGGGAATAAAATTAGTTCATTTTTATATTTCTTGTTTTACAGTAGCTCATTATAATACTACGAACACCAACTGAACACTTTATAATCCTAAAGGACCTTTCTACATATTGAAGATATTTAGAAAATAAAACTTATGAGAACATTTTGAACCAGTGTTTAACGACATGTATTTTAGTACAACAATATTTATAAACTTTTTGTCACAATTAGATTGGAGAGTTTTTATTGAAAGATACATCTATGGTTACGTTACTTAAAAATACATCCTTTGCATTGTGTCTGAATCAAAACAGCATCTTTCCTTAGAACATTTAGCGAGCAAATACGGATTTGCCTCTACATCTACAGTGTAAAAAAAATCACCCAGATGGACAACCTCTAAGAATCGTTTGTAAATGGTATCATTTTTATGAGCTTGTCTAATGGGTAACCGATGACTAATGAAATCCTAGTTTCAGTAGTCGTTTCCACAATATTCAAGTGATGACGTGATGACGGGGCTAAACATAAAAGAATAATAATTTTCTCGCCATTGAAGGGCAATCCTATATTTGCTGGATTGTATTTTCATCAATTTATTGTGTTTTAAATTCAGATGATTAAACATAATATTTCGCTTACCTTCATTTTTCATCTCATGTCAAAGCTTTCACAAGCGAAAAAAATTGATTTTTTGAGCTATCAACTCACATTGATGAAATTGCGCACTCATAAGTTGTCAAAGTTGTAGTGAAGTTTGACTTGCGTCAAATTAATAAAAGTGTAGTAGTAAGGTACAACTAGACAACCACAATGATATAAGCTGTTGTTGCCGCCGCGGTAACAAGCTATATGTTATCCGTATTCTGGCATTTACTTTACTCGCCGTTAATAGCAGTGTTACCACCCTTATAATAGTTATAATATAATTTCTTACTAAAATAATAGATTCATGTTATACGGTTATAAAATGGTAATAATTTATTACTAGTTTTCGTTGTGTGTTATATAAATATAAAAGTTACACAAATAAACGCCGTGTTAAATTTATTCCTCTGTTTTGGCAAATCAAAGGTGGGAAGTTGTATCACTCGCAATTATCGTAATGGGTCAACAAAATATACAAAACTTGTAATCCCTAGTTCTGAAGATAGAAATTTGTAAATAATGCATTTGAAGTTTAATAAAATTTAAATGAAAAATAAAGGTATTAAAGAGCCCTAAAATTAAAAACAGAAATTTTTGCGTGCGCAAAGGTCTTGTAACGGTTGATTCTTTTTTCAAACAAAAACCAAAAGCAGAGCTGTTTGAATCATGACTATGGCTATAACTAAAAATTTCATCCTTAAACTAGTGTAGTATAGTAAATGCATGGTTTGTTATTAAATTAAGGTTCCATGTACTATATATGACGTCAGCACGAAAATCCGAATTTCTTACTACCCCCCAGACTTGTTGGTCAACATTTGGTCAACAATTCGTCCTCCTAATTGTTGACTCTACATGTTCACGTTGCGGTTCATTTTAAGGGGATGTATTAAAAAGGTTTTTTACTCTCACCGTCACCTTATTGGACTCAGTGATATGTGATTGGCCCATTTAAAGTTCTTTTAAAATGTTAGAAATCAGACTTGTTTGTGTACTGCTGTACACGTTAAATATTTTGGTTTCGGATGTTTTTCTTTTTGTTGTAGTTGCAATTTTACTTAGAATTTACACTTCGGTAGTGCTTCAAATCTGTTACGTTTTGGAAAGCGGATTTGCTCCCATGTGTGGCATCAGAAACAGTACACGACATGCGACAACATGGCATTTGGCTAAGGGAGACGTATAAAATGTAGACCGAACACTCCCTACTACTTTTCATACAGCAGTTTGGTGGCTACCTTGGAGCCTGCAGCTTGCCAGTCCCACCGTGTGTCACACCATTTAAGAACGACAGGCTACTGAGGGTCCGATTAGTAAGCAATAATTTAATGTTATATTACATTTTACATTCCTTAGAAACTGCTTGTAATGTTCAAATTCACAAATATTAGCAACGAATTTATTATTCAATACATTTTTAGTGTTTGGAAAGTTTAAAACAAACGGATACTCAATTCAGCAGTTTTCAAAATTATGATGCAAAGAAAATATATCGTCTGTGAAGTGCCAAAATGAACTATGCTCAATTTTAGTATTAAAAAGTACACTATCTGCAGACTAATTTAAAACGACACGTTCATAAAAACATGCATATAAAATATTTTTTATTTATTAAAAAACGTGTAAATTGACTATTTTACCCTATTCAAACCTATGTAAATAGGACACTGTTACCTTTTAAAAATAATGTAAATAGAACAATTTTCTCATTTTAGAAACTTGCAATTAGAAGTGCAAGCAAGCATCTTTGCTGTCTTTTTGTTTTGACATAGCTCATTTTAATTCTAGCATAAATTGGAATTGGGTCATTTTGGTTCTTCGTGTACGATATATGTATTATAGCATCAACGTAATAAACAAAAATGTCGTTTGAAATTTATGAACACCTTAGACATATTACCTCACCATTAGATCCTTGATATATGATGCATTTAGATAGAAGTAAAGTACTGACGGATCAAAGTTTAGTTGTATATTTTAGCTGTGGTACATACTAAAATTATATGATAAAAAACTAAGCTTTTTAAGTATAAAGATTGTCCTAAAGTTCAATTTGGTTAATTCCTTGCATATGCGGCACAAGTTTTAAGTTCATCTACTTTTCAAAGGGTAAATAACACTTTCATCAAGCTTTCTCCTCCATTCAAGAATACATAGTTGACACTGATTAAATTAAATTCTTTAATAATTGCCTATCTATATGAAAAAAGTAAGAAAAAAAACGAAAAAAAGAGTAAAAAACTGAAATAATTCATATCGGATGTATCTATAGATGCAATATTCGATTAGCGAAGTAATTCTCGCTTAAGAACAGTAAACTCGTAGTCTTAATTATAAGTAACGTAATAGCCTTATACTATCTCACTAATCCCCTGGCGAATGCCTATTACACCTACTATTGGCTACTTGAAACTAAATTCCTCGTTTAATTTTTCCGCTTTAATAGTTATGCCGATTTTATTTTATTTAATTGAATAAATGGCCCATTTTATGACTCTCGGTAGTCAAATCACACAACAATTTTAAATTTTTAAAAAAGTGAGGGAACTGAAAAATTAATAAGCGTAGCCAAAATTCACCATTTAATTTTTCATTTACATTTTTATTTGTATTATTGTGATACAACCATTACTAGCCACAACTACTTTAAAATAAGCTAATTCAACGCCGCTTCTAGGTAAAACTAGCGTACTTGAGCGAATATATTTAATGCAGATATATTGTAAGCGCGCGAAATCAATTGGTGGAAACGTCAATAATAATCAAAAGTTTAATATTTAGCAAGCAAATTACCCATCACCTATTTCCATGGGCATTTGTTAGTTCACTTCAAATTCAAACTGTACCACCTTTAGCAAGCAAGAGAATGGGGTGCTTTGACGACATATTAGTCATAACCTCAAATCACAGTAAGGTACCTACCTAATTTCTTTTACTGCCCCATTAGTATGTTTATAGATACTTGACATTTGTTGAATTCTAGATCAACAAAAAACGTACAGCACTGCATATATACTGCCAACTACTTACTTAGAATACATAGTTCATTAATAACACAAATACATACACTGTAAATACCCCAATAAGCGCCAGGGCACATTGATTGAGACCTTTTATTGCACAAGCTGCATTTAACTCATCAAAAGAAATCAGAGAATGTGTAAAATCTAGGTTACTTGTCGTCCGTGAAGGATCAATTCTGTTTCCTTTCAATTAACGATAAAAGCAAAACTGTTTCCTTCCTTAACACTATTAATAGAGCGAAACGGATTTGCTTGTGTTGTAAGGCAGAAAAAAACGGATTTGATCCATCACCGACGTTTTGCTTAAGGTTGTTCAGAAAATAAAGCTTTAACGCCGCCTAGAAACTAAAGTGTTAATATGAAACCCCATCGAGTCAAAGCAATGTGGAAAAAAAAGTGAAAAAGTCAGGTATAACGATGCAATGGAGACAAAAGGTTAGGCGTTAGGGGTTAGAAATGATAGCCACCCGGTACCTGCCTTTGATTATTCATATCGTCGAGGAAGAATCAAATATGATCATCTCGATTCTGGACTATAAACAATTCTGATCTTTTTCTTTTTTCAAGAATTATGGCTTATCATACCAATTGACAATTAAGGCGTTGGAATTACATTTTAATTGAAACCAATTTCTATAAGCAAACAAATTGATATGGATTCTTACGGATCGGATAAACTGGATCGGATACCAGATAATTCGGATAACGGATCGGATCGGTTGGCCGTTTTATCCGAACTTGGTTCGGATAATGATTTATCCGATCCGTTAGGTACTTGAATCGGATCGGATAGCACAGATATCCGACCGGATAGGGCAACGGATATCCGCGGATATCCGAAATTAGAAAAATATTCCTTTTTCTTGTCTGTAAAGATTAAATAAAACAAAAATTGGCAACTTTTTGCTAAGTTAAGTGTTTTAAAGCTTAAATTTTATGTTTCTTATATCATTGTAAATTAAATTTTTCTAATAAACTGACTGCAAAAGGCGTTTCAGAAGGGACTACAGTTTAAACCTATGTTTTAGCACGACTGCGCAACTGAACAAAATTTAAAATTATGGTTTTGAACTAACTTCAAAATAGTTTCATCACTCTGCATTTGTTATTATTGTTTACCTTTACACTCATGATATAGTATAATTCTAATGATTGTTAACACATTAAATTACTGAACTTATCACAGCGCTATTTTTTTAACTTTTTAACATATAGTCGGTGAAGAAGTAAATTCGCATCTTTCAAAAAATATAAAATTGCAAAACCGCATTTTTAGAAATTTAGCAGATAACTGCGGACAGTGCTGACAAACGTTGTAATTTGCAAACTTTCAAATAATTATTTTTATGTGCTGGTATTAATGAACGTTTAATACAAATAATAAGCTAAACAACTATTATTGTTTCTATAATGATCTAGTCATATGCAACATTTTACTTTCTGATATTAGATTTTCTATTAATGAGAATTGGAAGAAAACGAAATAGCTTGTACTGTAATGTTGAAGAAAACGGTGTTGATCCATCACAGTCGTTTTGCTTTAGATAGTACAGAAAAATCAGGCTTTTACTTCGTCTAGAAACAAAAGTGTGTATATGCATCCAACGTTCAATCCAGTTAATGTGCAAAAATGCTGTTGTTTGTTGGAAAGTCATCTAATCCATTGTCATACATGAAGGCTATGTAGTCAAATGCAATTTGTTCTTATAGTCAGGTTTAGATACAGTATACCTTTTTTATACACTTTTCTTAAAATTTTTTATTTTCACGAAGAAGCATACCTATATATAATTATAGTTTCACTTTGCTGTGGCCGTGGCGCGTGCTTTCAAAATCCTCAAACCGTGCTCGTGCTCTTTGTATTTCTCATTATTGGCGCACCATTTATGGTAGGCTTTGCGCCCAAATTTGTGCTTTATCGATGAAAAAGTGAACATTTAAAAAAGTTAAACTTTTGGGCTGTGCTGAAAAGTGAAGTATGAAGTACTTCACCATTTTGATAATACATCGTTTTAAATCAGAGTCATTAAACCCTGGGGGAATTTGTTGTTTAAATAGTCGGGAGCAGGAAAAGACGTCACTCTTATTTAAAGAATATAAATTGATGTACATACTATAAAACACAGGTATAGTACCCGCGCCAGTGATGGTAATAAATGTCTAAAATTCTGTTGGTGGATAGATCGAGTACATTGGGTCTTGGGTCAGTCATAAAATGCAAATTCATGTTAAAACACTTGTTATTGCTCTTTTAAAAGCTATTTATGTTGTATTGCAATCGTTGTGTTGTATAGGCTGACGCCAAATCGACTTAATGAATAAATTATTATTATATTGCCATTAAATACTTGTGTTTCGACTTTTATGGTTATTAAGGAATGTTATATTTCGTATCGTACTTATAGTGCAGAAATTAAAAAACCGCATTGCGCACTGATATATAAACAGTATATTGAATTCAATTTAACATGAATAAACAGGGTGAGACTAACTATAAAAATCATCTGATTTATTGTTAAACTTTTAATATTATAAGATATGTACCATCATGTACCATATGTACAAATCAATAATTCAAAGGGAAAGGTTTAACGCCGCATGGTTTGTTCTTTTTCATTATGGTAGCTTGTAGTGACGCAAGTGGCCAGGTAATCCATCAATTCTGGAAAAAAAGGTACAACTTTAATGCTGCATATACCAGAGGAAACTGAAAAATACATTGTGTTTGCTACTCCGACATTCCAAGTGCTAGCCTCCGAGCTTCACGCAAACAAGACGCACGAATATAAAGCAGGAACAAGTTTGGCTTACACGTGACTATAAATAATTTCCCATCAAAATAATTTATTTTGTTTGTCGAAATGCACAAAATACTTTTAAGATTTATAATGGATACCATTCTATCACTAAAAACATATAAATTCAAATATACACTATCCAGCGAGCTACTAATTATTCAAAAATATAAGCCATTTATTTATTTATTGTTTCACATTTATTATCATATTTTGATAACGGTATCAGGAAGTTGCTGGTTGGAGAACAAAATCCTGAAGAGCTGTCATTTTCGAGATATCAAAGAAATTTGTAGCTTCATAAATCAAAGATGTTTTCTAATTTATATTTTTACCTTTATTCAAATTTATAGCTTCACAATGAATTTTAGGTAAAGTTAAATACACGTATTAAACTGATTGAACGGGTACTATCTATAACTTATGACAAGTGATGCTGTTTTACATAGCAAACAGCCGTGGCTAGTAGAAACCATTTATGTCAATACTGCTCCTAGATATTTAGCACCTCTATTTTAAATTTAAGTTTTTCTCTTGCAAAAAACCAAGAAAGGGAATTAATTTATAGTATTTGAAAAAATTGGCCTTAACAATAGGGTTTCGAAAATGCAGTTTTGTTTTAGCCTTTTTAAAACAATAACACTTTTTGAATTTTAAAATGTCCTGAAATAAATATTTAAAAAAGAGACTTAAAATTCAAAAACAAATCTTTCGTTAAAATCAGATGAGGACTGTAGAAGTTATACAATGCAGCTTTTCAAAATTTATGAAAACTTGGGAGGGTTACTGTGGTAAAAAAGTCTAAAATTCATTCAAAGTGCAATATTTTAGTGTAGCCTGATGTTTGTAGATATGACTTTTTGAAATTAGCGAGTTACATGTCAAACCATTCCCTTGTAAGTGTAAGTTGCTGATAATGAGAGCTGCTAGTTCAAAAATGATAAACAGTAGACCGGTTTAGTATTACAGAAATATTAGTAACTAAAAGCTCGAAATTTCAAATTATGTAAACTCAAATCCTGAGAATTTTGCTGTTTATTGCTTACTGATTTTAAAATATTACCAAAAACAGTGATGAATTTTTTGTAAAGGACGCTGAAATATTATAATGGCTAGAAATGAGCGAGATGTAAGTTGTTTGTAAAAATTAGTGCGAAGCAAAAATAATATGCTTCAACGCCAAACAGAAATTGGGACGCAAGTTTTTTAGTTTTTGTTAGTTGTTAGATTATGCAGATTAGGATTCAAAAGATAAATACGGAGTAAGAAAAGTGTTGAAGTGACAACGGCATAATTATTAATTCCTATACTTGAATTTTGAATTAAGAAAGCATTTAGTTTCACTAACCCAATTGCATGGATTTTAAAAAATTTAGCCTGGAATATCAATAAGTTATTTTTAAAACCACTGCATTTAATTCCCGTTCATAATTCAAACACCTTGCTAAACTATGAATACCAGTAGGAACAGGAGCATTATTTGTCAGATGAAAAGTGTAACCGTAACCAACAGCGGATTATATATTTCACCAAATTTTTTTAAAACTTTTCTGCACTAGAATTACCTGTTAAACATAAGCTTTTAAAATTTGCAGGTTGCTCATTCTAACTGTGAAATAATACAAACTAATCAAACCAACGGTAATTGCACTAATTGCTATTAAACCATTGTTAAGTATCGTAGCCAATTGATGCTTCCTAAGCTTTCGCGGAAAGTCTAGGCAACAAAATTTTCAAAACTCTAAAAACGGTATTAAGTATTTTCATTTTCCTCGTTTTGTAGCCATTTTCTAAACATGCTTGAAAAAACCTTACACAAGAAGTATCACATGGCGGATTTTGCGTTTTGAAATTATCGCAAATAAAGTCTCACATTGATTGTGTATGAAACTATTAGCTGGAATTTTGTTAAGCTATAAAAAATCTTTCTTCGTGTCTCGATTGTCTAAACCCACATATAGGGCATGCGCAGATGAGACCACTTGAAAATACATAGAAGCAACAAATTGGTGTTTTAGATGAATATCTTAGTTCGTTTTTAATATTTTATTTTATTTTTAAGATTTATTCGGTCACAGTTACTTACAGCTAAAAATGTCAATGAAATACGACTAGTTTGATTGAAATAATTGCTAACGAAACTACATGCGATGGGTAAAATGAATGGTGTGAAATTTTCTTTCCGGTCATTGTCTACTAATGTCTACCTGGAATTCTTGTACCCGGACTTTTCCTACTTGGACATTTTCTACCCTTTCTACCCACGACAAAACCTATGACCTGGGAAATTTCCTACCTGTGTTGATAAAATAACTATTTATTGCACAAAAGGATACATACGCTTATTAAATTTCACTATCAAAATAACCTGGTTTAAATATAACTGAATTTCTAGTATAATAATATGCCGTAGACATGCAATTTATCCTCCGGAAGCTAATTACTCAATGGCCTGAGATATCGTGAGTAATTGAAGAACGTTGATTACTCGAAATACAAAGCACATGCAGGTATTGCAAAAACTTAAATCTCGACTCAGTGGCTAATCGAGACTTGGGCACTAATTGAGAACTGGGATTATTCAGTAGTTTACGGTATGCACCTATGTGTTAAACAAGTTAACATTGCTGTATTTAATTTCCACATTATTAGTGAGTATTAAATGTCATAGGTATAGTTTTAGGTAGGAAATATCCAGGAAGGAAATGTTTTAATTGTACGATAGGAGGTAAGACGCCGCACTTATCATTTGATGGGATTCCGTAAATGGTATATTAAAGTTTGAATGAGTTAATAGGTTTGAGCTACTTACAGCGTAAAAATGACGAAACAAATGTTTTGGCTATTATTTTTTACGACCCTGAACTATATTTTAAATCCTTAAATACATCCATATTAACTAACGATAAGAATTTTAAAACATGCCTAAACGACGCTTAAAAAAATATTATATGGTCAATCCATGTTTCTTATAAAGATTTATTGATAGCTTGTTTAAGTGAAATAAATCAAATCTCCCGAACGTCATCAAAAGTGGGAAAATACTAAAACATAACATGCAGATACGATTTCAAAAATTGTATAGACATTTAAAATAATAATGCTGACTAACGTAATTAGTGAATGGCCTTTAAAAAATACTGCCATGAGATAAGAAGCAAATAATTTTTGTATGTGTGGTGCACATAGAATATTTTGGTGTTTGATTTGTTTTCTTCCTGCTCACTTTGGAAGGAGTTTGTTTCTTGCATATTTTGTAACGCAAGGAATTCATCAATTATATTTTTGATACATGCGAAGATTATAAAATCAACTTTAAAAAAGTATTATTTTTTTTTAAATTGAAAAAATGTAGTTTTTTTTTTCACAAAATATTCTAACATAATTATCCCATCCCACAAAATTATAAAAATACAAGTGAGAAGGCATAGCTAGAATACGTGAGTATACCTCCTTCCAACGGATACAGATTCGCACTCGTTCACCGGGGATTTACAATTAATTTATTACAAGGCTTAGCGTCATATCCTTTGTTTCTTCTAATTTGTCCGAATGATTAGGCCAGCGTAGAAACTGCAAAGGGTAAACTCTTGTACATGTAACAAAAAAACACTAGCATGGGAACATTCCCAACTTGAAACTACAGAATGAAGCGAAACTACCCGGAACGTATACTACCAATATCAGTGACCTCTGCTTGTATAGTCGTTCGACTGCAAAATTCTTTGTTCGGCCGCAATCGCGCGCGCAATTTCAAAAATATCGATTTTTTCGAATTTCACCGCGCTCTAGCTCCCACAATTTTTGTCCAATTTTTATAAAAATTGAAATACAACATCTTTGTATGATTATCTAAAAAGTGATTTCAGGATTTTTGAAAATTCGAAAATTTTTATTTTATTCGAAAAAAATAGTTAAAACTCTGGGCCTCAAAAATGCACATTTTTTTAAATTTTTCGAAAAAAATAAAAATTTTCGAATTTTCAAAAATCCTGAAATCACTTTTTAGATAATCATACAAAGATGTTGTATTTCAATTTTTATAAAAATTGGACAAAAATTGTGGGAGCTAGAGCGCGGTGAAATTCGAAAAAATCGATATTTTTGAAATTGCGCGCGCGATTGCGGCCGAACAAAGAATTTTGCAGTCGAACGACTATACAAGCAGAGGTCACTGATATTGGTAGTATACGTTCCGGGTAGTTTCGCTTCATTCTGTAGTTTCAAGTTGGGAATGTTCCCATGTAGGTGTAAACTTATGAAAGGCAATTTCATTTTTAAGGCCTGTAAATTTAAAACTCCCGTGTACCTACTTCTAAAACATTTCTCAAGCTTTTAAATCTTGTAAAAATCAGGTTTTTATATGTTTTATTTCCAGCATTTCCTGTACTTTATTGATTTATTATCTTATTTTATGCTTCAAAAAATTATTAAAGAATAGATACATAATTCAAAGTGCTACATTAGCCGTGCTTGTAATTTAACATGCTTCACAAATTATTCTTTAATTTTTAACTCAACATTTTTCTTCTTTCAAAGTTACTTAAGCATATTATTGGTAGAAACTATAGAACGTACGAGTCACCTACAATAATTAGTAATTAACGGCATTGCTAGAAAAATCAAGTATGGCTCAGGCTCAATCAATACAAAGCTTCATGACGCACATAGTATGTATTCGGCCAAGTCATGTGCAAATCGTCGAAAGCTACATTGTTATGCAATTGAAGTTGTAAACAGTGTTTATAATCAAAGTCTTTTGTAAGAGTGTCTGTCAGCTCCTATGATTTGATATAATGTTAAAAACGGATGACAATAAAAAACACTGATGTGCTGATGAAAATCTCAAACTAGTTTATAGAATAAAATGATTTTTGTTAGTATTTATGCAAGTGGTTCTAATCAATTATAATTTGCAACGTTACAGAAACGTGAGCAGTCACGAATTCGTGAATGTAACACGGTTGGTGAAGGTAAAGTTTAGTTTTTGCTAAGGCTTCTGAATGTTCATATTCGATAGTGAGACTGATGCAAAAATGGTAAATTTTATATATTTTCCTATAATTGCATATTTGTGCATCGATTATGATCATACAAAATTTCGCGCATTTCAAATTTTTAATCATGTAAAAAATTAGAAGTTTGGCCAGTAACTAACTGTAAATACCTATCGGTTACTCTTCTAATTATTAATAGACTTGTGAGAGGAGCGGGAGCGTTTGAACTAGCAGGACGTACATTATAGTTGTCTGGAAAGTTCAAACTTAGAAATTAAGATTCTGCTAAAAATTGAAAAAGTGGCAATAATAAAATAAAAAGTAACTAAACCCAAATTTCACCCACTACAACAATCGCATCGAAATTCTGAGTGACAAATAAAATCTAATAATCAAGGAGTGACAATACCAAAGTACTCAATGCTGTTGATAATTTGTGTTCTACCCAACCAAAACCTGAAGTACGAAGTTCAACTTCCACTAATAAGAGACAGAACACAAACAACTTACAACTGAACTCAACGTAACCTAACTTATCAGTGGAATCACGAGTAAAACCTGCTTTACCTTTTGTTACGAACTTCATACATCAAGGCAAGTCGACTACGGGTACCCATTAAACGATCCATGTAAATTTATCATTTCTGTCCCACAACAAGCAGAATAAATGTCAAAGGGAAATAAAAGAGGAAGACAGAACAATAGTCCAGAAAAAAAGAAGACCAGAATGGAAATAGAGACTGAAGATGGGGAAGTCCTAATACTCACAGCAGCCGAAATCCGAAAACAACAGATCCATAGTATTACAATCAAATGGGTCATGTCAACAATAGAAGGACAACTAGAACTATTTGCAAAAGACAACGAAGACCTACGACTCAGAATAGGAAAGCTCGAGGAAGAGAATGATCGATTATACCTGGAAATCAAAAGATGCAACCTAATATTTACGGGGATCCCCGAAGAAAAGCTAAAATCTGAACAGGTGTTAATCGATAAAGTGCAATCCATTATCCGACAAGATCTAAAAACGGAAGTTGAGATGGACACAGCTCGAAGAATCGGTCATAAAGGGGATGGAACCAAGCCACGTCCACTAGTCATTAGATTTGCTTTGCAGCGTGAAAGGCAAGAGGTGTACATACGAAGAATAGAAATGAGAAAAACAACGAACAAAACCAATAAAGATGTGTACATCAATGCCGATCTCCCTCCAAAGATATTCAAAATGAAACTCCTCGAACGAATCAACAGGGCCAAGAATATATTGCATTATACCGCAGCCTTCAGGAAACTCAAACTTAAACTTAAGTTTTCAAGCGCTGTATAGCAAAATAATACTGCTTGCAAATTAGCAGAAACCTCTTTTTCTTAATAAAGTGCACATGTTAATGCCACTTAAAAACTTTAACAAATAAAAGGTAATATGTATTGTGATCTATGCGCTAGGCTGCTTAACAGTCATAGTTCAAAGCATTAAGTCGCATTTAGATTACATTTTACGCATTGCATGAGATGCTTCCTTAAGCTTATTTATGATTTTGAGCTTCCCTTGTAGCACTCACCAGCTGGTATATAATATTTTAAAACAGCGAAATTTTGACGGAATACGTAATGTAGATTCCTATTTAACATATCAGATGTTATTGAACTTATAAAAAGCTTATCATAATAATTACATTATTAGTTAAAAAAATTAAATCAGTGAACTAATGCGCTTGAACATTGAGAACAGTATTACAAAAATTGTCAAAATAAAATCCTCCATTTTTGGTACTCAGTACTAATTTATCCTACTACTGTAAATGTCTGGACAATGTATGATTTATAACAAGAAAGTTTAAATAGAGAAACATTAGGCAATACCTTTTTTCTAGATTTTTAAATTTATAAAAATATTCATAGAGAATATGAATTAAAAAAAAATTTTAAGTTACATAATATATCAAATTCGACACAACAAAAAACATCAATAAATTTGCCAAAATGCAACAGATATAGAAAAAAATTCATGCTGTACTGTGTAGGCCTCCATTAAAAGTTTTTGCAGCACAAGACCTACCAAATTTTTTAACTAAAAAACGATCGTAGATTAAAGAGAACTTAAAAAAAGTTAAATCTCATAATGAATTTCCAGTGAAAGGCAGGGTAAAAGTGTGTGACGTGATCAGAGTCAGAAAATTGCATTGACAGTATTGCTATAGTAAATAAAGTTCAGTAATCTAATTTTTTATTTTAATTTTAAAGGGATGTATCAAAATTTTCTATGCTCTCACCGTTAGCCTATTGAATACAGTGACGTAAAGGTTACATTAAGTTTTATTATACTTCGGAACTCCTTGCAATGTTTAAATTCACAAAAATATTAACAATGAATTTACAGAATTTTGATACGATGGTAATTTAATGTAATATCAACGTAATAAACATTAACGCCGCATGAAATTTATAAACATGTCAAACTCAATAGCCTTATATAATTCATTTAGCAAACAGTTACATTAAATCGAAATTTAATCATATTTTCATTATTACCCAACACGCACTGGGCATTTACGGTGGTTACTTTTGTTGCAAAACACCTCACCAGTTGCAGTGCATAGAGCTTCACATAAGTCTAAGTGGGCGTGGTTTGCACAAACGTTTTACATCCGTAAACGTGTTAGGCGAGACCATGTGCAGGTGCTACCTACCTACAGGCCCTGCCGACATCACACATTTTATTATTTTCCTCCCTCAAACAAGGTTGTTTTTATCCTTGGGCTTGCGTTGTTCATTGACTCGGAACAAAATTTAAAGCGGGAATTGGTTTGACTAATCACGATAGATCTTTTGAAGCTCGGTGAGCTAGTATGAGTTGTCATTTCCACGAAAGCTACTTACAAGCGTTATTAGTACGGTGAGGTTTACATAAGAGACCGTTCAAGTATTATTTTATGTAAACTTATAGTCCATGTTTGTTAAGTTATTTTAGTTCTCCAATCCCAAACACTACACATTAACTTATGCACACATTATCTTAGAATTTTGATTGGTCTGATAAAACAAGTATGTGCGCCATAAATTAGCTGTCAATATGTGACTGCAGGAAAAAGTATTCAAATATCACTGAATGCAAATACATATATTATTGCAAAAACAAATATGAGCGTTATTGAAGAATAGCAAAAATTTCACTGAAGCACTAAAGTACCACCCTATTTAATATATAATCTTATACTACCTTTCTAATTCTCTGGCGAATGCCTATAACACCCAATATTGACTACTTGCATAGACTAGTTATAACATCTGTATTCCTACCGCTTGAGAATGTTGTAAAGTCTGATTCAATTATATCTAATCTATGAAATTCCGTCCTAACTTGTTATTAATAATTGCCAACTGATATAATCATTTCAAGCCACGAAGCCACATCCCTCATTCTTAAAAACTGAGCTGATTTAGCGACGCTAGGTAAAACTAGAGTGTCAATGAGAAAAATCTATGGTAAGCGCGCGAAATCAATCACTAAAAAATCAATTAATAATTAGGTTAATACCTTTAGAAATTTTTTTACCGATTGATTATTATCATAACCGTTTGTTAGTTTACTTCAAACTGTACTACTAATTCCAGCAAGCAAACAAACGCGTTGATTTGATTGCTTATTAATCACAACTTTAAATCACATTGAATTGATGTTAATTTATATTATTGCCACATCAGTACAGTTGTATAGTATATAGATACTTGACATTGATGGATAATAGATCAATGAAAGAAACATGACAACGCCTATTTACTGCCAGCTCCTTGATTGGACTGCAAGATACATAATTATGCACACCGTAAATACTTGTATAAGTGATCGATTTCAAATATCGTTTGCCAAGAACCAAAATGACCTACATCCATTTTTAACTAAAAACAAAATGCACCATTTACAATGTTTTTAAAATATCATCCTTTTGAAAGCATGTAACTTAAAAAATTTGCACTTATCAAAAACGTACAAATAGGACATGTTACACAAATTTCAAAACACGTAAATAGAACATTTTACACCTTTCAAAAGCATGCAAATAGAATATTTTACACCTTTCAAAAACATGCAAACAAAATATTTTACACCTTTAAAAAACATGCAAATCAAAAATTTTACACACTTTTAAAACGTATAAATTGAATATATTACAGTTTTTAAAAAACTATTACAAAATAAGTAATTTTGCGCTTTACATTCTATGTTTTAGTTATTTTTTCCACATAGCTCCTTTTACTTTTAGCTTAAATTGGATATGGGTCATTTTGATTCCTCACTCACGACATGTTTCAAAATGTTTCTTACATGCGTGTGGGTTAGTTACAATCGAATCCGGAGCTTATCCGGAGCCTCCTGCACTTACTAATTGTTTGAGACTGTCATTCCGGCGCTTATTTCAGACTCAGAACTTATGTGAGTATTAACGGTATGCTAAAAACTACTGACCCATGCAAGCCATAGAATTTATATGCTTTGTTCAAGTACACAATATGTACTATGTTATTTTTTATCTGTCCTGTTCGATTATTGAATTAAAAATAATGACAATTGCATTAGATGCTTATCACAGCTAATCACAAGCGGCAAAGCTAGCCAATACCGCGATAACATAATAGGTATGCATACCTAAATTGATTTCATAATATTGCTGCTAAGTTTCCAGTCACTTCAACGAATCACTTGTCATGCTGAGTGTTTGAATAGTAATATAATAGAATAATCAATAATGTGCCAAATCACGTAGGATGTTTTTGGCCAACAAAACAACTTGAAGTTTATATATTTTGTATCAGTATTAATCTGAAGTAAAATCAACTTTTTAAGCTCAGCTTACATTTAACTGACAGTGTGAATGTAGGCTGCAGTGAATACTTTTGTGGTTAAAAATATTCCAAAAATACAGTAAAAAATAATAAAAGTGGAAACAAATTAATTCTGTACTAAATTATAATGGAAGCTTCTGTAGAAAAGGCGGAATTTAGCGAAGGGGAAGGAAAAGCATCGGCTTATTCCACTGCGTCCCGAACTAAAAAATACATTGCTACCGCTATTGTTTGTTATTGCACATTTGCCTATGTAAGCATCGTGATATAAACTTAATTTATATAACTTTATTTAACATAACTTAAAATCTCAAAAAGTATGTTGATTAGCGATAGTTTTCTTTACAATTGCATTATTTTAGGGGGCTGCAAATACATTCTTGGGTCCGACAATAGTTGATTTTAGTAATAAATTTGACACAGATATTGACAAAATATCCATTGTTTTCACGATAAGTATGGGATCCTACCTCGTGGGAGCCTTAGTCAGTGAGTAAAAACATGTAAACTAACTAAAACTACGTATACATACATATCGTGTGTGAAGATCCAAAATGACCCATATCAATAGCTAAAAACAATATTAACTATCTACAGAAATACTGAAGCATGTCTTGAAAGCATTTAAATAGAATATTTTGCACTTTTCAAAAATATGTAAATACAACATTTTGCACTTTTCAAAAACATGTAAATAAAATATTTTGCACTTTTCAAAAACATGTAAATAAAACATTTTAGACTTTTCAAAAGCATGTAAATAGAACATTTTAGACTTTTCAAAACTATGTAAACAGAACATTTTCCACTTTTCAAAAACTCCTAATTAACATTTTACGGTTGTTTTTCATTCTGTTTATATGACATAGCTCATTTTGATTCTACCTTAAATTTGAAAATGGGTCACCAAAATGGGTCATTTTGGTTCTTCACACACGATATTTGTTTTTAGGTAAAATTATTACAATGCTTGAAATTTAGCAATTTTCTTTAGATGCCATACTGAACAGATTCGTGAACCGACAGGTGTTTGTTGTGACGCTCCTTTCGATTAGCGCAGCTGCAATCTTCGCATTTCCACACGTGGGTTCAATGGGTTTATTTTTTATGCTCGCCGCCTTCCTTGGGATTGCTGCGGGAGGGTACGATTCTGCTCAGATTGCATGGATCATTGACATCTGGCGACATGAGGCTGCGCCGTTCATCCTCACACAACATTTCGCTTATTCACTTGGAACTGTCGTCCCTCCGCTGTTGTTGTCTCCGTTCCTCACGGGAGAGTCTCCAGAGATCGACGACTCTAAATGCTTAGATGCCATCTTTACAACAACAACACTAGCGCCAACAACAACTACAAATTCCCCATTCAGTTCCACCGCAAAAATAGAAACGGAAAAATCCGAATTGTGGATCCCATTTTCTATTGGAGGATTTCTTGTTGTCGGGAGTGTCCTTGTACAATTTGTACTATACTTTGTATTGTTTAAATCCTCAAATAGTAAATCCCAGGAAGAATTAGTTGTTGCTACAAAAAGTGAGGGTGATTCTTCTCCTACTACTAAAGATGCAACACAGTCCAAATTTAAATTGCCAGAAAAACGTCAACTTATTTTAACAATCCTATCAGCCCTCTGTTTAGCCTTCTATCAGGCATGTGAGGTAGGGACTCTCCAATTCCTACCCACCTTTGCCCATTTCTCCTCCGTTCGTCTCTCAGAGTCCGAAGGGGCGGATTTGCTCACTGGGCTAACCAGCGCATATTGTGCATTTCGGGCAATTGGAATATTTGTTGTACTCAAGGTTCCTCCACATATTATTTTATTTGTGAATTTTACTCTACTAATAATTGCTAATTTAATTCTACTCTTGTTTGGGGATGATAACGTCACAATGTTGTGGGTGGGGAGTGTCCTTTTTGGTGCGGCGCTCTCAACCCTTTTCCCCGCTTATTTTGCATACATTGAAAAGTATCTGTTTATCTCTGACACGGTGGCAGGGATCCTTCTTGTTTTCGCAGGTGCAATTGGGGCCATGTATCCAATTATTGTCGGGGGCTCAGTGGAGTGCACTCCAAAAGTTATGATTTATGCGAACCTACTTTGTGTAGGGGTCCTCGTCAGCTGCTTTGCAATCATATTTTGGCTCACTCATTTGAATAGTGTTGGGAAAAAGGAAGGTGATAAAATTAAAACTGAGTATGTGGAAATCGAACCTACTAATGTCAGTAATAATGTAGAGACGGCCACAAAAGAGTAGTGGAATATTTAATGATTTATTATTACGTCATTATGTTTTTATTATGTACTTTAATTTCTTATTCAGTGTAAGCAACTTGTATTACCCATATAGCTAATATACATTGATTTTGCCAGAAAGATTCCGATACTAATTTATTTTATGTGTACATAATTATAGGGAATTGTCAACTGAATAAATTATCTTTGTGATAAAAATTAAAATCAAGTCAATACAAATAGTGTTTCATTTATAAAAGTACCTATGTGATTTGTGAATAATGTAATGTGTAAAATGTTTAAATTAGATTAAAATACTGAAATGAATGAGTGACGTGCATACTATATTCACTTAAAATGGGCAGGCTTATTGTTAATTTGATAAGATAATAATAGTGGTTGAAGTTCCATTGTGACACTGAATATGTAGACAATTGGGTTTCTATTTGAGCAAGGTGAGCTTGAATGGTTGAATGACTTTGGATTTTCAGATTTTTGCAATAAAATGATAAATATTTTACAATATTTGAGTATTTAAGTTTATTTGTAATTTTGTCTCGGAAGTATCGTTAATCTAGCAAAAGCAAGTACGTAAAGGCAGGTGTCTATTTCCATCTCCATCATATGAGTTTATTATGTATGTAATAATATAATTTTATATTCTTATAAGTATACCCATGAAGTACATACATGAAGGCATAAATGGAATGTGCGAAAATTACAAAGAAGATTTAATACACAATAAAAGTTGTTAAGTATAGATGTTTTTTTATAAAAAATAAGCAGCATACTTTCTATTTCAATTTTAAATGAAATCCGAGCCCAGCCCATAAGTTGTTTATTTTTCTTAAAATATTCTTAAAATAGGTTTGTCAGCTTGTCAGTCTCTGAAAAGCAGGGTGATTCAAGCTGTATTAAGTTTTACGCCAGCGCTTTCAATTTTAAATAATTGCTTAAAAATTTCTAGATAAATACACAAGTTCTACTCCATATGAAGCGAATGCTTTCATAGCGGCATAAGTCCACTCTTCCTACATTATAGGAAACGCAAAGTTTGTAAATATCGATAAACAGAGTTTTCTTAGTCAAAAACGGTACAAATTTTATGACTTTACTACATGCCTAAGCATCATTATGATTTTTGACAATCATGTTGTCACATGTCAAAATTTAAAAAAAAATGTTTCTTGGACTTATCTCAGTTTGAACTCAATATGGAACAAGACAGAAATACTCATGACGTGCTTTCCGTATTTTCTGTAATACTACTGGGGTTTCTAGTAATATGCGAGCCTATAATACTACCCGGGTCTTTTAAAACACGCGGGTCACAAATAGTACGTGGGTGTGACTATTATTTAAACCAATTTACACATTTTCAAAAATCATTAGGTAAGACTCATAAAATCCTTCTACAATAGTGTGCATTATAGACTTTTAGGATCAATATTGCGTGCCCCAAAGTCTAAAGTGGACTTAGCTTTCTACGAAATCAAACGTTTCATATAGTTACTATGCTATGTAAGCTTGTTTAATAAGCTGCCAGCATTCCTACAGTGACAGTCAGTAATTCCACATCAATTACTTGTATCCACTTCTGGTTTGCAAAATTACCCGTTAGGTACATTTATTATCATCTCACACTTTAGAGGAAGCCTATACTTGCGATTGGTATATAATTACAGGCCCAATTTTTAAGTAAGCCGCTCGTTTATATTTTAGTCATATTTTATACTCGTATGAATTAATTGCTTTGTTATTGTCTAAATTTGAGTCAATGTCAGTTAATAGTGATAATACGCAAAATTAGAAACAATTATTGTTTTAAGCTTGAAATATTAAACCACTTACAACTGAAAGTTTTCCTGCACATAGAACAACTAACGAACATATTTATATAAGCGGAAGTGGATGCAAGTTTGCCACTGCATTTTGACCTTTACTTTACTGCTTTTTTGCCACTTGTACTACTTTAAGTTTATTCACTGCTCAATCAAATTCTAAGTTAGGAATATAATCTATTAGGGATTAAACTTTCAAGTACTTAAGCTGCTAATGGTTGGTTCTATCAGGACAAACAGAAACAACAAAATTTTTAGAATAGTATTGACAGCTTTTAAAAAGCAAATTGGCTCAATCTTTAAACAATTTTTCATAAAATGCATAATAAAGGCTCAAAGCTTCAGGGACTAATACAAAAGTTTGATTTACTGTGTATAATATGGTAATTACGCAAGCTTGTGTTTGTTAAACTGTTAAAATTTCCTACATTCAATAATGCTGTCTCTAGTACTCACAATCAGCTCGTCAAGGTTTAATACGCGGGCTGTTCTCTTAAATTACCTCCTGAAGCAATGATTGCCTTGATAAAATTATATTATTATGTTCTTGTGTATTTTACCTTGAACCTGTTTTGTTTGTTGTTTAGCACTGCAGGAGTATAAAATATATTTCAGTAGTTAGCATTCAACTAATTACATAATTTACGTTTCCGTATTCCAATTATTTACTATTCGCTTTTATTTTTCAAAATAATCACCACTTGCATTTGTCATCATCCCACAACTCGGAGTTTGGAGGAAGCAAATACCTGCAATAATTGTTATTTAATTACATACACAGGCTTAAATCCTAGCAAGCCGAGCGTTTTATTTTAAACTCCAGAATAAATTACTTTGTTATTGCCAAAATTTGATTTCAAGTCCATTATCAAGGATAACGTCAGTATGCAAGAAAGCTAATAGTAATAATCCCAATAACAGCTCCGACAAGTGAACTTGAAAAGTTAAAAACCTACAGCTACTAATTATTAATTAACTTTATTGTGTAGTTTACTGGATAATTGAAAAGTCGTTTAACAACACAAACAAATATTTATCCCATGAGCACTGTTATTTCATGGACCTAACGGCCTGACGAAAATCAAAATTAAATTTGAAACCGGTCGCCGATATACACAACACTGAAAACTACTCACTTTATTTTATATTCATACAACGGTGGTCAGATTGGAAGCTAATCACCAATTAGCTTCTTTCACAACATTGCTAATTTCGACGATTGGATTCAACATGGCAAACGGAATAGAAATAGTAATAATGGCCACCCCATTCTAATCAATCCAACTCTACAAGAATAGCATATATAATAATAATAATAATAAAACATTTCTAGCCCCTGATTATTATACTTAATTATTTCCATGTATTGTCTATATAGTTAAAACATCAATGTTATACTTTTTTATACTAATACTCATACTGTACAAGACTAAAGCCTGTAAACTTATTATCAAGACAAAAAGCTCAATTTTCCAAGGAAGTATTTACCCATAGAAAGCAAGCGCCAACTTTCAGTACTAAAAAGGGAAGGGCGTAAGTGCAAACTTGAAAGTTAAAAGTTAAAACTACATCTTACTATAATTACGCATTACTCTACGCTGCTAATTACGATTTAATTAATTTTGACTTACAAATGTGTGTATCAATGGAATATAAAGGTAAAAATCATCATATTAATAAATTATTGCTTGATATACTTGTTTGTAGCACGTCATGTATCCTAATGTGTAAGTAGTAGCGGTTTGTAGTAAGTAATGCAGTTAAGATACAAGTGGAATTTCCATGGAATAATGTTTATGACAGTGTAATAGTTTTATAATAAAATTATGTTTATATTTTATACTCAACAGTTACTACAAATCGTATGAATAGGTATTATAAAGAACTATGGACATAATTAGGTTGTTACTTAAAGTAATTGAATTCTCATATGTATAATATTGTATATTATTTCAGCCTGATGAAAATTAATAATAAATCCTGAAACCGGTCGCTTCATACCGAAAATTCCAGTCAATTCTCTGCTATATTTTATTTACCTCATCCGTAGTGGTTCATAAGTTGTACTACCTAGTAGTACTGTCTCACAAAAGCATTCAACTAATTACATAATTTACGTTTCCGTATTCCAATTATTTACTATTCGCTTTTATTTTTCAAAATAATCACCACTTGCATTTGTCATCATCCCACAATTCGGAGTTTGGAGGAAGCAAATACCTGCAATAATTGTTATTTAATTACATACACAGGCTTAAATCCTAGCAAGCCGAGCTTTTTATTTTAAACTCCAGAATAAATTACTTTGTTATTGCCAAAATTTGATTTCAAGTCCATTATCAAGGATAACGTCAGTATGCAAGAAAATAGTTTATGATTGATTTTATAATTTTAAAATACTGAATTACGTATTTCTGAACAAAACTCAAGCATAAACTTTACAAAATAAAGGAAGCGGCAGCAGAGGCAAGCGAAAGAAATTTCTTTGTTGAATTTAACCTCTGCTAAATACTTCTTTCTTGTGTAATTTGATTTCATTTTTCAGTCAAATTTAAGAGCTGGAGCTGTAACCAACAGAAATAAAAATTGCCACAAAACTCTCCACCCACCTAGTCTCTCACAATGTTGTCCGTGAAAGAAGCTGAAATCAACATTTACGTATTTTACATTCTGTCTAAACTGAATTTTTTCCCGATTTTTGTGGATAGAGAAAAAATTAGAATTCAGAAGCAACCCTCAAAGCTACGAAGATGCGTTTGGTACGTCAACTTTATTATTATAGCGCTGTATTCACTCTACGTGGAGTTTCGGGCAGTCCAACTCCTGATTTTTCCCGAGTATTTTGTGATGAAGCATTTTTCCATTCACTTTTCCTACATGTGTGGGACTAGTTTGTGTACTTGGTGGCTCTTTGCCTGCTTTGTATTGTGGCCCGATCTTAATTATGCAGTTTTTAATTCCATTTATGGGGATTTGGAAGAGGGTAAGTTGGAATTGAATTTTTCATTTAAGTATACAAAGGATTAACACGGGATATGTTTGTATTGTGCGATTTTATATAAAAATTAGTATAGTACAGGTTTTTTATTTAAATAAATAACAATGGCGTATAGGTGGAGCAAGGAAACAAACCTGCCGGAAACTATTGCAGATGTCACTTCAGGAAATGCTCACGTTTTCTCTCCCTGCATTTATGCTATTTATAATCATGTCACTCATTATCATAATCCTGATTGATGCAGATAGAATTCATTCTCTGTACTATTTGCTGAATGATGAGCATAAGACTCTGGTAACACTCCTCGCTTGTATTATAATTGAAATATATTTTCTTGGAAATTACTTCTCCGTTTTCATATTCTGCTTCTTCATACAGCTGTCACTCTTTGACAAAGTTGCATTCACCGTGAACACAGAAATAACTAAGATACGGTAAGAGTAAAAAATATTGCTTTTGTGCCCACTATTACCGACGGCGCTTATACAATTTTTAAGCAAATTTATGGTTTGCAGGAGCCTGGATGTGGTTTCATTTATGCACCTCTACTCATCGTATAAGAAATGCCGCCATATTCAAATTACAATCCACCTCCTAAACCTTTGTCAACGACACATAATATTTTCACTCAAATTATTCTGCATAAGTCTCCCCATCGTTCTGGTTTACTTTACGTTTGACCTAATATCTGTCTCTGTGGTGTACTCTGCCATCAACTTGTCACTCTCGGTCCAAGTTATGGTACTTTTTGTAGTTGTATATGATAAAGCTTTTAGCATTCCCTCTAAAATTGATCGGCTCAAGGAAGAAATTTCAACTTCGCTAGTACTCAGAACACTCAGAAGTCCAACAGGGGAAGGAAATAAATCTGATTCTCGTAGTTCACATGCTAAGATCCAAAGTAACCTTCTAAAAAGGCATGTAGAAGCAGTTGCAAATGTAGGGATTCAAGTAGGGGATTTTCACACATTTGAAAGGATTTCAACTATGAGTTTTCTGGATTTCATTACAAACCAAATTGTGGGGCTGTTGGTTGCATTTAGATGAAAATTCTAAGAATGTATAACTTACTAACATTCAGACTTTCATTATTTGTAATGTAGTTGCTTTGTCAAAGGAAAAAAAGTGACAGAATCAAAGAATCAAGAAGAAAGGCATAAAAGAATCTGAATGGTAAAGACGAACAAATTAGACAAATTAGACCGGAAATTGCATACGTTTCATTTCTATCGCAAAACTGGAGTTGCTAAGGAAAATGTCCAACTGCACATACAAATACATCTTACACTGTACTTACAATAAGTTTAATAAGATATGTGTGTTGTTCAGGAGTTATATTACTAGCAATTTAATGTAAGAAAATTAGAAAAATATCAGATATAAATTTAAAATAATCATACATGTGAGCACCGTTAAAGTAAAATTCAAAAATGTTTGTTACTGTAGTTGCCTATATGTGAGTACTAATATGGTGAAGAAAAAACGGTGTACTGTTGTGCGTGTTTTTTTGAATGATGTAGTACAAAAAAAAATAAAGCTCGAGCAGCAAAATAAGAACAAAATTTACAAAAATGAACCTAATGAAACTCTCTGAGGCTACCAACATTAACAAAGTAGTTACTTGTACAAAAAATATGTTTTGAAATTTTGCCAAATTGCCTGGAAAATAGCTTGACATTTCATATATTATGATTTCCAATAAATTAGGTTTCAAAATTGTAAAACCATGGATGCATTGGCAATTGACAATCATGCGGTGCAGGACGAAACTAATAAAATTGTATGAATGGCGCCGATTGTAAACATAATTATTAATTTTATACGAGTAACAAAAATGTCTACGGGCATCGTTGTAGCTAAAATTTACAATTTTAAGGATATTGGGAAAAAAGCTGTCAAACAAACTTTAGTTCAACATCAAGTGTCTTGAGTCGATACAAGAATGACTGATAATAGATTATATTTATTTGAGCAGCTTCAACGTCGTTCCAGTTGTGTACCTTCTGTTGATTAAAGCAATTTTATTACTTGCTAGAAAATCCAAAATGTTTCAGTTTTTGTAGCAAACATCTTAGGTTCTGTTTCCCTTTTATGTGAGAGATCTTCCTAAAATTATGTCAGCGAAAGAACCATATGCGGGTCCAATCAAGTATTTATAAATGTCAGTGCTATCGTCAAACTATTTTACAGTGATGGCAGGGGAGGGGGAGGGGGGGGGGGGGCGGGTTGACCCTATTCTAAACGAGTAATAATTTTTGGGGCATCATTTTTGGGCATCCCTAACGCAGACCGTTTGTCTGATACCTAGATGGGAATTATGTGCAAATTGTGTTAAGCGCCGTTTGTGCTTTTCTTATAAATTTTACGACATACGTGTATGTGACGTATTACCAATATTTAGTTCGTGGTAAAATAAATACCAACTGCAATTGAAGCACCATTACTAAAGGTTTTCAGCGTTTACGCTATAATACATACATATGGTCTGTGAAGAACCAATATGACCATATCTTTTTTAGCTAAAAAAACAAAATCCACTATCTACAAATATATTGAGACATGTCTTAAAAGCATTTAAATAGAACATTTAAATCTTTTCAAAGATATGTAAATAGAACATTTTACACTTTTGAAAAACATGTAAATAGAGCATTTTACACTTTTCAATAACTTATAAATAGAATATTTTGCACATTTCAAAAACGTGTAAATAGAATATTTTACAATTTTCAAAAACGTGTACATAGAATATTTTACAATTTTCAATAACACGTAAAAAGAAAAGTTTACAATTATTAAAAATATATAAATATAACATTTTACGCTTTTTAAAAAATTTTAATTAACATTTGACGCATTTTACTTATTTTACTTTTACGACAAAGCTCCTTTTGATTCTAGTATAAATACTATAAATTAGATTATTGGATATAAGTCAATTTGGTTCTTCACAGACGATATACATATATACGAATAATACAAATGTATTATCCAGGAGATATAGAGTAATAGAGTCAGCGTTTAGGTCATTTGCAACTGGCTTATTATAGGTATATGGTGCATCGGAAAACGAAAGGATTTTCAAAACCGTACTATTAAACAAAATAAAATACTCAGCCTATTTACTAAATGGGGTTACGTATTGAAAGGGTGTTACACGTGTTACGTGTACATTGCATTTCTAATTAAAATTTTACATCGTATACAGGCGTAAATATTTTTCTAAATAATCCACATAAAGCAAAATCAGAGCAAAACCAATTTCCTATATTAAATACAGCTACATATCACTTTTTGACGCTTAGTGGGGAAAGAAGGGGGCACACACTTTTTACTATGAAATATCTGCAATGCTCCCAATTTACTATATATGCAAGCCCTTATATAATATAATAATGAATAATAAATTCGGCTAACAAAAATAGGCAATTCACAAATTTTAAAACCTCATTGAAGTATTAAAAATGTATTATATTGAATTACAGGTATTAAACACATATATGCGTATGCAGCTGTACTAGGAAGCGAAGCTATTGTGTTGTTTCATTTTTAACTAATTTTAATTTCTATTTTTGGGCATGCACTTTTTATTTTATTTTTAAAAGTACAGTGTATTAAAGACGTAATCGCATTTTTAGAGCGTTATGTCAGTTCAAATCTCGCTAAGGTATATACTAGTGATATCGTAATAATATAACATTCAGTATTGCGATGTTTTATTTTATATCGTATCGATATCACGGTCACTACTGCGATATTTTTATTTATATCGCGTCCATGTTGCTTTTAGTAAAATTTGCAAAATTGTGCAAGATTCGTATCGCATATCGCATCTACTTGAGGTCAAGTCACTATTAGGGCTAGCTATTAGGGTCTTGACTTTAAAGGCCTTTTCAAGCACAATACTTTTAAAATCAAAACTTTCAACAGTGTTGATAAATATTAATAAATTCAAAACTCATGCATCTGGAATATTTTTACATTACTGTAATGGTAAAGGAGGGGGGTGGTTTGCTACTTCTCACAAATAGTGACAAGACGGGAAGGGGGGAAAGAAGGGGGCCAAAGGTTTTGAATTTTTGAAAACGTAATCAATGAATGCTCCCTAATAGGATTACGATGCGATTTTAGCGTTGTAAATGGCTTTTGGAATTTATATTTTATTTTGTTAGATTTAACGCCATGCATTTGTTATTCAAACCTATTTTTGTGACGGTGTGACTCCTATCATACGGTAACAGAGCATTAAAAAAAAGGATCCCACGAATGAAGAAAGGGTATTCAGCAAAATTATGATAAATAGTATACGATGATTGTTATACTTTTTTAAACATCTTGTTTTTTGTTACTAATCCACATAATTTACCCTAATTTAAATTTTTTTTTAAATACTTGACCAATTTCATCAAGCCAGATATCATTCGAAAAGTAATCATCAGTAGAATTCAAATATTGGAATCATTATAACAAAACGTTTTCAAGATACCGGTGTTTTAATTTTTGAATTTCGTCTAAAACGTGTTGTATGAGCCACAAGTTAAAACAAAAAAAAAGTCTCTTTATTTTTGAAGAGCTTTTATATATGTATATCACTCGTAAAAATCCGTTAACTTTTTTAAAATTTCGATTATGTTTTTCCAAAACCATTTCAAAAATATTAAATATTTTGCTAGTGACACTAATTTATTTCGATTCGCCCTATTATTTCAATTCCAACAGCATACGTTTTTGGTTTAAGTTCATTGGAATGCTTCCAATGAAATGAATTGTTCCTTGCAAGCGTTTTGTAATTTTGATGGTCATTTCAGATAACCATTAAATTTTGGATCATAAAACGTTTACATTCAACGTTAATGCAATGATTTTTTAATTCGAAAGTTTCTGATTTTTGTTAAACATTTAATATTGTCTTTTTAAGGTTAACCTAAAACCACATTTTTTTACAATTAAAACCAACCAAAAATGTTTTTGAGGCTGTGCTTCGTTACGAGCTTTAATATGTACGTAGTATTATTCATAACATCATCTTAATATTATTTGTTTTAAAATATGTATGCTAAAATACTTATACCACGTACAACCTAAGAATTTATTTAATTTAATAACCTAAATCTTTTTCCCGTCAAAAAATACATACAATTTTGGGAAATGATTTATTTTGTAAAGAATACATTGAACACGTCTCTATATCACTTTCTAAAGAAAGATTAATTACCGCTCATTTTGCTAGCTACATAGATGTCATCACATTTACTTACATATTCTTGTACACCGTAGTGTAGTTTTCGAACTACTTCTTTACAAAAGTTCCAACTGTTAACACTATAGCATGAATTCTTTTAAAATACAAACAAAGCGGCGTTTAACAGTTTCCTAAATTGCTTTGTTATTGTTCATTTATTATTTTATTCCGAAATTTTTATATTGAATGCTTAATGGTAAGTAACTGTAACAGAAGAAACCTGTAAACATTACAACTCAATTTTGAATTGAATCCATGATTTACATGGCTAATTTTTAAAGATATTTAAATCTCGATCTAAGAAAATTAAACTACTCTACTTTCTGTTTTTAAATTTTGGCGAGTTCTGTTGTACTCTTTTTAGGTGCTGAGCAAGCGTCTATTGTAAAAGTCATATCCGTCCGTCTGTCTGTCTGTCCGTCCGTCTGTTGGCCCGACGACAAAGGTCAGAGTTTCAAACTGATTTTTTTTAAAGCACTTTTCGAAGATCACAAATGCCAATGAATAGAACCATATTGTTTTTGGTTATGATCCATGTTACCAGTTATCATCTCTGCGTGATTAGACACTGAATGAGCCAGTTCTTAAAATTATTTTTAAGTGCAGGGAGAAACTGCATGTAAGGTATATACGTACGCGGCTGATAGCTGGTAAAGCTTTATTAATTTAAACAAAAAAAATTCACCAATAATATTGCATTATGAACCAACAGACGAACCTATAAATGTACGGGCTTAAGTAAGGATGGTTCATACATGATGGCACTTAAATCACCATATGTTTGGTATACCACTAATTTTTTAAAATTTCACATTTGCCAATGCTTTTTTATGGAAAGTTTTCCGCTACACAAACTCTTTATGAACAAATATAAAGTCATTAGCCCTGTTTCTCGCTGCAACTACTTTGCCCACCATACTTTAATTCTTGGACATCATAAATCTCATCAACAAGTCTTCACCTCCACCCCCACCAACATGCATACACTCAACTGAAAGAACCTACAACATATTTACTTAAAAAATACCATTACAAAAATTCTGAGACTTTTTTCTTTAGTTATTTAATATTCAAATACTATTAAAAATCATAATAAAAAATCAGTTTCTTGCCTTAATATAAACTAAATCAAATGGTATCGTTTTTAAAACTTACAACTCGTGACCCTCAACGTATAAACTCAAATAGTCCACCGTCGTCACATTTATGGCACTGAGCAGAGAAAAAATTGGGAAACATTGAACTGGGGCTAGATTGTTCACTTCATTCCCTGTTTCATTTAGGTGGATTTTATTTGCACCATCTAAACTTATTCTTCCAATTTTAAAATTCTGGCGAAACAACACCTTTGGATTCGAATGCAGCAAGTTTTAAATTGTTTTTTCGTTTTTTGACATAAGTGCATGTACATTTTTGGTTCTAAGTAATTTTTGAATTGAGTATATTTATCTAGGACACATACCTCATGGAGGTATGGGTGAATGGCTAAGCAGCAATTGGCAGTCCAAGCTTTTTGTATTTTAGTTTTTACTAATTCAAAATTCGAAGGGCTCCCCTCAATGAAAAGCCCCTGTGTCAAATACATTAAATTTTAAAACGCGTATTATCTGTAAAAATCATAGAGTAACCAGGTTTATAAATTAGATTAATACCAGTTTATATGCATAATTATTTATTACTGTCCAATTGTGATCCCTTTCTAAAGCCAACGTATTTGAACGAGTCTCTCCGTCACGTGCCCCACATTCGACGAAAAATTCATTTTTCTGAAATCAAAACGTAGTAGGGTTCGTCCTATTGGTGATCGGGTTCATTTTTTCAAAACTTCAAGAACCTGTATCTTTAAAAGCAAATGACTTATAATAAAGCATGTTGCACCATTGTACTTGTCTTTCAATTCTGTATCCACTGAAAAATATTCGGTATCTAAAATCAAAATGTGCAAGAGACGCAGGTCATTGTCTGAAAAAAGTCAAAACAATTTTGAAATCCCAATTGCCCTAAAAGGTGATCAGTTTGCTTGAAAAATTATTGCCAACATAGGAAAAGTACCGTCTTATAGGTGATATAGTTTAAAAAAGTGGTTAAAACTTCCTTAATTTTACCTAGCCAGAGTTTTTAAGGAACGGAGCTGAAAAAACAACTAAAGGTAGTTGAGACTATAAGCTACATCACTATCAGTGGCAAAAAATTTTAAAGGCAGTAGTTTTTGAAAGATCGTTACTGATCACCATTAGGCGTGTCCCTGCTATGCAAACTTACATTACAGATTAATTAAAATCAAAACGTTGATGAGCTTTTTCATTGAATATTTTTTTTTAATTCAAAAAATGCAGGATTAATAAAAATAAACATGTAACACAAATCAACCATATTTTAGAATATTTTCTGAACCACTTGAGATTGGCTCTGTGAATAGTCAGTGTTTTTCGGTATGGTTAAATTATAAGGAGTATTGGGAGATGAAGGGGGATGTACGAAACCATGGCTGAGAATAAAACTTGTAATCCGCATAAACTCGTCGTCGAATTTGTGTTACAAAATTTTAGCCTGAGCTGACATCACTAATTACTTCCAGCTTCAGGAGCTAGACGCAAAAAATTGTTAATTTTATTCAAGCATTCAAAATACGTTACAAGTAAATTAGTTTTCGAATTGTTATAAGTTTCTATTATTGCAGCACGAAAAAAGAATACATTTTAGCCATGGAATGCCAATATTTATCGCATTTACAGCGCAAAGACAACTTAAATCTACTATTACTTCAAAATCATATTATAATCCTACAGTGGTAAAATAAATAATAAATGAAAAGTAAAAATAAAATAATTTTGAGAGAAAGACAACTTTATTAAAATAAACTTGACACTGTCGTCCAACGACGATAGCCCATAGGACTCAGTATATGTTACAAAATATTGTTAAGCGCAGATTATGATGGTTAATGTAAATTTAAATGTAGGATACTAATTAGTAGGAACACTAGAATATAAATGGTGCACACATATTTGAACTGATTTCTTCAGAACGGAGACTACAATGTCTTCAATCAGCGCACTAGGTAGGCATTGGGATTTCATAAAGTTGAGTTGTTTTGTTTTATAAAACTCCGTTCAAAATATTATTATGAGATGACAGTGCAATTGGTACCTGTGCAGAGCTCAAAAATTTAATCCGGCTCTGTGGCCGAGGGGAGATTGTCTCCATCCTCGATAACTCGGCGGTTTCTTTTTGATCCGCTGATCGAATCCTTAGCCGGTAGCGTACTTGCGTCTCGTTGCACAGAAGTTAGTATAGTGGAAATGCTTGGTGGGGGGAGGTGTGTGAGAACTGTGTGTGCGCATCTAAGGAGGAGTAGTGTACGTTTCCGTTCATTCGTGTGAAGAGACGAAGACGGCGTGCTAATTGTGCCTCGCAGGCTAACAGCTATTTCTTCGTGCAGTAGCATAGTTGCAATACTATTCAGCAGACCATACATTGCGCCCTTCATTCCATAGCATCTGCTATTACTTTCATTGCGTCCATTTACGTTATGTAAGTACGTGGGGCATTCGGCGTTGGGTGTACTCGTTTGTACTTTGATTGGTCCTCAAAGTACACTCAGCTGCAAATACCTTTCGCCCTAGTCCTCCGCAAGGGAAGAAATTGAATACCTCCTAAAGAGGAGGGTAATCTACCTGGACTGCAATAGAGGTCAGCAGTAACATAAGCTACTATCCTTAATATACATATTTAGTTCGTGAGACACAAGTCGTGTAGTGTAGCTAATTTCTGTTTGGGAACGTTCCATAGGTAGTGTTCAGACTTCGTGTCGTCCTACCCACGGGAAATATTAGTCTTCACTCACATGCTTGTACAGCAAATCGGTGCCTGTATCTTAACAGATGAAAAGGCTGATACCGTACATGCAAGCTCAAAAATTTAGAAGCAGTATAGGATCCTTTCGGACTGTGTGATACCTATATGCATTTATCATATAATTAAACATAATTTTAACGTTTTTGATAGGTTTCCTGCATTAATTAAATTCATACTTCATATAAGTTTAATATCCTTGCTAGAAGAATAAGAATATTAATTATTAACCAAATCAATATGTACTTCATTCTAAAATTTTCAAGACTCAACGCCGCCTTATTAAAAATGAGCAAATAAGAACGAGAATGTGCACTGTTGTCATTGGCTCTGCCTGAAAGTCACAAGCTGCATAAATACATACATACATACATACATACATACATACATACATACATACATACATACATACATACATACATACATACATACATACATACATACATACATACATACATACATACACACATACATACATACATACATACACACATACATACACACACACATACATACATACATACAGACAAACACACCTACATACATACATACATACATACATACACACATACATAGATATATACATACACACATACATACATACATACATACATACATACATACATACATACATACATACATACATACATACATATATACATACATACACACATACATACATACATACATACATACATACATACATACACACATACATACATACATACATACATACATACACAAATACATACATATATACATACATACACACATACATACATACATACATACATACATATATACATACATATATACATACATACATACATACATACATACATATATACATACATATATACATACATACATACATACATACATACATACATACATACATACACACATACATACATACATACATACATACATACATACATACATACATACACAAATACATACATATATACATACATACATATATACATACATACACACATACATACACACATACATACATACACACATACATACATACATACATACATACATACATACACACATACATAGATATATACATACACACATACATACATACATACATACATACACACATACATACATATATACATACATACATACATACATACATACATACATACATACATACATACATACATACATACATACATACATACATACATACACACATACATACATACATACATACACACATACATACATACATACATACATACATACATACATACATACATACATACATACACACATACATACATACATACATACATACATACATACACACATACATACATACACACATACATACATACATACATACATACATGCATACATGAATAATATTCCCAGTTTTAGCTAAGTTTCACTGAGAGTTGCTCTCCACTTTTTTAAACAAACAAATTACATTCAATTGTCCACGTCTGCTGAAATTCATTCCTTGTTTTTTTCTTAGTCAATTAATGCTTGGCAATAAAGCTGTTCAAAAGCAATTCAATAATAATTGATTTACATTTTCAAATTCATCTATTGTCTTTTTAAAGGGTTTCAAAAACCAGTATTGTAAATTTTTATCCAAAAGTTTTGTACGCTTATTATATGTATATGCTCAAATAATTATTTTCTGATTGTTATATAGTGATAAACGTTCAAATCGGGGATGAAGAATTAGGTTTTAATTTGATGGTTGTGTTGTGAGTGGGTAGCAGTTAGATTTATTTAAGTTTAGTAAGAAATTTATGAAAACAACAAGTTTTAATTTTCTAAAAACATTAATTGCAAATTCCTTAGATGCTAACAGAAGACTTCCGAAAAGCATAGGGCCTTTAGTTACTGCCATTTTTAATATATGGATTGGTGATTAGTGCTAATTTTTTCGATATCAAAAATTCCAACAATCCTCAGTGCATCAGAAAGGCTCTAGGACATGCTGCGGTAAATATTACGCAATAATTAAACAGATATGTTTTTTAAATTTATTTAGATAGAAAGTTCAACGCCACCATAAAAATCATGGGTGTTTTTGCATATTCACATATTCACAGAAGATAGCCGTAGCATAGACGCCAAGAGTTAAGCCATATCTGTGTAAAACGAGAAATTATTGAGCCCCTTGCTAAACTGCTGCCCCTTATGGAACAACAGTAAACTAAACGTAAGTTTTGAAAAACACACTGTAAAATAATACGTATTCGTCAACGGCTTTATTTCCATTATGAGGTTTATAGGCGCAAATTAAAGATAACTGTACAATTAAAACTTTAGGATCATTAATTTGTAGGCACCTTGCCTGTGCTGACCGTAAAATTGGTTCACAGGTAAAATTTTAAAATATGGTGCCCGTGAAAAGTATTACCAGACTTAAAAGAATACTTACTTACAATTAGACTTACTAGAAAAGTATTATTAGACTAATAAATCAGAATCACATAAGGTTACGTGTATGCGATGAAAGAATGTATACAGTTAACTGCTAGAAATTCCAACTACTGTACCTTATCATAGCATGGCTAATATTATTCAAGCCATCAAGGAATTAAGCCACAGCTTTTTAAAGGTTACTATAGTAAATGTGCAGTATCTCAAGTAGTATTGCACTACGTGTACCTTGAAAATGTCAAAATGCAAACCCGTGTACAAATACAGGCCCGTGTAGTATTGCAGAAAATTTAGTTTGGTACTCTAAATCTCATTATATATTCAAGTGTTACCTGATGTGTCGACACGGGAAAAGGTAAAAATGAATGCCAAATGTTAATACGAACATATTTAAATAATTGCTGAATATTTTTGTATGTTCACGTTCACATAGCAGGCTGACAGACAGAACCTTCATTGACTTCTGGTATAATGGTAGAAAACGTGAGATTAGTGTGATCAAATTTGCATAAATTCAATATTTCAATCCTTAAAGAAGCTTTTCAAATAAACATGCAATATATTAAAATTTAAACAGTGCAATCTTGACAATCTATTTAACTCTAAAACTCAACGCCGTTTAAAAAAAATAAAGGAATAACTAAATGTAATTTGGAATCAGATTAGTAAATGTCGTGTTTAAATAACAATGATGAGATCCATTAACTATGATTTTGATTTGGTAGTAATTTGAAGGGGATTGAAATTGAGGGGTAAATATTACTTAAAAGAATTATTATCGGTATTGCACGGCTATTTTACACTGTGTACACAATTGTAAAAATTCCAATTATTGTTCAGATGACTAACTACTAATATCATTACCGCAGAAACAATATTTCCCCTCTCCAATTCCAACTAATAATAAAAATGATTATATTCAGTCTTTGACTTGTGTGACGTAGAAATTGGATTTCCAGTGCAATTAACAGTAAGAAATACCAACCTAGATTCCTGATTATTTTGTCGAAACCAGAACAAATTATACATCATTCAAAACATGAAAAAATGCAGATTGGAAATTCCGTTCAATATATATATGCTATACATACATAATGTATCCAAAGTTCAAAATCATCATGTTGTTATTACTTTTCGTTATTATATCTCTACCTTGTAACTAACCAATTTCTTTATTCCTACTATTTATAACACCTACGTGTTAGAAGCCTGCATTTTATTGCAGTTTTAATCCAAATGGCGTTAAATTGCAACACTGTTTAATAATTTGCAGTCATAATGTTCAATATGAATGTGTCCTTCAACGTTATGCGCCTCGTGACACCTAGTGCTGTGACCTGAGTAGTGTGTGTTGAAATATGTTGCAGGTAATTTAATTGTGCTCAAGCTTAACTGCTTTTAATTACAATTTTATATTATGTACATTCATAAGAATTTAGTGAAACAAGTAGTGACTTTCCCATATTATCGAATGTGGGAAAAAGTGGACATCTGGTTGACCCGTTATCTACAACGTTGGAAGTGGTACAATCACCTGATGATCAAATTGAATAATTCTAGTCATAAGTAACATATCTAAGTCCATGCAGACCAGGTTTCGTAGTTTGTTATTGGCCAGGTGCAAGTTCACAAGAAATTGCTGTTTGTACTTGAAAACCCTTAAAGTGAGTTTAGCCTTTCGGAACATCCAATTTTTATTTATTTACATGAGAATAACGTGACCCCTGGAGGTCAATCAAAGTCAAATCATAGCTAATTGTGAGCTGACATCTACAAATAAATATCTCTGCGAAGAATTACTTCTTGAAAGGATGAAACCCTCTTGAAGCGTGGTGAGTTTAAACTTTTGAGACGTACTGTACACAAAATAAGTTACATAGTAATAATAAATATTGACTATGAAGAAGCTAAAAAGAATCTAGCTTTTTAACGAAAATAAAATTTTGGTTCTATAAATAGGCTCAAGTTAATAAAATAAAAGCTATTAATTAAGACCTACGTAATCAAACAAAAAAATATCTATAGGTAAATCACTAACGAAAATTTAAAGACAACAACACAAATGATAAGACCCATAGTCAGCCACTTTTTACTATAAGAACTTCATCACCTCAAACAGCTGAAGCGTATGGTGTAATTTTACAGTTTATTAGGTACAACGCCGTTTATAGTTCATTTACGCACGTTTTTAGCTTCCTTTTAATAAGAAACTGGTTACACAAATGGAGTGTCATTAAAATCATGGCTTCTTTGAGAAATGTTCTTCTATTCTTCATTTTCAAAATCAACACAACAGAATGCGACTACAGAATTTGTGGTCATTAATTAAAAATTTAGAAATATGGATACTTCTTTAAATTTAAAATCTTTACAATAATTAAACAGTTAACTAAATACACTAAATTTATATAAAAAAAGCATCAAGTTTTAATTTGAAACAATTTAATTTATAATATTACCAAATAGGTCGATATACATTTAAGGAAAATAGATTTACAAAAACAAAACCACAGGGGTTACAATTTAGCTTAATATTTAAGTATGAAATGTAAAGAATGGAAACTGCAATTCAGCGCTGTAAGTTTTTATGGAGGAAACACTGAGATATTGATTCCAAACTGGAAACTTTTTCGTAAGGCGAGAAGTAGGTTGGACACTATTTTTAAGTTTTTCTGAACAGACAAACTATCACATACAGGATTGTTTGATGTTGCAATTTCAAAAATGGTGAGACATGACATACTGAAATAAATTGTAACAGTCCGGGTTTGGTAAAGCTCACAAAATATATTACAATAGTTTTCAGAATCCTCTACCTACTAGTATTGAACACAACGATTTGCCTAAAGTGTCAGCATTTAAAATATTCATTTGCCATTCCAATTTATTAACTCCTATTGTAACTTTTGAAGTTGATAACGCGCATAGTAGGAAATGCAAAACTTCCTCTCTACGAATACGAAAATGCTCTGTCAAACTAAAAATCCTGTAGTAGCAACGAAAGCTAAATGCTTTTGATTTTTATAATTTTTCCGTTATTTGCACTAAAGTTGCTTTATTAAAAATTCAAATATTTAGTTAATCAGACATGGGCATCTGTTATTGTAATCAAAAATTGCAGCTGATAATTTGTTTTACGTTGTGTTTATTAGTAGGACAAAAACTTATTTTAACTCTATATAAAACAAGTTTTAGTCCGTGTGAGAGAGCGAAGCTATAAGTAACTGCAAATTAATTAGTAAATAAAGTTTTTAATTGTCAGGATACTTATTTGTTGTCACATCAATCAGTTCCAGTCTGAGACAAAATCACTCACGAAATTACATTATTGCGGACTTAATTTGTATTTTGTATTATGTATTATTTTCGGAATGTTTTGGCAACACATTATTTCTATACAAGTTTTCAACGCCGCAGTAAAAAATAAGAGGAATATTTAAGAGGTCACGCAATTCAGAAAATTCAAGCAAATCAAAGATGTTATAATGTAAGATAATTCAGCGAATGTCAGCTAATAGGCTTATTCCGTGCAATTAAAAGCTGTTGATCAACTCGCTACGACACCAAAGTGGTAAGACTATACACAGGAGCACGCGGATCTATCCTGAAAAGTTTTCAGAATTTTACTGATTCTCATTTTAAAAAATTATTATATATTATAATTACGATAAAAGGCATCACTTGTACTTTACAAAAGTTTGTTACGTATGCTGAAATCAGTGGGCTATCCTTGTTAAAGAGCACTGTCAAGTTTATTTTAATAAACTTGTCTTTCTTTCTATTAATGTAAAATAAAATTTACAACAATCGCTAAGTTAAATTATTGCTGAGTGCGAAACGTTGTCTTTCAATTTTATTGCATTTTCAAGTGTCAAGTATTACAGGAATAAAGCAACTCCGCCATTTAAAAGCGTGTTGTGCTTGTTATATATTCAGAGATTTAGAATTAGTAGTCGTTCTAATGATGTACGTTCGTTTCCTAAGAAAGAGAGTTTCCAAGTACGAGTATTGCTGTAAATAAATCAATCACTGAAGGATTCAAGTTAAATCAGTATCCTTCCTGAGCAAACCAGTTTTACCTTTACCCATACAATTAATGTCGAATGTCATGTGGCAGGTGGCAGCTAGAAATCAAAAGTCAACAGAATTCTGGTTAAATGGTATACATAGTGAGATTAAAGTAATATTAGCATAAATTCAATAACAAAATCCATGAAGGATTATTTCACATAAAAATGCAATAATATTAAAATTTTAAAAGCCCAATCGAAACAATATATTTAAGTATACAGCTCAACGCCGCATGAAAAAACAAATAAATAACATCAAAACTATCAGCTGGATTAATGATTAATAAAAATTTTTTGGCGCGCAAGAAATTAAGAAAAAAACTTATAGCAGAAAGCACATAAAATATCGTGACTGTGTGCTGTTGGGCATTGGTGATTACACATTCATCGTCAGTTTGCAGGGCACGCACGCATTCCGAATTTACGAAGCAGGAAAAGATTTTGATTTCATCGCTCCATTGAATAATCCTAGGCAACTCAAGAAGTGCCTACCTACGTTATAATTTTTTATCATTCTATGACCTACGTAATTGTTACATATTTCCAACCGGATGCGGTTGACCTGTTCCATAGTCGTATATTGCAAATGCTATATTGCTCTTTATAACATATTCATAGTATTATTTATTACATTGAACTTACAAAAAATAATTTTAAAATATGTATACTATATTATTTACTACTATATTTGTTGTGCCTATACGGGTGGGTATATGAAACCCACTAAAATAATTATATTAAGTATTAAGAATGTATTTAACCCAATAAATTTAATTCTTTTCCCGTCAACAAATACATACAATTTTGGGAAATTATTTCTTTTTAAGTAATTAATTAAATACGTCTCTTAATCACTTCGTAAAGATTAATTACCGCGCATTTTGTTAGCTACCTAGGTATTCAATAACTTACATGTACTTGTACACCGTAGTGTGATTTTAAATTTAATTTGAGTTTACAGGACCAACTACGACACTAATGCGCATACATGATTTATAATAGAAACTTACATTTAGTGGCGTTTTAATGTTTCCTAAATTGTTTTGTAATTTTTCATTCATTCTTTTATTCTAGAATACTTATAATGCATTGAAGCGCTAGACCAATAGACAGAAGGGACCTATGGCAGAAGAAATTAGTAAACGTTTGAAAACGTTTCGAATCAAATACGTGATTCACTTGACTAATTGTTAAGGATATTTAAATCTTGATCTGGGAACATTGAATGACTTCATTCAATAAAGTCTGCTTTACCAGCTTTACAGAGTTCCAAAGTGCTCTTCAAAGATTCTGAGCAAGGGTCTATTGTAATGGTCATCTATTATGTAATCGTATGTCCGTCTGCCCGTCCCTCTACCTTTGTTGGTCTGACGATAAAGATCACAGTTTTGAACTGATTTTCTCCAAAGTACTTTAGGAAGATCACAAATTCAAAAATATGTAGGCAGAGACCTATAGTTTAAGGTTATGAACCATGTTATCTGAAATCATTTCTACCTAATTATCGACTGAATGGACCCACTTTTAAAATTTTCGTTACATGTAGAGAAAAACTATAAAAAATTGCATGTAAAGTATATACGTATAGGGCTAATAGCTGGTAAAGCTTCATTTAATTAAACAAACGAAGAAATTTATTATTGATATTGCATAACGAGCCAATAGATGTGCGTATAAAGGTACGTGTCTAAGGATGGTCTAGACATGATGGAACCTAGATCACTCTACTTTGGAAGCCCCCCCCCCCCCAACACACACATTTACAATGTGTATGTATACACTTTATTTTATTATTTAATTTTGAAAACCCTGCATTGTATTTAGATTCATAGTAAATGCGATAAATAAATTGATAGTAAATATAATATTACAATACCAATATTTAACATTTCCTGGAATGGCCACTTAACTTATTTCAACACAGAAAGTGAGGAACTCGTTCATTGTGTTGGAAGTACTGTGATTATATTATCTCTACTTATGCACTTCCATCGAACAATACTACCTTCAATTGGAGCAGTTGACCCTCACCTACAAATGTGCTAATTACATCATAATATTTCACACGACGTGCACCTACAACATTTAATCTAACGAAAAATACCCCGAAAACAACACAATGCTCAAAACTAGTAGCTAGTATTTATCATTAACCTAAATTTGCACTAAATTCTTTGGTGTAGCTAAACATCAAAACATTGTATATGTCACTATATTATTTGAATTACACAAAGTACTAATAAATTTACATCTTTTAAAAAAATAATTTCAATTAGGTAATTATACTGTACTAAATAACGAGTAGAAATTATTTATTTTTGCGCACAAGCTAAACGTTTTATGTACAAGTGAAGAAAAGTAGAAAAGACATACTTAATATACTTCAAACAATTTCCCTTTACACTTTTTGTTTACTTTATATTTAAGCAAAAACAGTCGTTTTGGCTTTGTATTATTTCAAAGATTTAGCTAACCTAACCTAATCTACGTATGTAAATAGGAGTGTAATCGCTTATAATGCTTATTGTTAATAGATAGGCATACCAATACATTTTTTAAATTCTGCATTTGTTTTATATAAATTTTCCCGCTATATCAAAATCCTTATGAACAAACATAAAGTCATTAGCCAAATAACTCGCTGCAACTACTTTTGTTACTACACTGTAATTTTTAAATTCCATAAACTTTTTCAACAAGTCATCACCTCCACCCCCCACCTACGTGGATAAACTCCACTAAAAGAACCTGAAAAATATGTATGTGAACAATTCCATTACAAAATTTCTGAGATTGTTTGCTATTAAAAATCATAATTAAAAATTAGTGTATTGCCTTAATATAAACTAAATCGAATGGTATCGTTTTCAAAACTTTCAATTCGTGACCCTCGACGTCTAAACTGAAATAGTCCACCGTGGTAACATTGACGGCACTGAGGAGAGAGAAAATAGGGAAACATTTAACTGGGACGAAATTGTTCACTTCATTCGCTGTTTCATTTAGTTGAATTTGATTTTCATCAACCGAACTTATTTTTTCAATGTTAAATTGCTGGTGAAACAACACCTGTAGATAGTAGATTCAAATTCATTGTTCGACATTCTTAAGTTAACTTGGCCAAAATAGTTCGTGAACTAGAATAGTTCAACGAGGGTGTCACGTTCCAGGCTCTTTTTTAGAAAAATAGGCTCCACTTTTTCGAGGCAAAGCTCGGCAAAGCTCGGCGAAGCTCGATCGAGCTTTGGTCCTTGGAAGTTTTTGGGGGTGGTAAATGTTCTTAACATTAGCGAGGCTGGTAATATAATTTTTATACTTGTACATTTAAGTACCTATGTACTTTGAAATGTAATTTTACTGAAAATTATGGAAATGGGATTACTGCTTAATTAATTAAAATTAAATTGTGCAAATCAAATAGATAATCATTTACATTCATAATGATACGCCCGCCTGTACAGAAAACAGTACTACCAGTAAACAGTAATATAACTAGACAGTAGTTTGGCGCTTTAAAATTCCAAACAACGGTAAAAAAGTGTGTGAATATCTAGCAGAACGTTAAATAAAGAATCAAATTTGACATTGTGGGTATACCCAATACAGACTAGCGAACTGGAGACTGGCTGACTTCTGTTTTTGTCTTATTACTAGTAGTATCAGGTACTAACTAGATAGGTACGAGATACAAGTATTAAATTAGGCTTACGTAACTAGTTGACTTGCTCTAAAACTAATACCACTACCACTACAACCCAGTTAGGCTATTAATCGAGCACTTCAACTAAAATTCAGTTTAGATTGGTTTTACCCATAACAATAATGTAAGTCCTATTTTTAGTAACAAGTTATTTAATAGGATATTTTAAAAGGCAGTGGACCTATATTTCTTTTTTAAACTCAAAAACTCACGTTTTTTGGACTTTGGGTTATATACTTGTTCTACCAAATTAGGTTAAGTTTTGGGTCTCTTGCAAGTTTTAAAATCTATTTCAATAATACTTCTGTGATCACTTATAGTATTACGTGAGTTTAATATTTTAATAATAGTGAGGAATACACCTTTAACGACATATTTGGTGGCGAACCCAGAGTTATATGAAATTTGGGATGTTGAGACTTCAGGTCGTAAATCTGCTGCTTCAACATCCGTGGATGTAGGTAGGTGCAAAACCCTAAATAATAGTAGTTTCTAAAATCCGGATTAATGCAGCACAGCAATGATTGAAATAATAATAATTCCCCTAATGGACTTAAACCCAAAAACCAACACTTCTACAAAATAATAAATCGGATTTATTTTAACTATGAAGAAGATGAAGGTAAACCAGTAGTATAGTTTACAATAGACATGGTAAAAGATACAGGTAGAGCAGTTCAGGTTGTAAGTCGGGACTGCAACAGAGTTGGATTAAGAGTCCGAGATTATTGGCTGAGTTGTGGCGATGAGAGCTTAAAAACGTGGTCATGCCACACGGCTGATGAAATAGAAAACGTCGGCATGGTTGGACCGCATGGTAAAATCGAAGTTTCTGGAAATACTATGTTACACAAATATAATAGAAGTAATTTCAGTTCACGTGGACTGCACAACCAAAGACCAGAAACTGACATGAGTTTAAGGATGATCTGGCAGGAAATGTAAAGAATTTAGAAATTAACATAATTAGAATACAGATAAGTGACCGAGCCAGATCGAAGAATAGAGTTATCTATAGAATGCAAGGCATGAGGAAAGTCAGGACTAAATTGCTATTACTTAGGCATAACTTACAAATATGTGACATCTTGGCCAATGTCGAATGATTCTTAATATTACACTAATATTAACATCAGAAACACATTAAATATGAAAAATTAATGCTGGAATTTCAACTCACAATTTGTGAAGTCGAACAAACTTATGGGGGTAGAATAAAATATATTAAAACTTCGGTTCCATACCAAACACGACATGCAATGATACTTAATTTAATTTATTCATAGTTAATTTAATTTAATTAATTTTATTGTTTATGTACCAAATTAAAACTATGGCGGATATTAGTACAAGCAATTTAGTTTTTAAAATGCACATAAAATCTTAATTTAAAACGAAATTCAAATTTTATTTTAAAATTTTCAGATTATATTGGCCCGGTACAGTCTATTATCAATATACTAGAAGTCAGGCCCACCTGCCTACGGCAGGGCCACGCAGGGAGGGGGGGGGGGCAGAAGCAAAAAAGGAGTGAGGCGCATGTACGAAGTGTGGTAGCTTTAATGACAAATTAGGTATTACGCATACATAGAAAGAGTAACATGACACACACGTTTAAAGTTATGAGTCGCCCGGTAGCGACAGAAGTAGCAAACGGTTCCGGGGATAGCAGTTGCAGGTCCGTAAGTGAAAAACAGGAGACTACAAAAAGGTGTGGGGGTCCAGATCGGTCCGCTAGGGCAGAATGGCACAGATGCTACATGGTGGTAAGGCCCGCTGCCTACGGCAACGATGGCTACAGTGGTAGGCAGTTAATAAGAAGTGAAAGAAAGAACGATATTGAGAAACTTGCATGCGTACGGTGGTACGACCCACAGGAGTGATATTAAAACCCAAAACTAACTGAGGGCAATTATCTCAAGACTCTGTTCCAACAGTCCCTCTGGTAACCGCCATTTTACCAGCTTCCCTGCGTCAAATTCCTAGAAGCAACGCCCTATAGCAGATGTGTTGAGTAAACTGCGTCTGCGTAGCCGTGTGGTGGCAAACGACTTGTCGCCACTGCAGTGCGGCAAGTACTGGCTGGAGATAATTGCCCAGTTGGCAACTGCAACTTAGAAACTGCCTTCTGGGTAGCTGGCTCATGGCAGCTTTCCCACAATAACTAGCTAACAGCAACTTAATCGTGGTAACGGCCTTTTAGACAACTCCCCTGCGGCAAATATCTTGTGTCAACTGTCTCGTAGCTTCTTGTTCTGTATTTTGTGTCGTTTTCTCCTCTGATTTAGATCTTTTTTTTGCGCATTATAAAATGTGTCTAATTTAGTTTCTTGCTTTTCAAAAAGACGTCAATCGCTACGTATTTACTTTCAAGTCGGATGAGAATCGTCTTAAATCGTTAGTGTTAGTCTTTTAACTACAAGTATACATGTGTCTTAATTTACAGTTGATGTGCAATTACTTTAATTGCTGTAACTTCTGCAACCTGCATTGTGGCAACTGCCCAGTTGCAGCTGACCAGTGAAAACCACCCAATAGAAACTCAGTGGCAATTGTTTCAGGGCAACGACACATTGGCATTGTGGAGCAACTGCCTGGCATGGTTTGGCTTGTGGCAGCTGCCTTGAAGCACATGGCTTAAGGCATGAAGGTAAAATCCTTGTTACATTAGGTTTGGAGCTACTGCTTAGTGGGCAACTGCTTTGTAGTAACGCCCTTCCGGAAAATGCTTTATAGCAACTGCCTTGTGGCAGGTGGCCAGTGGCAAGCCCATAGGAACTGTGTTTCTTGATTTTTATCAGGACGACAACCGCTACTTGTTTATTTGCAAGTTAAATGAGAATAGGCGATGGTCAATCGTATTTGTTTGTTAGTATTTTATCTAAAAGTATACATGTGTCCTTATTTTTTATCGTATGTGCAATAACCTTAATTTATGTTTTAATTATCCATCATTTGTCCGATTCTAAATTTATGCCTGAGGTAATAAATTTACTCTTCCCATTTTCCTACAATTATCAAATTCAATGAGCATCAATGTAATTCTTGCTAATTTTTTTGTTAAATTTTAAAATATTGAGCGCCGAGGTTTGTAATACTGACTTTATTTCCTTCGGAATTGTTTTGGTTGTCATATTTCTTCTCCATGGTTTATTACAGTACAATGATAGTAATAGTTTACCCGTAATAGCCTCCAAGACGAAGTAATCACCCCTAGCAGTGGTGTAGTGTAAAAGATCTAGCTCCTAGTGAACTAATTTAGAAGTGGAGTTTGAGTTTTTGACGCAATTACCAAACGTCTTGTGATCTCAGTAGTGGTAGTATTACTTCAATGTTTGTTAGTTGTGTATATTCACGGCAACGATAAAATAAAATATACTACATTTTTTGTATTTAACTTGAATAAGATTGAATTTTATGTAAAAGCGTTTACTTAAAAACGAATTTTAAAGCGTACAATTTTAAATAAATTGGTGCTTGTTAAAGTTTTGTGGCTTCTTCACGTTTTACAAAATTTTGTTTTTTAAAATATACTTGCTAAAAGTTAAAACGCCTGCCTGGCTCCATGCTTGCACCTGCTTTGTAGTAACTGCTCTGTGAACAGCTGCCTTTTTTCAACTGCTTTGCAGCATCTAACTTGAGCAAGCTGCCAGGTGGCAACCAACTTGCATTAAATGTATTCTGGGCGACTGCATTACGGGAAATGCTTTTCAGGAGATAATTTGTGGCAAAACGCTTGTGCAAACTGCCATGAGGCAACTTCTTTTTTGTAATGTGGTTTATGGCAGCTTTTTTGTACTTAATGTCTTTAAGGAACTGCAATTTTGCAGCATTCCATGGAAACGTCCTTAAGCTAGAGAGAAAGTAAATTTATTTACAACTGGCGCTGCAATTGCGCTTGCCACAAGGACACAGTAAGAACAACATACAATTTTAAAAGAAAGTAAATGGTTTTAAAAGAACACAAGAAATTTTTGCAATAGTACAATTAGCAGGCAATTATACAGCTTGCTATTATTAACCTGCTTTGTAGCAACTGCGTAGTTGTAAACGCTTTGCGGAAACTCCTTTTAAGCAACTGTGTGGCAGGGTTTGGCTTGTGGCAGCTGCCTTGAAGCACATGGCTTAAGGCACGGATGTAACAGTCTGGTGACATTTACTTTAGAGCTACTGCCTTGTATAAAATTGCTTAATGAGCAACTGCTTTGCGGCAACTGCCTTTCGGAAACTGCTTAATGGCCAGTGGCAAGCCCGTAGGAACTATGTGGAACTTGTTTTGGGGCAACGACATTAAGGCCATTATGTAGTGGTAACTGCCTAGCGGCAATCTTCCAGTGGGCTCTATTCTAGACTTATATTAGGACAGAGGGGGCGGGGGGGATGTGCAGTTGTGTTAAGAAACAATTGACATATGGCATTTCTCTGAAAGTAGCTGCTTTTTGGCAACTTCTTCGCCGAAATCTCTTTGCGACATCAACCTTGTGGCAAGTGACCTGTGGAATCTGCCTTGTGGCAACTGCCTTGCGGGCAGTTGGGTTGTGGCAACTGGATTGTGTGAACTGTACTAAGGCAACCGCGTTATGGTAACAGAGTTATGGGCAAGTGCCGCGCGGGAAATGCCTTGCGGCAACAATCCAGTAGTACTTGGATTGTACTCATTCTCTTGTGTCAACTGTTTAGTGGACATAAAGCTTGCTTACGACAGTTGTAGCGGATCAGTTGCCAAGCAGCGGTTGCACCACGGACGTTACTCTAAGGCAGAGGTCCAATGTGAAAGTTGCCATCTAGTACATAACATCTGGCGGGATCCATTGTACATTTGTCTTACAGTCAGGACTTTGGTGGGTCGCGCCCAAACCTGGGATTAGCAACACTCAGAGGGGCTGAATATTACACGGGTCTGAAAAAGTGCACGGGTCTGCAAAAGTACACGGGTCTGGAAAAGTGCACGGGTCTATAGTTGAATATGGATCTTTAATTATTGTTGTTATAGCACATCACTTAAAGGAATACCTAAAGGCCCGTGTACAATTATAGACCCGCATACTACCCAAATTTGGACCTCCAAGACCCGTGTACTAATACAAGACCGTGTAATATTACAGGCCCGTGGTCTAATATACGAAATACAGTACTTGGTGCGTTAAGACGATGTATGGCCAAGATGAGCCCCCTTTTTGCTTATTTTGTTGCGTTTTTTTCTCTTAGGTTTAACGTTTCACGTCCTCGGAAATCTGTCATACACATCCTACATTGACGTCTGAGGTATCAGAATGCGTGTAATTGTTTTCTCTATCAGTGGGCAGTTAAGGTTTGTCTGTGTTAACACCGCCAGACTGTGTTTTTGCCCCCGCCGTTCTCCCTTCTTTTTTCACGTTTTGTCCTTGATGCGCTTCGCGCTGGGGTAGTCTCTGCCCAACATTTTTTTATATTTCTTGCCTTATATGAACTCCCTGGTTCATTTTGCATCTTTTGGTACCTTTCACTCTTTTCTGCGTTAGGCCGTTCAAATGAAGAAGGGCCCTCCGCACAACCCCTTTTTCCTTGTGTTTCTCCAATTTCAATTTCTATCTTCTCCGTTCCTGGGCTGGCCTTTAACGTATATGCAAATGTGACCGTTTGTCTGTACTCCTTGCCTTGTTCTGCATCTTTTGGTACTATTAGCGACTTTGTGCGTCTAGTAGTTCGGAAGCTACGCCGCATTACGTACTCCAATGACGTCGATTATGTTATAGATTTCTCGCCTTATATGAACTTCCTGGTTCATTCTGCATCTTTTGGTACCTCTCACTCTTTTCTGCGTTAGGCCGTTCAAATGAAGAAGGGCCCTCCGCACAACCCCTTTTTCCTTGTGTTTCTCCAATTTCAATTTCTATCTTCTCCGTTCCTGGGCTGGCCTTTAACGTATATGCAAATGTGACCGTTTGTCTGTACTCCTTGCCTTGTTCTGCATCTTTTGGTACTATTAGCGACTTTGTGCGTCCAGTAGTTCGGAAGCTACGCTGCATTACGTACTCCAATGACGTCGATTATGTTATAGATAGTGAGGAGTCAGAGTATTGGAAAATCGCCAGCCAACCAACCCAAAAATGGTCGGGGTTAAGTTGGGCCGTTTATGTCATTTGGAGGTAAAAAGTTAGGAAAACCAAATTGAAAACAATTGCCCCAGCTAAAATTAAAGCGCCAAAAGATGCGATGTACCAACATCAAAACTGAATGCTAGTCCGACTTAGTAATTACTAATAATCACCTATATGTGTCATCTGTGCATTCAGTATTCAGACATCAGTCATCTGCTACATAAGCAACAAGCACAAATTATATTATAATAACTATTGTTTATTATTTTCATAAAATTAATTTAATGAAATGTATGCATACTAATATTCGTGTATAATATATATAATATATTATACACGTATACACTACACGTATGCCCTACCGAAGCCAAACCCTTTCCATATTATAACTTTTTAAAGTCTTAAAGTAAAGTACATTGCACGACAAAAAATTTTACCTATCGTCGGAAATCGACATAGTCGGCAGGTGAAAAAAAAATCAAAAGTCGAAAACTAAAGCTCGCTGAAGTTTGCTGAAGCTCGTGAGATTTCCACAAAAGCTCGCATCGCCTCGCGGGGGCTCGTTTGAGCTTTAGGTTTTCGTAAAAAAGTTCAATTTGTGAAAAGCGTGCTTCATGCCACAAAGTGAACTTCTGCCTAACAGTAATTCAAATGCAACAAGTGTTTTTCCGTTTTTTGACATTAGTGTATTTTTTGTTCAAAGTTATTTTTTAATTAAGTATATTTATCTGAGACACATACCTCATGGGGATAAGGGTGAATGGCTAAGCAGCAATTGGCAGTCCAAGCTTTTCGTTTTTTAGTTTTTACTAATTCAAAATCTGAAGGGCTCCCCTCAATTAGAAGACCCTTTGTCACATACATAAAATTGTAAAACGCATATTATCTGTAAAAATCATAAAGATGAAAGGGGATGGAGGGGGATGTGCAAAACCATGGCTGACGAGCAACACGCACCAACGTATCCCCGCGGATTTTCCCGCCATATTTTTTTTTAAAAAGACCACTTGAAATAACTCAGATTCGCTTAACAACATGGTGCGCTTAGCGCAGTTTTTTCGGTAAAACATTTTTTCGAAAAAACGAAAAAATGATTTAAAAATTATTTTTCAGTTTTTCCATTTACTTAACCATGGAGTTTTAGGCTCATCACACATCACCTATGGGTCATATGAACTTTCTACGCATTTTCAAAAACAATTCGTTGACTGAAACGATACTTAAAACAATAACTTCAAACATCAAATGAATCAATAATTATGCGAAATAGGAGTTCAAAATTTCGAAGAAAAAGCAAAAATGTTTTGAAAAAATTAATATGTACTTTTTATGTATTTTCTACGTATGTTACTTTAAGTTTCATAATATGCACATTTGCCATTTTCGGCAGCTAGGATATAATGTAATAATAATGTTTAAAGTCATTAAACCCCATATATATGGTATTATTTCAAAGTCATGTATATCTACTTGTTATTTACGCGCGAGTTTTAAATTTCCAAGATTAACATATTTCAGTACTTTGCGTTTTCAGTTTTCAGTGAATTTCATTTTCTGGTTTTCCACTTATTTGCACTCTGTTTGCTCGCGTTTAAGAAAACTTTAATTATTTTAAACATTTTTGTGTTTAGTTTGAGCTATAGTTAAAAATGAATAAATAAAATTTTAAAGAAATTATTTACTTACTACCTATAAAAGTGGCTTTAACACAAAGAAAATTAACTTTTTAATTTTTAAAAATGGAGAATCCCAAAAAAGTATTGCTAGGAGCAATAAAAGAATATTTTTTGCTGATTCAAGATCAACTAGCTGAGCATTCACGAAAACAGTATAGTTTTTTTACATTGATACGTAATGACATAATTTGATACACTTTTGAAATAGGGTAGGTTCGGGTAACTGTGGTAGGTCCGATAACTGTGGTAGCGACAGTTTGCACCAGGAAAACATCAGAACTGGCAGTAAAGAAATTTCTTGCATAGAAGAGCTAACCCTATTCTTCGATGCAAGGTATTGTTTTGCTGTCAGTTCTGATGTTTTCCTGGTGAAAACTGTCGCTACCACAGTTATCGGACCTACCACAGTTACCCGACCCTACCCTACTTGACTGGTTTTAGCAAGTGATACATCATTCTGAAGCTCTGGTAAAACAAAATATATCTATAGCCCATACAGTACGTTTTAGATAGAATTTTCAGAAACAACAGCTTTTTCGAAAAAAATTAAAGATACTTTATTTACCGAGACCATAAATTGATTCTATTATTCATAGACAATAAATAATCACTTATGTAGGTATACAGTCAGTGTCTCGTAATTTTAAACTCGCCCCTGTTTATGGGGTTTTCTCCCCTTCCAGAAGGAATTTTTCAGCGAAATATTTTGTATTAGATGACTAGTCATTATTAACTAGGATTCGATTTTGATTGACCCCCAGTGGTCACGTGGTTCTGTCGTAAATAATTAAAAACCGAAAATGGGGTGTCTCAAAATTTTAAAATCACTTCACGGTTTCCCAAACTAAATGAGGCATAATATCCGAATGAACTAATGTAAAATTATGAAACTTGTGATTATGAAAACGAAGGCAAGACAATCTCATGTAAACTTTTCCCCCCGTTTAATAACATGAGAAAGTTACGACTTGCATCACCTATTCCTTATGTACATATGGACATGCCAACTGATTAAAAAATAAACAATAAGCACATGATCTCAAGTAAATTGCCTAATAAACAGTGTATAACGCTATACTTAGGTCACTCCGGGTCACGAGACGCCCGAAATTGAACATTACCAAAAGTTCATGGAATGCACTAAACGCATGAATAATGACGTATCGCTTGGATAAGTAATGTTCGATCCCGGAGGTCTCGTGACCCGGAGTGACCTGGGTATTGCGTTAAACACTGTTTTTTAAACATTTAGTTGTCATTATGTCCTACTTGTTTATATTTTAATCAGTTGATATTTACAAAAGTACATAGAGATTAAGTGATGCAAGTCAAGACTTTTGCATGACATCAAACGGGGAAAAAAGTTGACATGAGATTGACCTGCCTTCTTTAACGCCACCAGTGCTACATTACTATAATTTAGGATTTATCATTTAAACATACACAAATTAGCTTTATTATTTGTAAAATATGCTTACTATTTAAGTATTACTCAATATTATCAGTTATTAGTCATGATTTTTTAATTTACGCATATAATACAATCTAGGTATAGTCTTCTGTGTCTAATTCAATTTTTGAAAATTACATCTATAACAAGAATTCCTCAAAACTGATAAAACTCATAAAATTCACAATATTTAAAAAATAAATTTTGTTGAAATCTTGCGACTAATTTTCAAAATTTTGAGCTCCTATTTCGCATAATTATTGATTCATTTGATGTTTAAAGTTATTATTTTAAGTATCGTTTCAGTCAACGAATTTTTTTTGAAAATGCGTAGAAAGTTTATATGACCCATAGGTGACCCCCATAGGTGACCTGTGATGAGCCTAAAACTACATGGTTAAGTAAATGGAAAAACTGAAAAATAATTTTTTAATCATTTTTTCGTTTTTTCGAAAAAATGTTTTAACGAAAAAACTGCGCTAAGCGCACCATGTTGTTAAGCGAATCTGAGTTATTTCAAGTGGTCTTTTTAAAAAAAAATATGGCGGGAAAATCCGCGGGGATACGTTGGTGCGTGTTGCTCGTGAGAATAAAACTTGTAATCCGTGGGCCATTTTCTTGTATTAAACCTTTTACATACTCTTCCATTGCAACACTGCGATTATTAATTCCAATAATATTTGTTTTTGGTTTATAAAAAACAACAGGGTCGCCCTTTAGCGTTAAAATTCAGGATTGCAGGAATTACTAAAATTTAAAATTCCTTCTCAAAGTTTTTATAATTTAATGCAAGACGAGCAAATTCGAGTATTTCCAACTCCAAGTTTAAAAAATTGAAAAGCTGCTACTGCTTCTTGTTATATCGCTTAAAAAGGTAGCAATTTTGACTTGCAAGCTTACCATATTTTTTCTTAAAAATTTGCGCTGAAAAAAACTTGCTTAGTGGATTGATATTATTTTCCGTGATTTGTTAAATGCTATCTACATTAAACACAGAAGCAACACGAGGCACTTTAGTTTGAGGAAGTAGTTTTTGTGCATATTCAAACAGCAGATAGGCCTCTAAACTGGAATCGTAAACAGTATAAAAATTGTAAAAACTTAAATTTCAATGCACTTGAGACATTATTGAGTGGTAAAAATGTATGCAAACGCTGATTGTACTAATTATTATCATAATTACTATACTATTTTGAGGCAATACTTTTTAAATTTGTGCAGAAAACAAAACTTTATTTCAGAAAATTTTATTACAAAACAACCAGACAACTGTACATAGGTTAAATTTTAATTTAATATTGATATATGCAGAATATACACAAGTGTGCAAGAGACAAGCTTCTATTGTAAGTATCCTTCCGTGTGTAAATATTACTGTATTGAAGTAGCAAGTTGTATGTAAAACAATGTTTACCCAAGTGTTACATGTTACATTTGCTAATATAAGAATAATGTTTTTCAAAAGTTTTTTATTTAATTCAATAGTCAGGTCCACGACTCTACGTGTAGCGTACAACACTGTACACTGTTGTACTGAACATTTGCAGTTTGTGTGCGGAAATTGAAAACTACATTACGCAGTTCCAGCGCACATAATTATTAAAATGCGCTACATGCAACTATATTAAATTATCCAAGTTAATGATGGCCAATCGGTAGGCGTAGAGTTTTGTTCGGGACGGGATACTGGACGGGACGGGACAAGGATATTCTTCCCCAAAAACTTCGGGACGGGACCGGTTTGGGACGGGACAGACGTCGTTTTGTTCTTGACTTTTAATGAATTTTTATTAGTCCAGCACGAAAAAAGAATACATTTTAGCAATGGAATGCCAATTAGCGTGTTTACAGCGCAAAGACAACTAAAATAATTCTTTTAGTCTTATAAAAGCACTTTAAAATTATTGTCTATGTCAAAAGTCGAGCAAGTGGAAAAGATGGTCCTAACCATTGGTGGGCGCAGTCCACTAAGTGCAATTTGGTTGTGGTGGGTGGGAACAATTTTTGGATGGGACCACCTTTCCCACTTCCTAGGCTTTTGACATCGAGAATATGTTATACTCTCGCCAAGGTAAAAAAAATTGTAAATGAGAAGTTAAAATAAAATTATTTTGGACGTCAACACTTTTCAGTCAGTGAAGCTATGTTCAAAATTCGGCAATATAGGATCCTGTACTATTCAGACTGTGTGATACCTATATGCATTTAGCATAGAATTAAACGTAATTCCAACGTAATAGGTTTGCTGCATTAAGTAATTTCATACTTCATATTAGTTTAATGTCTTTGCTGAAAGAATAAGATTATTAATTATTAACTAAATCAATATGTAACTTCGTTCTCAAATTTACAGATATCAACGCTGCATAAATAATAAACCCAGCTTTAGCTAACTTCAACGAACAGATGGTTCGATCATATTTAGGCAAAAAATAAAATAGTTGCTACATGATTCGTTCAAAAAATATTTACAACGATGAATACATTAGCACATATTACCCGATAAAACTAGTTGCCTAATAAGTCAAGATTATTTTTAAAGTGCGGTTATATATTGTTGAAATGTATTCAAAATTCACTGGATTTAACACTAACAAAGGAGTGACGCAACATGACCGACCCAGAATTTAGAAAGACCTACTTCAAAAAATCAGGCTACTTTTAAATAGTATAGATCCAAAGTAACTCGAGTGCATTTCGCGTCGTTCGCCTGGAACAGCGCAGCAAATTTTTAAAAAATTCAAATATTAAAACTTTGCCGCCCTGCAGCTTCTACAGTTCTTACGTGATTTTGATGAAATTTGGTTTTTTCATATTCTACCTAACAGGCCGTTATCTGAAAAGTAATTTCACGTTTGTTGAAAATTCAAAAGTTTTAACTTTTTTTGAAAAAATGGTTTAAAAAACTGGTCCTCAAAAATATGAGTTTTCTAGATTTTTTTCAAAAATTATAAAATTTTCAAATTATCAAAAAACCTGAAATTACTTTTTAAATAACAGCCTTAGAATAAGAAAAAAGCAAATTTTATCAAAATCGGTTAAAAACTGTGGAAGCTGCAGGGCGGCAAAGTTTTAAAATTTGAAGTTTTTTAAACTTTGCCACGCTATTCTAGGCGAACGACGCAAACTCTCGCCTCTCCACGGTTACCGACCTGATAATTAAGTTTTATGCAAACCACCGATCCGGTGAATAACCGACAGCTAAACCGACGGTATTTCGCCGTCGGCATAAATAGCTGACTTTATTTTAGCACATTCCTACATTTATTGTTCTATCTACATGTTTTTTAAAAGTGTAAAACTTTTATATCTACATGTTTTTTCAAAGCGTGAAAATGTTCTATCTACATGTTTTTTGAAAGTGTAAAAATGCTCTATCTACATGTTTTTGAAAAGTGTAAACATGTTTTATCTACATGTTTTTTTAAAGTGTTAAAATGCTCTATCTACATGTTTATGAAAAACGCAAAATGTTCTTTTTAAAATTCAGCGGCAAATAAGTCGGTGGTTGGCGCGGTGTTTCGGTTTGTATCGGCATGCCGGTGGAACGTCGGTTATTACATGTTCGTTCGGCGACCGCTTCACCGATGAAGAGGCGTGCGCAAACTGCACTCGGGTTACTTTAGATCTATACTATTTAAAAGTAGCCTGATTTTTTGAAATATGTCTTTCCAAATTCTGGGTCGGTCATGCCGCGTCATTCCCTTGTAATGCTGGTTGTATAGTTTTCGTTTTTTGTACTTTCGCGGCGTGATCGCTGACGAATCACGAATGCGCGTATGTATAGTCGGGGCGAAAACTCAAAGTTTCGCTTCTGCTTCATGTTCCCATCACGTCACTTTCATTTCAACATGTTTGTATTGTATAGTATTGGGAATCGGGAAAATCGTCACGATCTTTTCGTTTTCTGAAAAGTTGAAACTTTTCCACTTTTCATGAAGTGAAGCTAGAGTGATACGGATCCTTTTTCTCAACTTCATAAAATCTGCATATACCATTACCACAAAATGGGGGGAAAGGGAATAAAAAATAAACAGCGTCAGGACGTTGTTGAAGAAAAAATTATTGAGTTAGTTAAATTTCGGCCACTTCTCTACCCAAAACAACATCCAAGTCATCATCACACTTTAAAAGTGGCCAATGCGTGGAAGAAAATCAGTGAAGAAATAGAAGAGAATGATTTTGTTAATTCAGGTGAGCATTTTGATTTGACATTAATTTACATTTAATTATTTATACCACCATGCATTTCAATATCTACATATATCTGTATGATAATTTCCTGGCTTGTGCTTCTTAAGATGGACTAAATGGTGTACAAAAATGATCTATATTAATAATGTATATTTATAGAAAGTCTCCCTACCAAAATTATGTTTATTGCCATAAGTAGGAAGTAATTAAGTAATTGATTCGTTATGAAATGAACTTTTCAATAACTAAGGATATATACTGTTTGTATGTGATGTAACTAGCGAGTAGCTCGTATGAAGTTTAATCTTTCCTTGAACAAATTACAAATTATATTTGGCATATGAGATTACTTTGTCCTTTGTGTCATTTTGTCATAAAAAGAAGCAACAAATTAATTAACTAATCACGTGTTTTTGTTTTTATAAGCACCATGACTAACGTCAGTCACAACTCAGAAGAAGACCAAGAGGAAATTGTCTACCAGCGTTTTGTAACGGATGAAGATGGCAATTTAGTTAAAGTTTACGATCTTGGAGACACGGCTGCCGATGAGATCTTTGTGCCAACAGCAACAGAAGCTCAAGCAGAGTCTACACCAGCAGGTGAACCTAGAGGAAGTCCTATTCTCTCGACGTCAAAGCCAAATACTCCAACTCAAAAGTCAAACATTCTGCCACCGTCACGTTCTCATGAAAAACGGGTAATCTAATAATTATATATAACATGCTGTTCTACTGTTTAGTTTTTAAAATACTTACGCGTATTATAAAAATATCAATGAAGTTCCAAATGTCAATTTAACTGAACTTATGAAAATTCTTTTCACAGAAACAGAGCAACACTAATGAATTTGAAAAGGAAATGATTGGAATTCTGAAATCCAGCAACAATCAAGATGAATTTGATTTTTTTGGAGCAAATCTGGCATAAAAAATTAGGAAAATAAATGAGGCAAATTCCATAGCTTCTGCAGAGGCGCAGTTTAAGATTCATGAACTTATTTTCAACATTGAAAAAACCTTACTAGAGTTATAAGCTAACTGGATCACTTCTATTTCAATTAACATGTTCTTACTTTATTTTTACATTATACCATTACAATTATATGAGACATTAGTTTCAACATTGAAATTTATTATTACTATTTACTACACTAATTGTTGGCTATAATTAAAATCTACTGAATTTATTAAAATATAAATATAATAAGTAAGGTAACCTACAGCTCCAATTTATTTTAAATGTGATTACCTAAAATAACGATAATGGTATTGTGGATCGTCCGCCAACTCTTTGGCTAATTTAAAATCTCGTTGAATATTGCGATTAGCAAATATTGGCCTAATATACATTGAGCGGACTCTGGCACTTTCTTTACGTCGTTTATTAATTTTGTAGGCAATTAAAAACTTAAGCTAAAACTACATATTTTTTGGTGACATTGCGATTTTTATTTCAAATGCGTGCAGAAAGTTGAAAATATTCGTTCTCTATGTACAGTTTCTTGACTGAAAACCAGAATTATGTTTGCATGAAGTAAAACTATCAGAAAACGCGCATGACGTATGTGACTATACATTGCATGAAGAATCAGCAAATGAAACAAACGCAAAACTATCGCATTAACAAAATAAAACGAAAACTATACAACCAGCATAAGTAAGTTAAACAATTTCTGCTAATAAAATACTTGTCAGTTATTGGGGCCCGTTGCGTTTAATACATATTGCTTTTGGAATTTTTCGAATGTACAACAATAAAGTATTCTATATCATGAAAATATATAACGCAGAACTCTTATTATACATGTGTACCAGAGCGTAACACGTTTTTGGCTTTAGGCGGTTTGTCACGTAATAAAATAAACTTGTCTAATGCAATGATGCAAGGAAATTTTATTTTTAATTTTCAAAACTATTTTCACGGCGCTAAAACTATTTGCAAATAAAAATTCGTGAAGACATAAGGATACCGCACTTTGTTTACTGGTATTATTGTGTGATCGTTTTTTAAAATATGGCAATAGCTAGACATATAAAAATGTGCAGCCAAGCATAGCTTACATTAAATACACAAAAATTGGATAAATTAACCCTACATAAAATACAAAGTATTACTTTGTTACTCTTACATATCGAATTTTCAAGCTCGTGTAAGCTTTCATGTCGATACCAAGAAAGTTGCATTTTGCACTTCTCGTATCTGCAGATTGCTAAAAGCTTGAAACCCCGGCAGCCACCATGCTGAATGGCATATATTTAATTTATGTTATTTGGTCGCCTAATTTATTATAAACATTATTAGGTAATACAAATATTGTTGAGCATATTCTGTAATGCTTAAAGACTTTCTGTGAGCAAAGTTATATTTTAATTTTAAAACCAGCGCTGACGATATCATTAAATATTCATTAAGTTGATTTGGCCGCAGACCATACAACATACACGAATCAAATCTGGCGATATGTGTAATTTAGGAAGATTTTGTTTTTCAAGGCAACTGTACAACTAATTTATATTAATTTCTTAAAAACTACTCACATGATTTGTAATTTTTAAAATGATTTAATAAATGTGTACACAAAAGAGGCGCCTTTACCCATTTATTAACCAATTTTATATTATTTAAATGTTAGCAGTCAAAAAACTCTAAAAGGTCGACATTATTGTGCACTTTATCTATAGTTCCTGTTAGGCTTATTAACTCTTTATTTAAATTTTATGAATTGCTACAATTAATTTGTAAATTAAAAATTACTTTTCAATTTTTAGTTTTCATTGGTGGTCTGTCGACGGTGAACATATAGAAACAATTTAACAGTTACGCTTCAGTTTCATAATGTACCTTAAAATATAGTAGTTTCAACGCCGTTTGAAATCTACATTCAATTTGTAAAAGAAGGACTAATGCGGATTGGTTAAAATTGGTTTTTAAGAAAGCTATTGTGGGAGGTCAAACAGTACACTTTAAAGTCGAATAAAGAAAAGGAATTTGACTTTTACACACAGCTCAGGGCTGAAGCAGTATGCGAGTAAATGGTTGTGTGGCTTTTAATTTGCGTCATTTACAAATTATTAAATTCAACAAACTAAAAATTTACCTGGGTGCCAATTTTATTATTTTGCTGATTAACAAAACAAGTTTTACAATTCTAGGTGTCTTGCTTTTCGTTTCATTAAAATGTATACTGATTAAATTTTGAAAATTTTTAAAGTCTCAACGAATGCTTAAAACAATAAATAATAGGTTTAAGTAAATAGATGTCTAATCACGTAATGAAAATTTAACTTCTGTCGTTTTAAGGTAAAAGTACTAAAGTACAAAAAACTTTACAAAACACAGTTGCGCTGTAACTATGTAAGTTTCGTTGTTTTAAAACTATGTTTAGTAATTTTTCTGTGACATTAAATGGCCTCATTATGCAATTTTTCAAAAATAACTTTAAAATTTAGTTCAACTTTATGATCATACTACTTTAAATAAAAGTTTGAGCCCGTAATGACAATATATTGAAATGTTTTTATGCCAGTTAAGAAACGCTGCGGAAATGTGTTTGGCCCTAGTTTAGAAAACAGTGTATTCTAATCTTAAGAAGAAAGGAAGTGTTAAACCTCACATTTCAGTATTTCGTGGTAATTAAACTAGGGTATATGTTTAAAACTTCTATCCATATGATAATATTTAGTACTTATCCTGATAGGGCTAATTCAATTTACTTTTAGTAGAATGTGGATTATTTAGGCGTGGTCAATAGTTACACAAAAGATACTTACTACGCTATTACTTTTCATAATTTTGATTAGAATGGTAGGAAGATATGGCAGTTAGACCTATGTTTACCTCTTGCGTAGCATATCACATGTTATCCTATTGAAATGTGCGTGCTTAGGCGCCACATGAAATATTTCCTTTGTTTGGTCATATAACACAATGAAAAGTTTAGCTCCTCTGATGAACCTAACATTAACGAACAAACTGCTATAAATTGTAAATCGATTCATTCGAAAATTGGTAATCAATGGCGCCTGTACAATGGCATTCAAGGCGCAATTTTAAGCTGAAGAAAACAAATTGTTAATCAAAACCAAGATATATTTATAACACTTTTGTAAATTTAGTTAGGCAGCTTTGTCCTGGCTTTAGTATTATAGTTATTTATACGGATTTACATAATTTATCAACCTCTTTAATTTAATGAACGGATTTCAACGAACGATACATCATTTCAACGACAATGAAGATAACCGATTATGTAATGTTAAAGCGACATCATGAGTGTAGGTAGGTTCTAAAAGAGTGGTAAGGGATCGTTCATAAATACCATCACAGGTAGTGTAAATACGTATACTTGGATAAAGATCATATCATGTTGAAAATGAAGAAAGTCATTTACATAATAGCTAAGCTGCTGGTAGTGGTGTGTGGTGTCCTAGGATTCTTAAAATTGGGATATTTTTATTGCATCACTTGTAGGCGACCCCTCATTTGCGTGACCTTATTTATGTATCATCCAAATATAACCGTGCAATACGTCTTACGCGTCTTCCCTGTGTGGTTATGCCATGCCTGTATAAAGGCTGGCTGCAACTAAAAATAAAAGGACACCATTTTGGCTTAAAAAATGGAAGGAAACCAATTTGATTTTTCACCGTCGATATGTAGTTTAATGCCAGAAATTCTAACTTTTTTTCCTTACCTCTTTGACTGCCATTGATCAAGGTATTTTCTCTTGGATTTCAAATGAGTAACTACTTTAAAAAAATGTTCATACTCTAAACCTGCGTATGCAATGCAATATTAACAAATGGTTTGACAATAAAAGAAACAAGAATACGAATGCTAAATGTGTTAGTAACTATGTTTAATATTTTAAAATTAATTTCAAACTTAATAATTGCGGGTTACTTTTGTTAGTATTTTTAAATAGCAGGTTTCTAAATCTAATGCTGATACAAACACAATAATAGACATTTACTTCGTATTTTATAATGTGTATTTATTTTGGTGGGTTTTTGATACGCAGTACAATGGACCTACCTACTTTCTATAATGGGGTACCTCTGTGATGCGTAAACTTTTTTATGGCGTACACTAACGCCAGTGCAGTCTGGTATGGCATTCATTAGCATTAACTCTCTAGATCGAGGACCCTCTTTGTCTTTCTCTTCTAAATTTGTATGTCTCAAAAAATAAATATAGCAAGTGCACAATGTTTTGACAGTTTGGTAACTTTAACGCCACATTAAATAACAATAAGAATACTCTCATAAAATTGCTTGTCAGAAAATTCAAGCGGATTAAAGATACAGTGGATGGCAGCAGGGTTCGGAGGTGGTATTAACACCCTTGGACAAAACCATGGTTAAACCACTGTATTAACATGTTAATACAGGTAAGGAAATTGCCAGGTGTTAAAACCGGCAAGGTGGTAAAACTCGCAACTAGTGAAAACAGTTTTTTTTTTAAATTTGGAAACTACGTGAGCATAAAAGCAAGCATCTGATAAGACAGATTTTTGTGAAAAAACCTACTATCTAAATCAGCGCAGTATGTTGTTACGGTTACAGTAGACAGTTTCCAAAATCAGGATCAAAATATAAAATATGTTGTTCAAACTTTGGCTTGACACTCGGATTATGAGCATTTACAACCCCATTAAATGGTGGTCGAACATCAAAGAGCTTAATACTCTACCTAATATTACCAAGGATCATTTGATCTTTGATCAAATTGTAAATAACCACTTTGTAAAAACCTAACAATGTTGTATGGGCTGACGCCAAATCGACTCAATGAATAAAATTATTATTATTATTATTATTAATACTCTACCTAAGGGATTTGCAGATCTCCTATTGCAACTTTACCGTTTAGTTGCTAGTAGTAATGCATCTGCAGAAAGAATGTTTTCAACTTTTGCTTATATCCAAACCGATTCCAGAAACCGTATCAAACATGAGCGACTTATTAAAATGTCATTTTGCTACCGTACACTTCGAAATCGAATTTACGAGTCTGATGCCCGCGCTAAAAAATAAATTAGTTTAGTTCTTGTACTACCTACAAGATTTCAATTTTAGCAAAATGTGTACCTAATACTATAGAATTGTTGAAATATTTATACTTACTAAGGACGAATATTTGTTTTGGTGCTGTACGGTAATCACTATCACTAAAGGGAGTTTTAATTACAATTTTAGTAGGTTAAATACAAAATTTTTGACGTCACTAAAATTTATTTTAGTTCAAATTTAGACATTTTACTTTAAAACTTGCCAAATTTTGAAACATAATTATTTATATTACGTCCTATACTGTTATAATATTGTTTTTTAAATTAGTTTTTGTTTTTTTACAGTTACATTATTTTATATTTACAACGAAATTATTTTAAATATTGAGAAATAAATAAATGCTAGAAATATAGCGAAATATATTGGCTTTAGTCTAAGTATGACTAATTTTGTAGTTTTGCCATGTTTTACCATGTTAATACACCTTTTGCCATTTTATAACATGGTTTTTCCCGGTTGGCCATGGCAAAACACTTTGTCCAGGTGGTTAAACCGAACCCTGGATGGCAGATAAATGAAATATATTTAGTGGATTGTAAAGCTGTTTATCAACACCACTTTTTACTAAATCCACTCCGTATAAACATACAAGTTAAAAATATTTCCCATGTTGCATTCAGCCTAGTTAGCCGGTGAAAATATAAAGCATGCAATATGCATATACAATTACTGTTTATAATTTGCATTAAATTCGATGTGTTTAAATTTTAAAAAAGTTGTAAAACATTAAGTTTGTATTTGTAAGTTCAGTATTTTTTACTACTATTACTTAATATTAATTTGATCAGTAAATTAGATCACTTGCGAGGATTGGAAATATTTGTATTTCATTAAACTATTCAACTTTCCAATATCGCAAGAATTTGCCGATGAAATACCTTGACGTTAAATTTGAGCAAATTCTTGCAGTTTTATTGTACGCGGCTTTAAATTGAGATACTATTCAAAATATCGGCAGTCATAGTATGTTTGATACTACACTAATTTTTTATTTCTTATACAACAATATTTTGACGAAATTAACAAGTTTGCGTTTTGGTTTTTTAAAATTAATTAGTAATTACTCGTAAAACAAAAATTGTAAAGCTTTAAAATATTGAGAAAGAATAACGACATTCACTTAAAAAAAATCTATTTTAAATATTACATTTTATCAGATGTTCGTCTTTAATTATTTTCTTACAACATGCAACCGCACGAGGGATATAAAATGCATCAAAGGAGATTTTTACAATTTTCAAGTTACAATTAGTTAAATTTGAAAGCCTTAGAAATCATTTCAAGGTTTTAAGTTAATACGACAAAATTTGTAATAGTTGAAGTTTAAAGTCCTTAAAAAATGCTAAAATAAATTAACCACCAATTTATGTTTGAATATAAATGCAACTATCGTTTTAGGCTTAACAGTGTGCCGCAAAACGTTAAGCATCTCGTGAACTTAAGTGACCTGTGTAGTATGCGCTCTACTGTTTTGTAGCTAATTTGAATTTGTTTATGCCCGGTTTTTTGTATTAAAATCGGGCGACATTTGCATGTGTATATAAGTAGTATTTAGTGAATCCGGTCGTGACTTTTTTGGCTTTGTTATCAAACAGGTAAAAAATTTGACATCTGGCTGGCCTGTCATCTCCAACGCTAGGAGTGGTACATTCAGTGACCCCATCATTTAAATAAATAATGCAAGTCATTAGTATAACACATTTGAATGTATGCTTACCATGTTTCGTAATTTAAATTGAGTTAGGAGATATTGCTGTTTGAATTTGCAAAACTGTGCAGTGAGGTTAACCTTTTGGGGCACCTGATTTTCGGTGTTTAATTGTGTACATGAGAACCAAGTTATCTCTAGATTATTTGTGAACGAAGTATACACGAAATAAAATACATGGAAAAATAAAGATCGGCAATTCCGTCATTATCAGTGCGTTTTGGAAACCAGCAATGTTGTAATTCAGTAGCAATGTCGATGTCAGTGGTCAATGTAAATATTATCTGTATTTTTAGCAACATAATTAAACTGCTAACGAGCCGTGTGAAAGGTAAAGGTGTAACGAGTAAAACAGTTGCGAGTTTTATTTACCACAGCATGCGATGCTGTAAGATAGTTATAGGTTAATTTTCTACTGCTAGAAGTTATTTTATTTGCAAACTGAACATTCTAGCTTCAGAACTGGGATAGTTTTTGCTATAACTTACGTTTGGATTACTTTTCGGTTTTTTATTTTTACCGTACAAACATCCTATATCTGAGCATTTAAAGAAGAAGCATTAGACAGTCAGCTACATGAAATTTTCATGCAATTTTAATCTAAATGGCGTTAACCTGCAATATGATTTAATAATTTTGCAGTCATAATGTTCCATATTTTACTAATGTTTGATATTTTACTAAAGTTTTATTTCTCATTCTATAAGGTGGTGACAAACAATTCATTTAAATTAAATTAACTAGTCACTGTCAGATTTCACTTTATTATTGTTGATGGTCCTTTTATTCCTTCATAAGGTTGAGTATGTTTCCAATACTTTCAATGTATTCCACAATTATGCTATTGGAATAAATTGGATTTTATTCCTGAATGTTGATATTAATTGAATTTACAAATGAAATACTCAGCTCCAATTAACAAAATAAAAGCCATTAATTAGGTTCTACATACCCAAGCGAAAAAAATCTTCATACGTAAATCGTTGAGGCAATTTTTAAAAAACGATAAAACATTTGGGACTTATAGTTAGCCCCATACTTTGTACAAAAATGCATAGTACACTATTCAGTAGTTAGCGTATTTGCCCTTGTGCGAAGCTTAACAACGTAACCCCAATCCTTTTCAGGGCGTCTAAGTGGCAAACTTCAACGCCGCTTGAAAATCGTATTCATAGCTGATTACCTGTAACTGTGCCAGTGGTTGAACATCGAAACATGACTAAAACTGTTAAAAAGTGTGCAATGGTAAATAGGTTGCAAGCGGTTACAATTATCATTCCTGCTGTTTTAGTTTTTCCCGATTTGACAAAGATTTTAAGTTCTGATAACCATGTTATAGGACCACTAACGTGGGAGCGTTTTTAAATCCACCAAGCACGGATTTCAATATTTAAAGACATAAACAGTCGTCCTCATCATCTGTATCATTGAGAACAAAAATTAACGCTACTTTATTACCAAACAAACATCGGTTACTACTAATGTTGAGTAATGCTCCATCCAGACTATGATAGGTATACGATTACAGTCAATTGAGGTTGGTTTGCCAATTGACTGTAATCTATTATCAATAACCCTCATAGGCAGTGTGGATAGGTTTCGCGCTTTTCAGTTTAAACTCAATGACTATCATAGGTGCCTATGATCATAGTCTGGATGGAGCATAAGCAAGTTATAGTATTATTTTGAATTTATTTAATACTAATTAATGTCACACATATTATTTACTCCAGTCTATATCTACCTGACCAAATTACTAAAGTTACTAAAGTATTATTTATGTAAATGCAAATGTGATGTCATCATTGATTGAGCGATCTGAGTACTTGTAATTATTTCTAATCTCCTACGTAAAAACCAATAAATTATTTGAAATCAAACAACTGCTAGAAGTAAAATCTTACTTTTTATCACGTCTTACAACAGAATCTTATGATGATAAGCAAAACCTAAATATTTACATGCCACGCCACTTGAAAACAAGTCTGTATTGTATTTGCTTGCAATGTAGGGTTTACAGATTTAGACAATTGAGTTTTGCTTAAAAGCTTGGATGAGTAAAATAGAAATTAATTATGTGAAATAATTTTATAATATATGAGATACTAGTAGTACGGCCCGTCCTGCGGACGGAATTTATCAGGATTAAAAATGCACGTGTAAAGTATATCATACATACATCATCATAGATATACATTTTACTTCATTAGCGAATCTAAGAAACGTTAACAAAACTGCATGGACATGATTAATTCATTAATTCAACAATTTTTATTACTAAAAGGCTCAGAAATTCTTTATTTTGTTTTGTTTCTTTAAACATACAGTCAGTATCAAACACCAATGACACACATTTGAAATGCACCTAATGCAAAATTTAATTTGCTATCAAACATTAAATTGCAAGTTTGTGTATCTATAATATTTTTCAAGGAAATGGCAATTACATCTGGCAAGGAAAGGTATTAAAATTGATATTAGCTGGTTTGAAGTTATTTCCTTGTTTAAAATTCCAACACCTAGCTAATTTAAAGTTATTTAGCGGTGCCTGGACGATACTGTGTCCCTGGACAATAGTGGGAGACAGCGGACAGAAAGGCCGTACAGAAAGGGACAGAAAGAGCGTTATTTGAATTTTTGTTATTATGGTAGATCATATATCCTAAATAAAATATAAATGCATTGTATTATGGGCACAGGTATAAATGGGTTGTAGGTGTTCTAAATGCCCTCGAGATATTTAACGTTATCAATATATTTGCGCAATAATTCAGTCAGTTTTTCAGTCTTGAGTTAGATTTAACCTATTTAACTAATTTTAAAACCTTCTTGGTGAGATAATTGGCAGACGTAAAAACAAAACGCAGCAGTGAAACAACAAAAATTTCAATAAGGGCTTCAGCGTAAAATTCCAACGTCCTTTGTTTAAACCAAACTTGGCCAAAGAATAATTTCTAAAATATACTTAACAAATTCCTTTACGCAAGGGTAAAGTATAATATTAATTACTATACTAGGAGTTTGACTTTATATTCTATATATTAGTTTAATTAGTTTTATATATTAATTTTGATCCGTCTCTATTTCATATGTCTAGACCATGTTTGTATTAAAAATAAAGAAACCCATAGTTTAATATTTAGTATTAAAAACATTTATTGAGGTAATTTAATAATTATGCTTTATAATTTGCAAGAACAACTCACTGGTATTGAGCAACACAAGGTCACTCTTGTTTGGTTAAATCTTCATTAAAGGAATGGAAAAATATTTTCAAACAAGATTAAGCGGTTCAGGCGAATCCAACTTTAATTTTGCAGATAACACAAACTATAAAATTTATTGTTGCATTAAACTTTTACTGTTTACTCTTTACTTCCATTTAAGTGTTAATGAAATAATTCAGATTTAAAAATTAATTCCGAAACAAAAAAGACCCGATTTAGTAAATTTTTAAGGTTTGAGTTGGACTGCACATCTAGCGGTAAATTCTTAGGCTTTGCCTGGACATATAGGTAATTATACATTTTTTTACATTAACTAAAAGGTAATATCTAGCCATTGTTTAAGAGAAAACTGGAAAAAAGTTTTTCAATGTGAAACTAAAGATTTTTGAAATTGTAGACTGGATTTTCCCAATATTCCCCTTTTTCCCACGTATCACGACCGGGACAGGCTGTTGGAACAGGAACGCGACCGGTTCGGTCTCTACAGTAGGAGTTCTTCCTCTTCCTCGACCGCGCACGGTAGACGACGCGGTCCTCGGTGGGCGAGAACGTCCGCGGCCCGCTCTAGTATTTACAGAGAGAGCGACCGGGGAAAGCCGACCGCGCTTACGAAGTTCCTGCTCTCTTAATCTCGCTACACCAGACTGGCTACGAAGAACCCGGTGGCTCGGTAGGGGCTCCGTTGTAATGGATGGGATGCACAATTATAATGACCCGGTGTGTAGGTGTCGGTATGACCGTCGACACTCACACCCGGAGTATGTAAATGATGACCGTAATACTCCGGTGCCCGGTGAAATATAAGTATCACTATAATGCTACTGTGCTGGCTCCAGTCGCGCGGCCAAATAATGCCAATGCTATTTTAATGTTTACAGCACAATGATATCGTCTTTAGGAGTGTTCTTTTTATTAAACTCTGTAACTGTTCGCGATCACTTCACACAATGTACATAATACTCACTCCACGAATATCTAATAATGATCTCTAACTTAATCACACAATTATCCCCTTACGGGTAATTAAATACGATCTCCGAAGGAGAGAAAAAAGAAAGAGAATAAATAAATATATATATAAATAATATAAACAAGATGGCGGCGGGCGAACTATCTTTCCTCACTTTTACTAGACGTTGACTAGCATATCCACCTAGTTGGTTCTCCTCGGAGCGTGTAAAAGGAAGTGAAGTTAAAACTCTGTTCGCCTGCTGAGGAGGACGAGGATCGTACGACCGAGAGTGCCTACGTCATCCTGCTCCACGCCAACCATCCTTCCCAACTGCCCTACTTTACCTGCTATACTCCTAGCTCCGCTCCCCTCCTATACCTACATTCCTCTCCTGCTATACGCAGTGGAAATTTACTGCTTGCACTGACGACGTCGGTTGGTTTTCCATCCCTAACCTTCCTTGTCCTTTTCCCGCTACTGCTATTAATATCCCCGCAGTACAATTTCCCTATTTACCTTCACAATATTCAAAACTTTTACCATTGTTTTATATGTAGACATCGTGGCATCTCATTTTAGACGCCCAAATAAAATACCTTCCATATTAAAATCCAACAAAAACTCTTCAACAGTGGATAGGTAATTGTTCAAGCTATGTATAATAAAATTTATTTTGAATGCACCTGTTACTAAATTTTCTAATAGTTTACACAAAATTTCAAGTCCTATGTTCTCCATGGGCCAGTGATAAAAACTGCGGGTGGAGTATCGTAGCGGACGACTTCAAAGAATTCCCAGACGATTGAAATTTTGTACTCGGCGTTAAAATTATTCAAATTTCTTTTAATAATGCTATGAAATTCAAAACATGAATGTTAAATATGAAATATGAATGTTACAAACAATGTTTCGGTAATAACATTAGGTAAAATGTAATGAAACTTTTATTGGTGAACTTACAGAGTTTTTTAAGTATAAGCTTGTTCACGAATTTTGATTCAATTACAGTGTTATATTATATTTATTCCAAAAAAGAAAAACTTATTTCGACGCCGCTCATTATCTTTATTGGTATAGAAGCACATGGACTAAGTGGAAACAAACAAGATTCATCTTTTGTAAGTTACGGCAGAAAAGTTCAGTCCTACCCTTACGTTCGTAGGGAAGTAAAGAGTAAAGATGAAAGTGTAAATTTTAGTTTCCATATTTTGATTAATGAACATTCAGTTAAAAATTGTGAATTAAAAAATAATTTTAAACAAGCATGAGAAAATTAAGAATACAAAATTGTAAAATCTTAACCTAGATTAAACTAATCAGCACCATTCACTGTTTTAAGTCTTCCCGATATTAATTAATGGATGCGAAACCTATGTTCTAATTAATGTATTAGCCTTTTAATTTTTTATGCATTCGCGTCTATTGTGAGAAAATATGCTTCTGGAAGACACTGCTCTTATTAATTCTTATTAAAATTAGCAAATATTACAACTTATTTAATTTGAACTGATTATTTATTGAAGTATTGGAAGCTTTCCTAAATTTAAGCATAGGTTTTACGATTCCAGGAAATATAGAAATAGAAATATATTGTACCTACATTAATTTGTACTTTTTTAGTTAAAAGATTTTTCACTTGCAGTTTACTTTCAAAATGGAATGAAACAAATCTAATGAAGCGAATGTTATGTAGAATAGATAAAGCATACAAAACGCATCAACATTCGTTTTGTTAAATTTATCAGTGTTTTCTTTAAAACAAATAATTATTGCTTCTGATCTGAATAACTAGTATACTGAACTTTTCCTTAAATCAAACAAATTAACGTATTTTGACGCTATTTTAAATTTGTTTATAAATTAATCTGCAATCTTTATCAAGGGTTTATGCGTCATTGTCATTTGGTATATTAATGAAGTGTGGCGGAAACTTTTAATAAAATAATAAGAAATCGATTAAAAAATTAGCCAAAATAGAAGTCATGTAAGCCTTTAATGTTTAAATAATCCCTATGGACGTCGTTTCTGATTTCAATCTTCCAATAATAAAACGCTTTGCTCACTTTATATTAAACATCTGTAAATCCGGACCAAAAATAAAGTATACAAATTATTAACGATATTGTCCGGCTATTGTACATGGCATTGTGTACAAAGCAGTAAATCAGATTGCTTGTAGGGAGGAGAGAATTGTGAGGATTGCAGTTAGTGCTTTAGTGTTCTGGTAAACTGGTAACTAACTATAACATTACTGAAGAAGCAAAATTGTCAATCTCCAATTTTTACTAATTATGAAATTATTTATCGTCAGTTTTTGACCTGCAATTATAATGTAGATGTTAGATTTGCAGAACAGTAAACAGTAAGAAATATTATCTACCTACTTGCTTATTTCGTCAAAACCACAGCAAATTATACACAATTAAATATCAAAAATTCATATTGGCGATTCGGCTATCAGTGAGATTTGAATATCGGCAACATTGCGATTCAGTACTGATGTCAGTGATCAATGTCAATACTATCTGCACTTTTAGCAACATAGTGAAACTGCTAACAAACGATGTGAAAGATTTAAAGAGTAAACCAGTAGGAAGCTTTGTTTACCAAGGCATGCGATTCTGCAAGTTAGTTATAGTTCAATTTTGTACTGCTAAAAGTTATCTTATTTGCAATTAAGCAATAGTAACTAAACAATCAAGCTTTTGGACTGTGGAATAGTTTTCGCTTTATATATTGTAATCAAAGTACAAAATCCTTAAGATTTTGATTTTATTATTTTTCGGTTTTACATTTTTTCCGTTCAATTTCCATTACCTAAGTACACATACCCATAACTCATGTAGTATACGGAATGTAATTTTATGCTGTTTTAATCCAAATGGCATCAAACTGCAATATTATTAAACAATTCGGCAGTCATAATGTTTATTATTTTATTTTTTTACTATTTCACTAAAGTATTATTTCTCATACTATAAGGTGGCGACATTAGGAAGTTTTTTTGCTTTTTTGTATTTTTTATATTATCAAGTATCGAGATTTACTATTTTTTAAGTTAATAAATATTAAAAAATACTCTGCTTATCTTAAACCAAAAATTGCTACGCTTTGAAATATTCAGAAAAAAAAAATAACGCCATTAGGTTTAACTTTGAAAAGCTATTTTAAATACCTAATTTTATTAAATATATATATTTTTCCTCTTAAGTTTATTTTTACAACAAGAGACCAGTGCAAGTGATAAAAATTGCATCAAAAGAGATTTTTATTAATTTTAGAGACAGTAAAGTAAAATCATTATTTACAAAAAAAGAAATTTATGTTGGAAAAATGTGTTACATCAATTATTTAAGCAAAATGGCTGTTGACATCCCATTAAGAAAATATCTAAATATGTAGTTATAAAATATCCTTGCTAAAATTATAGCATCAATAATCAAATCCGTATTTTATTCCACAAATTGCACAACTCAACGCCGCATAAATAATAAACGTCTATGTTGCTTAAGCTTATTGTTCAAATGTTAAGTTCATAATGGTTGCTGGCCCCATAATACACAAACATTAATAAATGAAAATGTGAAATCTGCAAGTTATGAAAAATATTGGTTAGCATATTATATAATGTTATAACCTGACTGCATGGCCGCGAACTATACAACAAACACGAATACGATTAGGGGATACGAGTAATTCAAGAAGTTTGATTTTTGTAAGGTAACAGTACAATTAATTTCAATTACTCTCTAAACAACTACAGGTAACTAAATTACCTGTAAATTTTGTCTATCATAGTGATGGTCTACGGTAAACGTATATGAACAAGTTAACAGTTACGCAGGAGTTTTATGAAGTGCTCTAAAGTAGACATTTGTTAACGCCGTTTGCGATCTAAATCTGTGTTGAGGAGAACACTTGTGGGCCCATCAGATCAATGGTAAGTAATTCATGTATGTATACTCACGTGGAAGCTGTGCTCTTATTCATATTAAAATATGAAAGAGACTTTTCAGTCAAAGTCCCGATTCAAATCAATTAAATCAAATCAATTCTAACATCAAATAACAATTTGTGACTAGTTGTGAGATATTTACAAGTACATAGCATTGCTCATGTCTGCCTAAAACTAGCTTAGAACTGCATGTAAAGCAGCACAGTGTTCAAATTTCAGCATTTCATGGTCAAAGCGCCGATTTTTGGCGGCTTTGTTTTGTGCTGAATATTACACTTACTACCACGGACATAAATAATTTATCAAAATTTTTTAAAACCCTTGACTGATGTTAACGAGAGATAAATGTTCTTGAAAAATTAAAATAATCCAAATTCAAAAGTTGCATCTAGTTTTATCTGGATTTAAGGGAGGTTTGTTTTTAAGGAAACGGTTTTTTTCCAAAATTTATCAAATTTTATTAGGGTATTATGGTGAGGTAATAGGACCATAACTATTTACTAATAATTGTCAAATAGCAAAAAATTTGCTCAAATACTCAAGGAATATCTTCTAGAAATTTAAAGATTTAGGTTTGGCAAGAAAATTCACATTTTTGGAATTATTTTAAAACTATAATTAAATCAGACACATTAAATTAAGTTTATGGGTGAAAAATAATGTATGTATGTAGTTTACTGTTAGAAATTGTAATCATCGTACGTACCGTTATGTCTGAAATTAATTAATTAATTAATCATCAATAGTTAGTGAATTACGCCATGACTTTCCAAAAAATACTTTAAAAAATTGGGCCAAATCACACGTAATATAGTGCACCTCGTGTACTTTACAAAATCCAACTAGATCAGCGTGCTATTAGAGTACAGGCCCTTTTACGATTTTAGAAAATTTGGTGCGTTAAAACCCATCGTATATTGAATTATTACTTGATGGGTCGACATGAAAACAAGTAATAATGAATGTCAAATATGATTTGTACCTGAAAAAAAATTTGTATTTTGACATAAAAACGGTTTTAAATCTATTGCTAATAGAAACACATTTTTACACAATTAGTTTATATGTTGTTTAATGTGTTTCCTACGGTTAGTTTTTGAAACACTCTATTTCCATACCAGTAAATTTAAACGCCACAGTAAAAAATAAAATAAATATTACTATGAATATTATGAGCAGGAAATTCAAGCAAATCAAAGATGTAGTAATATACTTTGATTCAGCGGATGTCGTTAATAGAATTAATTACTGCAATTCAAAGATGCTGATCAACAGCACTTTTAGTTTGATCAATTCGCTATTGACTTCAATGATTATATATTGAAATTTTGTTATGCCAGTTAAGAAATTCTGTAAACTGTGCTTGTCCTTAGTTTAGAAAACAGTGTATTCCAAACTTAAGAAGAAGGGAAGTATTAGTGCTTACATGTCAGAATTTCGTGGTAACTAGGGCATATATTTAAAACTTCTACCCGTAGGATAATGATTAGTACTTATCCTGATATGACTAATGCAATTTATTTTTAGCACAATGTGGATGATTTTTGTGTGGTCCATAGCAACCCAAAAGATACTTACTACGCTATTACCTTTCCTGATCTTGTTAGAATGGGATGAAGATATGACAACTAGACCTATGTTTGCCACTTGAGTAGCATATCACATGTTATCCTATTGAAATAACGTTTGCTTAGACGCCGCATGAAATATTTTCTTTGTTTTGTCTAATAAATTAATCAAATTTCCTCTCCTTCAAATTCTGGTGACAATAGCTATTAAGTTGCTATAAATAGTAAATCATTTCATTCGGAAATTGGTAATCAATTGCGCCTGTACAATGTTATTCAAAGCGCAATTTCAAGCTTAAGGGGACAACTTTTAAATCCAAACCAAAATATATTCAAAACACTTTGGTAAATTTTGGTAGGCAGCATTGTCCTAGCTTTTTAGCATTATAGTTATTTTTACGGATTTACATAATTTATCTACCTCTTTGATGTAATGAACAGATTTCAACGAACGAAACATCATTTTCACTCTACACTGTTTGTTAATTTTAACGCCACATTAAATAACAACAGGAATACCATCAGAGGTAAACGAGTATGAACATTCAAGCGTATTAAAGATACAGTGGATGGCAGCCAAAAAAATGTATCCAGTGGATTGTAAAGCTGTTAGTTTATCAACAGCACTTTTTATTAAATCCACTCCGTATGAACACACAAATCAAAAATATGTTCCATGTCTCATTCAGCCTAGTTAGCCGGCGAAAATATATAAGATGCAATATGCATATGCATTTACTGTTTATAATTTGCCTTAAATTCGATGTGTTTAAATTCAACAAAAGTTGTAAAACAATAAGTTTGTATTTGTAAGCTCAGTATTTTCTGCTACCCTTACTTCATATTAATTGAATCAGTAAATCAGGTCACTTGCGAGGATTGGAAATATTTGTATTTCATTGTACACTTCAAATTCCCCTTATCACCCGAATTGGCTGGAGAAACACCTTGTGATGTAAAGCCAGCAATTTCATGTAATTTTATTGTAAGCGGCTTTAAATTTTACTATTATTCAAGATATCGGCAGTCATAGTAATTATGTTTAATATTACGCTAATTTTACACTATTATTACACTAAATATTGTTAAATATAGTGAAATGTCTCTGGTAATGAGCTAAGATTTACCTAAATGATTTGTAGTAGTAGTGTGTATGGTGTATGAATAATAAATGTCGATGGTGAATACTGAGAATAAGACTTGTATTTTTAATTGAATTAAACTGACTTTAAATTGACAATTAATAAACTAAAAAGATAAAACGAAAACTGTTTTATGGAACAGAAGGTTCAAGCTAGTTAGTTGAGGGTTGAAATGGATATGATTTTACATTTAGATTATCCTATAGAAATCAACTCGGCTTCCTGCCTAGTGGTCATTCGATTGTATTACATTGTTATAAAATCTCTTTCCTCTGACCTGCATAAATTAGCAAGCTACACAAAATTCATAAATCATCTTTGTCAATAATGATCAAGCCCATTTATAATTTAGTAACTCAATTCGAGTTTCACAAGAGTATTGCACAATACATAATTCCATTACAATTATTTCATGACTTACATCCGTTGGCATAAATAACATTACATCACTGTATACATTACTCATCTAGAGATTCGCCTTAATGAATTATCCTTTTATTACTTAAAAAATGTACAATGTAAATAAATTAATTTTAATCTACCGTATGACTCCCACTGGTCGCCATACATAACAGTCCTCCTCCCCGAAGTAATTCGTCCCTTGAATTACCCTATTCAGACCTTACTTTCGAAAAATTTTGAAATTTTTAGAATTTCTTCTAAATGTAAAATCTAAATAAATTACCTAAATTACCTAGTCTACCTAGACCTACTCGTCTACCTAAACCTTTTAATAAGCCATTAATTTCTTCTGGTCTTCATCGGTCATTTTGTCCAGTCCGTAATTACTTGCAACCCCTTGCGCTCCTTTGCACCTTGCCAATTCGTCTGTTAAATCTTTTTGAATTCTGTACTGTTTCTCGATGAAATCCTCCATGCGTGCTACAGACTTATTTTCGGTTGTATAATTACATCTGGACTTGTCTGTTTTTCCTCTCCAGAGGTCGTCATCGTCAGAAGTTTCCGCCGGTGGTGGCTTAAATTTTTTGGTGAGTCTCCTCTCTGGATTTGGCTATTGAAGTCTCATACGGCCTTCTCTCCAATTTGGTGTTCCATAGCATACGTAGATCCAGAAACTTATAAAAAATACCATGACAATTATTGCGAACCCACCAATACCCATTGTAATCATGTACGATACGTTACCGTCTGACGCAGTTATTGTTCCTTCAATGTTATTTTTTTCCTCTCGAATTAGTGCGTCCTGCTGTAGTAATAGTGTGGTCAGGTGTTTCCTAAGAGTTCCATTGAAATAGGTCTCGTTTGCTGTACGAATCGCCTCGGGCAACCAAGCTCCAACTCCCTGTAGTCGTAGAGGTTTATCGTCATCAGAGTAGTCTGAATCGTCGCTCTCACTCCGTGTAGGGCTGGCTGGTTCCTTGTTCTCATATGGCCTGTACTGTGGATTTAAAATATCTCCAGAAATTATAATAGTATTATTTATAATAGGTGCTGAAATTTCCTGTCGACCCATGCCCATCGCCTTTGCTGCTGCTGTTTGCGCTAATCCACTTGCAGACAATACTAGTGTCAGTCCTGCTGCCTGTGCTGCTGCCGTTGCTACTGCATTTCTAGAGAGAAGCTTATCTTTTACCTTCTGTACCCATGAACTTGGTGGTTGAGGTATCTGTGGTGAACCTGGAGGTAAGGCTGCTGGAGACCATCCTTGATACACAGATTGTGCTTGTGGTGACATCGAGTCTCCAGTCCTGGCCTGAGTATCTGGGGTCTTCATTAATAAATCCCCACTGGCAAAAATTTCCGACCCTCGTGTAAAAGTACCTGCCTTGGGTGATGGTGGATTATCTCCCATTGCATTCTTATGTTTTTGAAAAGCCATTTCCGCCTTGAATCACTTCACTCCAGTCGCCTCCGCTCCCTTAGGTAGATTTTTTATTGTTTGACCTGGACTTGGTGGAAAAACATGCTTTAACATTGCCGGCTGTGATGGCATATTAGCATAGCCTTTCACTCTAGTGCTGCCCTGTTTTAGAATTTTTCCCCATCCCCATGGCTTTGCTATTGGATTTGCCTCTAGTAGTCCTATGCCAAACACCAACATCAACATTAGACACATCCATGACCATTTATTTTGGAAAGTTTTGACTCGTCTCGTTACCGTCGCTGCCCGTGCATGTACACGTAGGCTCCGCATGAGGGCTATAAGCTCCCATTCATAGTTGTTGTTGTCACTTTTCTTTTTCTGTATTTTTGCTGGTGAGGGTGGACTTTGGATTTCTTCGTCCTTTTCAACGCCTAAGACAATAATATCCCAATCATCTTTAACGCTAAAGGGTAAAGGGGGTTTTTCTACCTGAGGCTTAGCCTTTTCCAGTTCCTTTTGCTGTAGTTCATCGCAGTGCTGGTCCCAGACATGCTCGTCTAACGCACGTTTGAGTAGATTCGGCTTTTTCTTGTCTAAATCCTGTCCAGACTGGCTGCTACTGCATGCTACCTCGTCGTCAAAGCTCACTTGCTTAGTTGGTTGAATTCCTTCTACTTTTAGTAAAGGATACGAATCTTTTTTTGTCACAATTTTCTTTATTTCCCTTTCTGAGCCTCGTAAGTTCTGCTTCATGTCCTTGATGGCACGAGAACTGAACTGGACCAGGCCATGCTCCTTCTTTTTCTCCCTGGACTCGTAGTCTGCAATTTCTTTAAATGAATAAGTTTTAGTTTTATCAAATTCGATTGACTTACGACTTGAGGGTCTGGGTGGCATGTCCAGAGTCCATCCACTGGTCGGCTCGCCATGTTTCCATTCCCATAGATTAGAAGAAGTTTCAGTATGCTCCTTCCATTGTTTTCGTACGTCCTCCGTTTCCTTTTGAATTTCTCGTGCTCGTGCCTCAGATCGCCTTCTTGCATCTCGTAGTTGTAGTGCTTTTGCCTTGGAACATATGTTTCTCCAATCCTCATCAGTGGATACGTCTCCTTCCTTTTTACGCTGGTCGTGATGGTACTTAGGAACCCATACACTATCAATAGGATGGGGCGGTGGTTTTTTTCACGCTGCTCCCTCAGTTGGCTGATGGATTTTTCATTCTCCTGTGTGGGTATGTCCTCATCAGGGATGGCGTAGGTGGTAGAAAGTACAGTTCTATGATATTGGTCTAAATATTTTCGGTCTCGCTTTTTTTGCTCGAATACCCAGTCTCCAATAATAGGTTGAAAGCACAAGTCACATTCGCCTCCGATCCCATGCCTTTGTTCGATAGCACGTTCCATTTCTTTAGTCAGTCTGCCTTGTCGAGTCCATTCCTCAATGTCCCGTTTGACTGCTAAGTCCACTTTACGCATAGTTCCTGGAAACAGCATCGCCTTCACCCTCAGATTAAAGTAATGGCATGAGTAGTATTTTACTGTGAACATGGGGTCGAAACTGAATTTTTTACAATATCCTCTCAATACATATGTACCAATTTTCTTCTCGCCTTCCACAATGTATTTTCTATCTAGGTATGGTATGCCTCAAGATACATACCAGGTGGTTGGCTCCTGGGATAATTTAGGAAAGTGAGTGGCAACAAGCTTTGGACTTACATGTCTGTAGGTTTCATTACCGTACACTCTGAATGGGCTGAGGGTCGTCTTCCCCGTTTTGGCATCTAACATCTGTTCTTCTCGCTTTGTTAGTCCATTCGCATTTTTTGTTTCCCTTTCTAGTGTGGTCAGCTCACTCGTTCTTTTTTCCTTTCGTTCCTTACTGTTATCCCTGCGTGTAGATGCAAATCGACTTTGCCCTTGTTGGTAGGCTCGCCCCCCTTCCAGAGAATTTTTCGGCCGTGATTCTCTTTAGTCTCGCTGGGTCCAGAGTTTTTCACTAACGGACGGAGGTGAAATAGCACGTTCCTTGTGGGTTCTGCCTGTCTCTCCTCGGCTCCTGCGGACACTGGGTTTGGCTACGCAATGCATGGGTGATGATCGTCTTGTCCTCACGCTCGTAAATCTCCTGGAGGAGGTTCCAGCCCTCTTCAGGTTCTTTTGGTCCTTGAGATGTCAAAATAAGAATGTTACTTCTTGTTTCTTTCTTCTGGGCGGAGGGGGTGGCGCTACTGGCTGTTCCCTGACGAATGGTTGGTCCTCTTGATAGAATTGAACGATTCCAAATCTATTTAATTCCAGCTGTCTGTTGTGAAAAATCCAGTTTACTCGAAATCTCATGAAAAAATCAAATCCAAGGACTACGACTGGCTCTTAAATATCCATGACTATAAATTCGACATTAAATGTACCTGTACCGATTTGTATGGCAACTAAGGCTACACCTAAAGCTTTACCGGACCCGGTGACTCTATCGATGATTACTTCTTGTTGCGTGGAAATTTTTTGAGTCGTTAAAGCCTTTTTGCTTATCATAGATAGTGAGCTCCCCGTGTCCAGAAGTGCTGTTCTCCATTCGTTGTGTATTTGGAGATCCAAGTATTGAGAATCGGCGTCGGCCGTAGTCATCATGTATTTGAATCCATTTCTGGTGGGTGGCTCATAGTCTGGATGTGGCTCTCGTACAACCTCTCCTTTTCTCGCCTCCACGTTGTCGTTCGAATTTTCGTCTTCCTTCGAGTAGGCTGCTCTCCCTCTGTTTGTATTTCCTCCTCGTTTGCTACCTCTGCCTCCTCGCTGTGTAGTCCGTTCTGGGCAGTCTTTTGCATAGTGCCTAAGTCCTCTACAAACATAACAATCAACTTCTGATTTATCAATACTTTTTCCATTACCTCGGCCACGCCTTCCTCTGCCTCGCCCTCCTCCCCGTTTTCCATTGTCCTTTTGGGTATCAGCGTTGTATTCGTTTTTTGGAAATTTCTGTTGTTCCCTCTTCTTGTCATAGCCTGCCTTGCCTCCTCCATTGGTGTTTAGAAGTTTGGCTTCCAGCGTAGCGATTCTTACTTCGCACTTTTTCACTTCCAATTCGCATGGTCCCATGTCGGTTGCTTCCATCTCTACTAGAAATGTGGTGAGGTCATCTACTGTTTTAAGTCCTCGCCCTCAATAACCGAGTTTGGCTGTCATCCGTGGTGTGAGGACATTTTTGATTTCATGGACCAAGTCTGCTTCAACTGCATGTGGGATGGCTGCTTTAGTGACGTCAATTCTCTCTGAAATGTACTGGGCCACTAGTTCGTCTGGTAGTTGAACTTGCTTCTGTAGACGTTTGTTCAGTAGTTTTTCACTGACAGGGAAACGCTTCACCATTTTGTCCTTCAAGTTGTCCATGGTCAGAGTGGCAATATTTCGTCCAAACCAGGCTGCTGATGTGCGATCTAAGGTATTAGCAAATCTCACAAGTTGGTTGCCTGTTTGTACACCTATGGATAACATTGATCTTACGAATTCGTCTACATGGGCTCCAGGCTCGTCAATTTCCACCCGTAAATTGACCTTTTTGGCTGGTTGCCATCCTGCGGTGTTAAGGTGCTTCATGCCTTCTTTAAATTCTTTCTGTTCTGCGTCCAAAAATTCTTTGTCCAAAATTGCCTGTTGTGCTGCTAATTTCTCGTCTTCTATACGCTGGGCTTCCTCTGCTATTTTAAAAAGTCTCTCTTCCTCAGCTTAATGCTTTTTCAGGTCGACTATGAATTTTTCTCTTGCTTCACCTTTGAGGTGAAAAGGTATTTAAAGGTTATCTATTGTGTCTGCCGTTTTGACTGGTGGTGTCGATAGGGTGGCTGTATTAATCGGTCTGTCTAATTCTGAGTCGCTTAAATCTTCAGTATCGCTACTATTAAAATTACCTTGCCTCGTATACCTGCCTGAAAAATCGCCTTTGGCACTTTCAAAAGAATCGTTACAAGTTTTATTACCTTCGGACTCACTGGCTACCTGCTCTTGTACTTCTCCTGATTTAATTTCTACGTTCTGTGAAGTACTAGTCTGACCTATCTCGTTACCACTATCACTATTTTGGTGTGTTTCGTATAATAATGCTAAGGTAGTATCGTTTAAATCTGATAGTTTCTGTAAGGATTCTAAAGTCTTACTAGAAAATGAAGCTTCGAATTTTTCTCTCTGTGTCGAAGTGATACCTGGGGGAATACACGGTGAACTGGGCTGTTCTATCTCTGTGGGTTTTGTCGGTGGCTGTCTATGATTTAGATATTTGCCTAATATTGATCTACCAATTTCTTTACCCTGCTCTTTTAGTGCTTGTCTAGTGTTGGGTCTCTTTGACATGTGACATTAAAAAATAAAAATATCCCTTAATTATGCTTAAACCTACCAGCTGTATGATTAGCACTAGTCAATCCCAAATTAGCAATTTCAGAAATTATTAAGCTTAAAATCTCAGTTCTTAATACAGCTAATTCAATATTAAAAGCAATATCCTGCGTCTTTTCAATTGTTAAAGTATTTACTAATAAAGTGACTGAAGCTTTTAATCTTAAATTCTCTGCCATATACGGAAAATAAAATTTAAATCAGAGTGTTAAAATAAAATAAATAAATTAAGTTATAAAGATTGTGTGGAGTGAATTTTCTTGGTAGGTAAAGGATTGAAGTCGCAATACCTCCTACACTGCTCTGTATACAAGAAAATTACGATAAAAATTATACTCTGCCTACTCGCGGTATAATTAATAAATTCTAGAATTATAATTACTAATACGTACGCTGTTGTTTGATCAGGACAAAAATGTACGTGCTCATGAGTTTTAAATATTACGGGTGTGTAATATTCCTATCTTACTAATTACGCTGATCTTTGAAAAAGAAAAGTTAGCAAGGGGGAATAATTATTCGTTAACCTAGTAGCTACGGCCTAGTAAAATTAATAAGTTTACTAACATTAATGTTTTAATTACCTAAAATCCGCTTCAACTCGCGTCAACAGTTCAAATAGCTTGTTTCGCAACTTCAATTGGAATCTGTTCACTTCAGCAAATACTCGTCTCTCCCTCACTCAGTATTATTCTCAAATTTCTGCTTGCTTGAATTTTTTCTACGAACTCAGTAGTAAAGTGCGGAATTAACAAATATCCTTAATAAAAATGATTACAAATGTAAATAATTGAAAGATAAAAATTACAAAAACCAAAATAACATTGACACTCACAATATCAAAGCACCATAACCTTCACACTATTTAAATTAAACTACTTCCTTTTTACGTACAAATCAGAAAAATATATAGATTGAAATAAATTTTTTAAAATAAACTTAAATCCTTGAAAGCTTTACTTGAAAAATTATCAACTTACTTTTAAAATGTTAAAAAGAAAAAGTACACTATATACTTAAAATCTCAAATTCTTACGTACTGATTGGCCAGAACCCCGTCTGCTTCCCATATAGGTGCCTGTGAACTGATTTTTTTACTTAATTGCTAGCGCTAACTCAGTTCATTACGCAGGACGCCACCATGTTAAATGTAGTGAAATGTCTCTGGTAATGAGCTAAGATTAACCTAAATGATTTGTAGTAGTAGTGTGTATGGTGTATGAATAATAAATGTCGATGGTGAATACTGAGAATAAGACTTGTATTTTTAATTGAATTGAACTGACTTTAAATTGACAATTAATAAACTGAAAAGATAAAACGAAAAGTGTTTTATGGAACAGAAGGTTCAAGCTAGTTAGTTGAGGGTTGAAATGGATATGGTTTTACATTTAGATTATCCTATAGAAATCAACTCGGCTTCCTGCCTAGTGGTCATTCGATTGTATTACATTGTTATAGAATCTCTTTCCTCTGACCTGCATAAATTAGCAAGCTACACAAAATTCATAAATCATCTTTGTCAATAATGATCAAGCCCATTTATAATTTAGTAACTCAATTCGAGTTTCACAAGAGTATTGCACAATACATAATTCTATTACAATTATTTCATGACTTACATCCGTTGGCATGAATAACATTACATCACTGTATACATTACTCATCTAGAGATTCGCCTTAATGAATTATCCTTTTATTACTTAAAAAATGTACAATGTAAATAAATTAATTTTAATCTACCGTATGACTCCCACTGGTCGCCATACATAACAATATCTTAAAACAAAAATTGTAACCCGTTGAAATAATTAAAAAGAATGACGACATTCAATTTAAATTTAAAAAGCTAATTTCAATATTTAATATTATCAGATTTTTATCTTAAATTATTTTCTTACAACAGGGCAGGGAACCGAAGCCAGGAATAAAAATTGCATCGAAGGAGATTTTTATAATTTTCAAGTTGCAATTAGTTTAATTTTTAAACCTTAGAAATAATTTCAAGACTTTGAGTTAAAACGACAAAATTCGTAATAAATGAAGTTTAAAGTGCTTTTAAAATACTTAAATATGTGAATTAACCTACCAATGTGTGTTTAAATATAAATTCAACTATCGTTCAAAGCTTTACAGTGTGCTGCAAAACGTTAAACTTCTCGTGATCCGTAGTGACCTGAGTAGTATGTGCTCTACTATTTTGTAGCTAATTTAGGTAAATCTGTTTAGGCCCGACTTCTTTTTATTAGAATCGGGCGAAATTTGAATATGAACATACATAGGTAGTAATTAGTGAAGCTAGTCGTGACTTTGTTGACATTGTAATCAAACGAAAAAAAGTTGACATCTGGCTGGCCTGTCATCTCCAACGCTAGGAGTGGTACAGTATAGTGAGTGACCCGATCATTTAGATAAATAGTTCAAGTCATTAGTTACACATTTGAGTGTATGCATACATGTTTCGTAATTTATAATTGAGTTAGGAGATATTGCTGTTTGAATTTGAAAAACTGTGCAGTGAGTTTAACCTTTTTGGACAACTGATTTTCGGTGTTTAAATTATTTGGATGAGAACCACGTTATCCATAGATTATTCGTGAACACATTATACCAAAAATTAAATACATGAAAAAATTAAAATCCACAATTCCATCAACAGTGAGTTTTGGAAATCGGCAATTTTTCAATTCAGTAGCGATGTCGATTTCAGTAGTTAACGTAAATATTATCTGCAGTTTTACCAACATAATAATACTGCTAACAAGCAATGTGAAAGATTTATTGAGTAAACCAGTAGACAACTTTTTTTACTACAGCAAGCGGTGCTGCAAGCTAGGTAGTTTAATTTTATACTGCTAGAAGGTATTTTATTTGCAATTAAGCAATAGTAATAGTACATTCTATCTTTTGGACAATAAGATAGTTCTTGCTATAACTTTATATTATAATCGAAGAACAAAAGCGAAACAAAATTACGTTTTGATTACTTTTCGGTTTAGTATTTTTTACAGTTCAATATCCTATTTCTGAGCGTTTGAAGACAAAGTTATCGAATGTCTGCTGGAATAAATTTAAATGGAATTTTAATATAAATGGCGTTAATCTGCAATATTATTTAATTTTCCAGTCATAATGTTCTATATTTTACTAATGTTTAATATTTCACTAAAGTTTTATTTCTCATACTATAAGGTGGTGACAAAACATTTATTAATTTAAATTAAACTAAATAGTCACCGTTTCAAGTAAAGTGATGGTCTACGGTAATCGTATAGAGAAATAGAAACAATTTAACAGTTACAAAACAAATTTTATAAAGTGCTCTAAAGTAGACATTTATTTTGTTAATGCCGTTTGCAATCTCAATCTATATTGACTTGGTGATGATGAATAACAGATTTATGGTCTAAAGGGCCTTTATATTAACTTATGTGGGAGTTAGAGTTAAAAACAACATTGAAATTCGAAAAAGGAAATAAAACATGAAACAGAATTGGGTTGGGACTTCTCATTTAAAGTCAATAACTGCCGTGGAGTACGTGTAGACTGTTTGTAGCTTCTTATTTCGAAAATTTTAAAATAACTCCTTAACTGAGCACACAAGTATTAAACGCAGGTAAGTATGTAGTTTTTAATTTTGTTGATTAACAATTCACGTCTTCCAATTCTAGGTGTATTTTTTTCATTAAAATGTTGGAACATTTTCAAAATTTTAGCAGTTGCTTAGAACAATGAATAATATTTTCATGTAGCTGAATATATTTATTTATATCAGCCTGACTTTGTGGCCGAGGGGAGCAGTGCTCCGTCCTCGATATCTCGACGGTTCTTTTTTGAACCGTAAGAGAGAATCCTTAGTCAGGTAGCGTTTTTTACGTCTCGTTGCGCAGAAGTTAGTGTTGTGGAAGGGCTTGGTGGGGAAGGGGGGGTTTGAGAGTTTTTCGTGAGCAACTAAGGGGAAGTAATATACGACAGTTCATATGTGTATGAAAACATAGACGGTCGTATGAAATGTGTGTCTAGCAGACCAGCAGTTGCCTCTCCGTACTTAGGTATAGTTGCAATATAGTCAAGCAGACCTTACTCTCCTACCTACTACAAGTCTCCACTCATTCTCATGCTGTGTCGGTATACTTGACGTAATTACGTGGGGTTTAGTGGTCAGGATCAGCTTCTGTGTTTGAGAGATGATGACTCACAGGCGCAGTCGCGGGGTTGGCCAAGAATACTGAACCTGGGATTTCCCAAATACTTAAGAATACTTTAAATATAATCGCAAGCTTTAACAGCCGCACTATCTAATTCGGTGGCCTTTTCTATTCTATACTATCTTCTTTCCTTCGTTCAAAGCTGTGCATTCACCGAGTCTTCATTCATATGGTTTACTCTAGAATACATTCAGCATACAGCAATACAGTGCCGTGATGGGTGTTATGCCTTCAGGCGGCTATACTGTTACAATCAATCAATCAATCATTATTTATTTATATCCAAACACGTAATGAAAAATCAACTTCTTCAGTGTATTATAACTGTATAACACGTTACAAAATAAGCATGCACTGTAACTCTGTAAATTTAATTGTTTTGAAAATTTGTTTAGTTATTTTTCTGTGACATTAACGGGAATAATAATGGAATTTTCCATAACTAATTGGTTATTAGATTTCAAATGAGGTTTAATTTATTCATTAAACTACTTTAATTAAAAGTTTGACTCCGTAAAGGCGATGTGATGAGTCAAATAAAAGATATTGATTAAAAGCACTTATCAACGCCGCATATAAAATAAAAAATAGTCTACTTACTGTTACTTAAGATTTTTCAGAGAAATTTGGTTCATCTGTAACTGTTTCAAATGAATTAAATTAAATCGATGCTAACATCAAGTAGAGTGTCATGACTAGTTGTGAGATATTTAAAAGTGCTCATGCATGCCTGCAACTTGCAAAAAACGGCTTGTGAAGTCGACAAAAGTTTACATGTCAGAGTTCCATGGTCAAAGCTCCTGTAGTCGTTACTTTTCGTTATTATATTTTATACTGTTTAACTACGAATAAACACAAACCCTTACATAATACTGCTTATCCTTACCACATTATTTCTTGCAGTTTTGATCTAAACGGCGTTAATTTGCGATACTATTTAAAAATTTGGCAGTCATAGGTGCGTTTGATATTATACTATTTTTTAATTTCTATTAGTAATACAATAATGTGGTGATATTAGTAAGGTTGCGTTGGAGCATTTGTTTTTTGGATTATTAAATAATATTTCTCATACTGTTATACTTATTACAATCAGTTCTCATTTGTATATGTAGGTACATAATAATTTAATAAAGAAGGGAAACAAAACTTGTATTCTTCATTTGAGGACATTTTTGAAAGGGAATAAGTTATAAATACTATTTAACCGTACAGCAATTCTTCAAAACTACTTGAATAGATTTTTATAAGTACTATTTACATGAATTCTTCAAAATAATTGCGTTGGTTTTGTGTTTTGTAAACGCTACAAAATAAGTATCCTTAATGGTGAAGAATTGTTTTTAATGACATAATGAAATTAAAATGTTTAGAAAAAGTTATTTTTCAATTTTTTAAAAAATGGATTGAGGCTGCTTTCTTCTGTGATAAATAAATATTAAACTTATTACCACGGACATAATAATCAAAACTTTCAAAACCCTTGACCGATTTTAGAGAGAGATACATCATTACAGTTCCACAAAAATCAAAAATAATTAAAATTCAAAATTTGCATGTGGCTTTCTACCACATAACTATAAGGGAGGTTTGTTTTTAAGAAAATGTTTTTTTCCTAAACCCATCAAAATTTATTAAGTTATCACGGTTAATGGGACTATAATTATCTTTTACTAATAACTACTAAATAGTGAAACATTTGCATAGATACTCAAGGATTGTCTTTTCCCAATTTAAAGATTAAGATTTGGCAAGAAATTTAAATTTTTTTAATTATGTTGAAATGTTTTGTAAATCGGACTCACATTAAATTATGTGTATGAGGGAGAAATGATGTATGTAGTTTACTTTTAGAAATTGTATCAATCTTATCTTACCGTTATGTTTGACACTAATCAATTAATTATTCATCAATAATTAATGAATTACGCTATAACTTTCCAAATATTGCTTTAGAAATTGGGTCATATCACATGTAATAGTGCACATCGTGTACTTTGAAAATCCCAACAAGACCTGCGTGCTATTACTGAGCACAGGCCCTTTTATGATTCCAGAAAATTTGGTACTCTAAAACTCATTGTATATTGAATTATTACTTGATTGGTCGACACAAAAACAAGTAATAATGAATGTCCAATGTTAGTACGTACCTACATATCTGATTTGTTCCTACACATTTATGTATTTGGAAATAAGAACGGTTTTAAATATATTGCTAATAGACACACTTTTACACACATAATTTACATGTTGTATAATGTATTTTCTTCGGTAAGTTTTTGGAACACGCTTTTTCAATACTAGTAAAATTTAAACGCCACAGTAAAAAATTAAAAAAATAATGCTAAAATAGGCGGTGAAGGAAATTCAAGCAAATCAAAGATAAATGAAATAATATACTTTAATTTAGCAGATGTCTGAGAATAGACTTATTTCCTGCAATTTAAAGCTGTTGATTAACAGCACTTTTAGTTTGACCATCTAGTTATATTGACCTACTTCAGTATTACTCATGTGTTAGCATAATACTAATTAGTTAGCCGGTGAAAGTTTAAACCGAAATTCACTTTTATATTTTGCATATTTTATTTGTTAATTTATACAGTTATATTTGATATTGTTTTCTAAGCTTTTACATACTTCATGGAAAAGTTAGGTTATATTTTGATTTAGACACTGGGAGTTATAAAAAACAAAATCCTCTCCATTTGACGCAGTGCTAACGACCATGAGAATTATAAGAGACCTAGGAGTTATTACAGAATTCACGTTGCCTTTGTTTAATTGTATGCGCCACTGATACTGATACTGCTATTTAACCAACTGCAAAACAACAATGAATAATGTACTTAAAAAATGTATTAATTGGATTTTGTGTCATTTGGAAACTAGAAATTCCGAAATTCCTAAATTTGACATTGTTCACTTAACAAATATTTTCAGTCAAACTGAATTACTTAAAATTGTTTCAACGCCGTGCTCTATTAAAGGAATCAAGAAACTGCTTCAAGTAGCTTGTGTTAGTTAAAGGTAAATTTGCATAATTAAGGAACCAACGCTGCATCACCACTAGAAAAATTTCCGTTAGGGTACTAACATTAAACTTTAACGTCACTTGAAATTTAAATCAAATTCGCTTACAGATTGTCGAATGAATGAAACAGGAATCACTTTGCAAGCAAACATGTAATCTAGGAAAGTCTGAATGAGTTAACATTATTACTGCCACAAATTATTCAAAAACAAAATTGTCCAAAATACGATGGAAGAATGAGCCACAACATTGTTTTAGCTAAATTTAAGTTGCAACAACTTACGTTGCCAAAAACGTGACCGACGTGAAATATTACATAAATGGAAAACCACTGTCTAATGCCTTTTTGTTATGTTACTGCTCGACGGCCAGTCGACGCATTTGGATTACTAACTTTCACATATCTTGCACTTAATTGAAATACTTGAGAAATCAACAACATCAATGCACTGTACTGCACCATACTACATGTATTATGATCTCATGCATTGTTAAGTTTTCAATTTTATGTCGTTACCAAATTTTCTTTCGATGAGTTTGGATTGTTAAATGTACAACTAGTAATCTTGACTATTAAAATATCTGTAGTCTTATAAAATTAAACCAAGAACCAACGCTTACGCTTCATAAAATCTATTTAACATTTTTACAATTATTAAAGGCAGTTTAAAAGATCATTATAATTATTTTAAGCAAGTTTTTATTACGAATGAGAGGCCATTGCTGCAATTCTGAAATAGCTTATAGTTGAAAGACCTGTGCTGTGTCTGTGAAAATAAGAATTGAAATTGCTTTAATTAAACGTCGATTAAAATGCCTTAATTATATTGTTTAAATTCACTACGCTGAAAATCATCTTCAGGCATCGTTACCTACAAATTATTAAGTGGGTGTTTTTATTCCACCAAAATATTTAAGTTTTGGAATTTATGAATAACCATTTATTCATCATAATTGTAAATTTAGGACTGTAAAATTTACTTATCTCAACGCCGCATAAATAATACACAGTAGCTTTATTTAACTACGTTATGTAAGTTGACCAAATTGATGAATTTTATAGAAAAAGATATTTAAAATCAACACCACATAAAAAATAAAGCAATACTCTGTTGCTCAAAGTTAATAAGGGTTCAAGCTCGTGTAAGTTTTCATGCCAATACCAAGAAGGTCGCTTTTTGCAATTTTTGTATCTGCAGACTGTCAAACTGTCAAAAGCTTAAAAATCCGGCAACCACCATGCTGAACGGCATTATGTATGTTAATGTAATTTATATAATTTGGTCGCCTTATTTATTGTAAATATTAATAGTGAATTTACAAGTAACAAAAAATATTGTTTAGCACATGCTGTAACGCTTGATGACTTTTTCTGGGAACAAAGTTACGATTCACTTGTAAAACAAGCGCTAGAATCATTATTAAATATTCGTAAAGTTCATTTAGCCGCGGACCATACCATACAACAAACACGAATAATATGAATACCTGGCAATACGTGTAATTTATTAGGATTGATTGTTTCAAGATAACAGTAGAAATATTTTAAATAAATCTCGTAAAAACCATTACACCAACCATTTACAAAATTGTATTATTTTAAAAGCGAATTAATAAATGTGTATACAACAAGAAAAAATGTATTTACATGTTTACTAATTATATTTGTAGCATTTAAATGTTAGCAGTCGAAACACTGCAAACGTTCAACATTAATGTGCACTTTCCATGTTAATCCTGTTGGACTAATTAACTCTTTATTTAAAGTTTATGAAATGTAACCATTATTAATTTAAACATTTAAAGTTGCTAGTTATTTTTTTAAGCGCATAAAAACAATTTAACAGTTACGCTGCCATTTTGTAAATTATTTTAAAAATACACGTTTTAACGCCGTTTGAAATCTAGATCAAATTTTTTATAGGTTGATCATCAGAAGGTTGAGAAAAATCCAGTATTTAATCTCTTGTGAGATATCAAAAATGAAAGTATAATTAGATAGTGTGACAAAAAACGGATTTCGTTTTAAAGTCGATACAGGGCACTTGGAGTATGGGATTAATTGGTTTTGTTTTAAGGAGGATATCACTCACATTTTAGAATTTCGGGGTCAGTCGAGTACATCTATTTGAATAAACATGACAAGCTGTATACACATAATAATAATTAACATTTATCCTGGTATGGCATGGCTTATGCAATTTAGTTTTTAAAAAATGTGGATAATTTAAGCATGGTCCATAGTTACCCAAAAGATACAATTGCTAATTTTGATTAAAATTGGAATGGTAGTTAGGCCTATTTTCGCTTCTTGAGTTAAATATCAAAATTATGTTATCTTATGTCAATAACGCGTGCCTAGACGCCATATGAAGAATTTTATTTGTTTTGTCATATGAAATGTAGGATTTATTTCTCCTTGAAACTGAAACACCAGTAACATCAGGTAGCGAATACTTACAACAAATAAGAAGAATATATTCAACAAAACGGGGTTTTAAGATATATCAAAAACGTTGAATAAATTATTAGGACGCAAATTGGACCCTAATATGGTCTACAACAAACAATTATTCGAATAGTTTAATATTTATTATATTGAATTATACTGAGTAATTTGTTAACGTATAACATTATGTTTATGTAGTTTATTGCCAGAAATTCTAACTTTGCCTCTATGATAACCATTAGTCAAGGGGTTTTTCCCTGGCCTTCAAAGGAATATCATATTCATACTGTAAATCTGTATATGAAATGAACTAATAACTGATGGTTTGACATTAAAACAAGCAAGAATGAATGCTAAATGTTAGTGACTATATTTACATCTGATTAATTGCTAAAAGCTTTTGTTAGTGTTTTTACATACAAGATTTGCAAATCTAATGGGGATAAAAACAAAATTTCACAATATAATAATTTTTGAAGATACCTAATTAATTATAGATTTGTACGCAATTTAATTTGCGTGCACCAATTTTAATCATATTAACACTTCTAAAAAGCTACCAGCAACTATATGTTGTATTTAAGAAATGCATGAAATGGATTTTGTGTCGTTTTGAAAATAGAAATCAAAAACTTTGACATTGTTTTTCCTTTTACAAGCATTTTCAAGATTCTTCATCCAAACTGAGTTGCTAGAAATGTTTTCTGCTCTGAACTTAATTTAGGAAATAACAAACTTTCATTCATTTTTCTCATCTCAGTGAGTCAGTGAGGTCCTATGGAAAAGTTGGCAGACGTATAGAAAATATAATTATTAGATTAAACTAAACTTACCTGACGTTTAATCTTAATTATGTGAAACGAATCGTCCGAATATATGACAGTGTAGTAGTCTCCATCTACTGCCTTCCAGTCACAATTTTTTAAAAGTAAAAGCAGGGCGCCCTTCCTCAACTATACCACGCCGCTCATTATTCTATTCATTATTTCACAGTACGGTTTGCGAATATATAACGGGTATCTATAAAACACTTGGTTTATACTATTAACTATTTATTCTTAATTGGGTGGGCGGGTGTAATATATTCGGACGATTCGTTTCACATAATTAAGATTAAACGTCAGGTAAGTTTAGTTTAATCTAATAATTATATTTCAACGAATCGTCCTCTATATTACAGTGTAGTTGTTTGAAGTGATGCAAACCGTGAATACCACTCTAGATTGTTTATGTTTATCATATTTATTTATTTTTGGAATGATCAGCCAAAATATGTTAGTACAAATTCAGTTTACATTTTAATTTTGAGGAACAATAGATAGAACAGATTCAGCAAATGCCGCCTTATTTACAACTGGTTTATTATAAAACTTTGTAAATGTCTGAGAAGTCGATGTCCAGCCTGCCGTACTTCGAATGGTTTCGATGTTAAGGCCGGCTCTGTTTGCTGCTGAAGTTGATGCGTGTCTGGTGCTATGCCCTGAAAATATATTCGTATCAATGCCACTATTAGACAAAATTATTTTTATCCATCGACTTAATGTTTGTGAAGTCACCGCTTTATCAGGCACTTTGAACCCAATAAACAATTTTTGCTCATCTTTACGTAGACTGGCCGTAAATTTAAGATATTCAACTAGTGCGCTTCCAACACAAATATTCTTGTTATTAGGAAAGAAAGGGAGATGAACAACAGGTTGAAGTCTATTTTTAGCACTTGTTTTTATAGGTGACGATATCCTAATGTCTATCCCTTTATCATCAATTTTAATGTCTGTGATTTGGATAACCGAAAAAGTTTGCACTTGATGAGCTGATGTTAAAGCTAACAAGCCAATTAACTTGAAAGTAAGCTGTTTAAAATTCAAGGCTTCTATAGGAGCCAAAGATGACAAGTAGTCTAGCATAGGCTTTGGATCCCACGTTGAGTTATATTTCGGATTTGGGGGTCTTAATTTAAATACGCCTCGAAAAAATCTTGATATGTGTTTGTCAGAACCGATTTCTGTATCCGTTAGGAGAGAAAGTGCGGATCGCATTGTATTAAGAGTACTATATGAACACTTTTTGTTGAATTGAAGCTGTAAGAAAGCTGTGACATTCTTCATTGAAGGATTAAACACTGAAATTGCTTGTTGACTGCAGTAATTCCACCAGTTCTTAAGAGCTCCATCGTATTGTTTCAGAGTTGAGGATGTTATTGAAGAGATCATTGTTAGTATACTTTCATCAGGTATTCCCATCTTGATAAATCCTAACCGGAGAGCTTCCCTGCCACCAGGGTAAGGTGTTGGTGAAGCGGATGAGACGCACTGAAATTAGAGAGTAACAGGTCATGAGACGGTTTCATAAATAATGGCTCGTGTGTAATCATGGAATAAAAAAGTGGATACCATGGCTGTGTCGGCCAATTAGGTGCCACTAGTATTCCCTCAGCTTTTTCGGCGCTGATCTTTTGTAAGACCTTTGGGATGAGATTAAAAAGTGGAAAGGCGTTAAAATCTAGCCCTTTCCAATTTACAGTAAAAGCGTCGACGTACGTCGCCTTGGGATCCGGATACCAACTTGCAAAGGTTTCAAATTTGTAGTTGTTACAACTTGCAAATAGGTTAATGTTTGGAGACCCAAGTTTGTGGCATATTCGCTTAAAGGCCGACCTGTTCAATGACCATTCCTCTTGGTTGGCTGAAGAGCGTGATTCTTTATCTGCGATATAATTGTCCTTTGACGATATATATGAAGCAACAATCCATATATTTCTGGTTTCACACCATTGCCATATCTCTCGAGCTAAGGAGTTTAGGGCAGGAAATTGGATACTTCCCATTCTATTGATGTAAGCTAAAGCTGTGGTGTTGTCTACTCTTAGAAGAATATTGCAATCACATTTGTCTCTTAAAAGAGATTTTAAACTATTAAAGACGGCAAGAAGTTCAAGGTAGTTAATATGGCATGTAGCTTCTGGTTGTGACCAGAAACCATGGGCTTGATGAGATCCCAAAGAGGCTCCCCATCCTGACAAGGAAGCGTCTGTAGATAGTGAGTACGAGTAGTGGACAGGTTGGATTGTTCGGCTACTTAAAGGCAATGTATTAATCCACCATAATATGTCAGCTTGGGAAGCCAAAGTAATTTCTATTATTTTGTTTTAATTATTGTTTGACGTTTTGAATGCTAAGTACTTTTCCCTTTCCAGAATTTTGGTATAAAGCCACCCGTATTTAACAGCCTGGCAAGCAGAGTTTAATGACCCAATTAGTTGAGCAAACTTTCTAATTCTGCATAATTTTAATCCTTGAAATTTTTTAAGTTTTTTGATCAATGTCAATTTTTTCTGCTGGGGTAAGCTTATGGTCATATCTATTGAATTAAAAATAAACCCAAGATATTGGCATATCTGGGAAGGTGTAAGTACACTTTTGGTCTCATTAATGATAAATCCTAAATATTTAAATGTTTGCACTGTTTTATCCAAATTATTTTTGCAAAACTGAAATGTTTTTTCAATACTAATTATATTGTCTAAGTAGGTAACCGACGTTAGCCCTTGTCTTCGAAGGTAACAGGATACTGGCTTCAATAATTTCGTAAAAACCCAAAGGGCTATAGAGAGACCAAATGGTAAACAAGTAAATTAGTAGAGGGTTTCGTCATGATAAAAGCGTAGAAATTTTCTATATTCTTTATGAATAGGCAAAAGATAATATGCGTCTTTTAGGTCTATTGTTCCCATAAATGAATTTTCTGTAATTAGCTTGCTTACAACACGAGTATCTTCCATTTTAAAATGAGGGGTCTCAATAAAAGTATTTAATTTCTTTAGGTTAAGAATAAATCGCATCGATCCATTCGGCTTAGTTACCAGGAAGATCGGAGAAATAAATTCTCCCTTGCATGATTCACACTTGACTACTGCACCTAATTGAAGTAAGTCTACAATAGCCTTGTTCATGGCAATATTTTCATCTAATGTGAGGGATCCCTGTATTGGAACTTGAACCTGTGTAGGTGGTGATATAGAAGGAATCTTATATCCTTTGATCCAACTTAGAATAAACTTATCATTAGTTATTGACTTCCAATTCTTTTCAAAGAATTGTAGTCTGCCTGCATGGCTCACCTCTATTGACGGCTCCGGTAGGGCTTGTAATGAGGTGGTGGTTTGTATGACCGGCGCCCGCCACTGCTCTCCTTGTTCTGCTGCTGTGACGGGCGGTGAAAGTTTAAATTGCGTTTAAATGACTGTTGCGGATGTTGATGCTGATGTTGTGGCTAAGTTGGCTTTTGAGGTGAACGGGATAAGTAAGGTTTCTTGACACGAACTGTGGATTGGATGACTGATTTTCGTATCAATCCTTCAGCTGCTCTGGATACCTCGGTAGCTGATTTAATTTTCTCCGCAAAATGAGTTCCATAAAGAAACTCATCGACTTTGCACTCATCTGCAACTACCTTGTTCTGGTAGCTTAGAATAGGAGTAATAAAAGCCCGACGGGATATTAAAAGAGAGTGATGCAAGTCAGCCATGAGTTTTGCTGAGTCTGTGAGCTTTACTAGTAGTTCTAGTTTTTCTCTGGTATCCTCAGCTGAAACGGCTGGTCTCTTCGAAACCTGGCTGATGGCATTGCTCATTGCGGTTATGCTAGTGCATATTTGAGATCGGTAGAGAAACTAGTAATTGTCCTTCTTTTTTCCAGTTTCGCCCATTATTGCTGCTATTTCTGGGTTAACCTTTGGGGCCACTACCAGTCGACAGTTCTCAGGTGTGGGATATTTGTTTACAATTATTGACTTTTCGTCGGCTGATAATCCTTTTTGTAAAACTTCGAGCCATTGTTAACTAACTGTAGCATTAATGGCTTGACCATACAACTCTTTGCTCTCTTCCTCCCCTAGTGCTGATAAGATGTGAGAGTCTGGGGATGGGTGAAGATTTAGTACGCTTACATTTGCCTCAACATCCCTCACAGGGGTTAGTTTTGATTTCGATGAGCTTCTGCTACGATCGGATGGCAATGAAACTGTGGGACTGCGACGTCCCGAGAATGTAAGTTGGTGAGTCGTGTGTCCTCGATCGGTTCTTTGTTTTCGTGTCAAGTCTCGCGGACGATGATCACGAATCGCATTGTGTGAAGGAGAATTATTTCGATCGCTGGATTCTTCGCGAGAATAAGATCTGTATGAATCTTGTGAGCGTCTGCTGGAATGGGATCGACGATCATTTTCAAGGCGTTCGACTTTCTGACGAAGCTCCGTTAAAAGCTTGATCGTTGATGGACTTGTTGATCGGTGGGATTTCTTCTTATGTTTTCCACCCATTTTTACTGCTAAAGGAGCTGATAAGATTCAAACGATAATTAAATATCTAAAACTCAAACCCGAATGAAGTTATGTGTGCCAAGTTAGCAGTAACATTTTAAAAGAAGTGTAGGTAAATTATCAATAATAATTGGTATGAGTGAGATATACGGATAAAAATCATGTGATTAGGTATTTAAGCTACTATTGTTACCTTATACCCTTTACTTACGATACTAAAATTTGTCTTTTCTAAACCAAACTCCCAGGTATTTGAGAAAATTACAACTTTTCCGAGAGAAATTTAATGTGGCGACTGACTGGAGACACAAAAGGAGAAGAATGAATAGAATAATGAGCGGCGTGGTATAGTTGAGGAAGGGCGCCCTGCTTTTACTTTTAAAAAATTGTGACTGGAAGGCAGTAGATGGAGACTACTACACTGTAATATAGAGGACGATTCGTTGAAATATAATTACAGCAGCAAAACCACAATAGTTGCTTCAATGGCTGCCGTGAAATCTTAACGTCGTTTAAAATTTGAACACCTCATTGGCTAGACAATTCCTGATGGATTGCTACGTGAACATACTGGGGTGAACCTACCTAATTTTAGGCTTGTTCGTATTCAAATAACACATTTTTATGGTTTCCGCAACAATCAAAAAAGACTCTCTTTCATCGCTGTAGATATTATTACTTATAAAAACAACTAATTTAAAAAATATGTAACACAAATTTATTACATTTAAAACATTCAAAAATTAAAATGTGTATTTCAGGGGCAATATTTTAACTAATTATTTCAAAACAATTAAAACTTTCCAATTTTCAAAAATCCTGAAATAACTTTCAACATATGAATTTGTATTTTACAGATTTTGTGAGCTAGAGCGAGGTAAAATTCAAAAATACATGTAATTTAGAAGTAACGCGTGTGATGTGTGATTGCGGCCGAATAACGACGTTTGCACTCGAATATATGAGCCAATAGGTCAATCATATGAGTAGCACACGTTCCGATTAAATTTGAATAATTTGGCAGTTTTAAGTAATTCCGGTTCCTGTGTCGGTGTTATGTTAATCTCCGCTATGTTCTAGCTCGGGGGTCGCGTGACCCCAAGTGACCTGAGTATGGAGGTTTTCACGTTTCGAAAAAGATTGTTGAGAACAGCGTCGTTTCTGATTTCAATCTTACAGTAGTATGTCTCAATCATTACATATTACATCAGCAAACCCGAACCAACAATATTGCATGCAATTTACTATTGGGAGCGTGCGGCTATTGTACATTGGCTTACATTGTATACACATCATTAATACATGTGCCTTGCGAGGATACTGTCCACTACCCATTATCGCAGAAGTTTGCTGATGATACACCTGACAGTATGGGAAATTTACTTTATTGCACTTTTATTGTAATCGGCTTTAACATGTGATACGATTCAAAAATTCATAGTATGCTCGATATTACATTAATATTTTATTTCGCATGCAATAATAATGCGATAAAATCAACAAGCTTTTCGGTATTTTTAAATTATTAATTTGTAATTTCCCTCCACATGTTAAAACAAACAATTGTAAAGCTTTAAAATATTAAGGAAAAATAAGGACAATCGCTTTAACTTTGAAAATCTATTTTAACTGTTACAACTGTTACAGCATAAACGATATTTGAGCGATGATGTTTAGTACAATTTTAAATTACTCTTCTTCACTTAGACTACCAAATAATTAATTTAAAATTAAACCAAATAGTCATTATTAGATAGCATTGCATTATTAGCGATCGTTGTAAGGCAGAAACGTCATTATGAATATTTAATTACGGGTAAAACGTGTTGACGATTAATGGCATTTGTTAATAATTAATAATTGGAATTCTCATAAACAATCCTATACGTCATAATTGAAAATCATAGCGATAAGCAATTATAAAATTCTTTACCGAAGGGCACTTTGGCAATACAAGATGAGCCTATCCAATCAATAAAGGAGCTATCACAAATGGCGCCATCGAAATTTTCCACATTTAAGGACCCACTTACCCTTTTTCGTGACGTATTTAACATTACGTTAAATAGGGAGCTTTTAGAGACCCAACCATACAACCGATAGCGCCATTTGTGATACTTCTAAACTTTACAGCAAAAATTAATTTTAAATAAAATGTGACTGGATTACTTTTTAAAGCGTGCTAATTCTCAAAGTATTACTCATCGTGACGATTAGAAGTAAACTAAGTAAAAAATAAAGTCTTGACAGATTTTTAAATTTTTCGTAAAATTAAAAGTTAGCTCAAAAATCAATTACTAAAAATGAATTCAAAATTCCGTAAGATAAAATTTTAATTGTATTTTAAATCTTTTAATGCATATAAACTTTACGCACGTAAATGTATTTCTACAAACAACAAAAACACACAAAACCCAAAGCGAAATCCGAAATGAATGTTTTGGGTTGAGACATGTTACATCAATTCGCTTCTGGATATATAGTGGACTTATTGGAATTATCGTACTTAAATGTGAATACCTTTAATATTTTAAAGTCCTCAAAACTAATAAAATAAATTAACTACCAATTTATGATTCCGTTTAAGGCTTTACAGTGTGCCGCAAAACGTTAAGCATCTCGTGATCTGTACTGACCTGTATAGTATGCGCTCCACTGTTTTGTAGCTAATTTAATTGTGTTTACGCCCATGGCAGTCATATTGTTTTCACTAAAGTGTTACTTCTCAAGGTGGGACAGACAATTCTTTTAAATTAAATGAAACAGTAACTGTCAGATTGCACTACATTATTGTTAATCGTCCTTTTATTCCTCCATAAGGTTAACTACACTTAGTGGAAATAGGTATGTGTGATTCGGGGTGGTATGAATTAAAGTGCATATAACTCATAAACGGTTCAGAGCAAATAGCATGTAAATGTAAATAAATGTAAGTCACTTTATTAGTTATCAATTGCAGTGCATGCAAAAGCTGTAGTTCAATTCATTCAATTCTCATTCGCGCTTAACTGTAGATGTCACACTGACAGGTTTAAGGGCTTCTCCAGGCCTTCTTCACACCCTCTGAACACCTTTGACACCAAATTGGCAGAATTTGGGTTTATCGGACTAAAGAACATTGCTTCATTGATGAGGTCCGAAAGAGGTGTGTAACGCCCTTTAAATGTCCTACTATACCAGAATTTGACCATGTAGCTAACCCGGTGTGTTTTTCAGGTTAGCGTTATAGTGTGGGACTTTTTTTTGCTCACGGAGTCGGAACGTTAGTCTAAATCCCTAAAACCATGACTAAAGACGTTTACATGGATATTTTGAAGGAAAGTATCCGAAATTCGGCTCAAACCTATACTAAAAAACACATCAAAATTGATCACTGTCCTATTAAAATGGTGAAAAAAGATTAGTCCTGAATTCACAACGAAGCTAGTCGAGTCTGTTCCGAATAGGATTCGGGAGCTTTTTGCCGCAAAAGAAAATCATACCAGATATTAAATAGATTTAATTTTAAAAAAATCCAAAATCACAAATACTTTTTTCACTCATTTGTTTCATAAAATTTTGGCACCTATTTATTTTCTAGAAACCTAGTTGAACTACAGCTTTTGCATGCACTGCAATTGATAACTAATAAAGTGATATACATTTATTTACATTTACATGTTATTTGCTCTGACCCGTTTATGAGTTATATGCACTTTAATTAATACCACCCCGAATCACACATACTTATTTCCACTGAGTGTGCGTTTGCAATACTTTGAATGCAATCCACAGTTACGCTATTTGAACAAACTGGACCTGTAATTACATTTATTCCTGGATGTTGATATTGATTGAACCAACGCATGTAACACTCAGCTCCAATTAACAAAATAAAAGCTATTAATTAAGTTCTACATACCAAAGCGAAAAATTTATTCATACTTAAATCATTAGGGAAATTTTTAAAAAACAAAAAAACATATGGGACTTAATGTTAGCCCCGCACTTTGTACAAGAATGCATAGTAAACTATTCTATAGTTAGCGTATTTGTATTTGTGTGAAGCTCAACAACGTAACCCCACGCCTTTTTAGTGCGTCCAAATGGAAAACTTCACTGCCGCTTGAAAATTAAATAGGTCGCCAACTCGCATTACTGTTACTTGAAGTTGAACAGCTTAACATGATTTAAGAATTCGTTAAGTGTGCAATGGTAGGTAGGTTGAAAGCTGTAATGATTATTACCATGGCTGTTCTAGTTCTTCCTGGTTTGACAAAGATTTTAATTTCTGATTAGCCATGCTATAGGACCACTATCGTGGGAACGTTTTTGCATCCATCCAGCAGTGATTTCACTAATTAAAGATATAAAAAGTCGTTATCATCTGTCTCATTCAGAATACAAATTTAATATAAACAAAAAAATAGTAAGTATTAAAGTTAGACAAATTTTTATTTCACGCTACTTTACTACTAAACAAACATCGCTTACTACAAATGTTGCATTAGGAAGTTTGAGTATTATAATGAATTTATTAAATACTTATTAAACATATACATATTATTAACTCCAGTCTATGTCTACCTGACCAAATTGATAAAGTATTATGCAAATGCAAATGTGATACCAATCTTGATTGATTGAGTGATCAAAGTGCTCGTATTGTTTTCAATTCTTCTACGTAAAAAGAATCCATAATATAAAATTGCTGGGATTAAAATCTTACACTTACCACGTCTTGCGATTGAAGCGTATATTGATAATTAAAACTTGAATATTTACACGCCACGCCACTTGACACACAACAAGTCTGCATTATATATACTGGCAAGGGGATATTTTCAGATTTAGACAATTGAGTTTTGCTGAAAAGCATGGAGGACTAAAATAGAAAACAATTATGTAACATAATAGTTATAAAAAGTCCTTGCTAAAATTATAACATCAATAAGCAAATCAGTATTTTAATCTAAAAGTTGCATAACTCAACGCCGCATAAATAATAAACATCTCTGTTATGAATATTAGAGGATAGTATAAAAAGTGGTAAACAAATGTTGGTGATCCTATTTAACATATTCCGTAATGTTTGAGGCTGACAGCATGGCAGCAAATCATTTAATCATTCAACAAACACGAATACGGTATGGTGATACGTGTTATTCAGGAATATTGATTTTTGTGAGGTAACAATACAATTAATTTAAAATATTCTCTAAAAAACTACAGGTGATTGGTGATTAAAATCACCAGTCGATCATAGTGATAGTCTACGGTACGGTAAACGTGTAGAAACAAGTTAAAAGTTGCGCAGGAGTTTTATGAAGTACTCTAATATACATGTTTGATAACGCCGTTCGCGATCTAAATCTATGTTGAGATTCTGTTTATTAATTCCAAATTCAAGGTAAAAAAGTCATGTATGCATACTTATTTGGTTGATCACACACCAATATTGAAATTCGATTAAGGAAATAACAGAATTGAAACAGAATTGCGCGGAGGCTTTTCATTCAAAGTCAATAACTGCAGTAGAAGTACGTGTAAATGGTTTGTAGCTACTAATTTCGAAAATTTTAAAATTACTCCTTGACGGAGCACACAAGAACTATAGGTAGTATGTACCAAGTTTAAAATTTTGTTGATTAACAATTTAAGTTTTCCAATTCTAGGTGTATTTGTTTCATTAAAGTGTATACTGATGAAACATTGAACATTTTCAAAATTTCAGCAGTTGCTTAGAACAATAAATAATATTTTCAAGTAAATATATGTATATCTATACACGTAACTTCTGTCGTTTTATGACTGTACAATACATAACAAAATAAGCCTGCGTTGTAACTCTGTAAGATTCATTGCTCTTAAAATTTGTGTAGTAATTTTTGTGTGACATTAAAGAGCACAATACTGCAATGTTCTATAAGTAGTTGGTAAGTGGATTTCAAATGAGGTTTAATTTATTTATTATACTACTTTAATTAAATGATGTCCATCTAAATTGTTAATACATATTAATGCAGTGCAAAGATCAACGCCACATAAAAAATAGGAAACTCTGTAAACTGTATTCAAATGTAGATGCGGTGTTACTGTGGCTAGATGTAAGGTTGTGAGACACTTAAAAATTGATAGCAATGAAATTAAATCAATGAACATTGCTCATGTCTACCTGCAATTTGCTTAAAACGGCTTGTGAAGCAGGAAAGTGGTTACATTTCAGAATTTCATTGTCGAAGCGCCGGTTTTTGTTACTTTTCGTTCCTACCTATCTACATAATTTACCGGAATTTTGAAAATTTTGCAATACTGGACCAATTTCAACGAGCCATATATCATTGGAAAGCTACTCACCAGTAGAATTCAAATAACGGAACAGGCCTCCATTATAACAACACGTTTTCAAAATAACGGTCTTTTAATTTTAAAATTCCGCCAAAAATGTGTTGTATGGGCCACAATAAAAAAACAAATTGTATCTGCTTATTTTTGAAGAGCTTTCAAATGATATATCACTCGACAAAATCTTTAAATTTTTTAAATTTGCAATTATGTTATTTCAAAACCATTTAAAAACTAATAACTATCGTGCGGGCACACTAAGTTATTTAGATTTGCCAAATTATTACCGTTCGAATATTAAATCATGTAAGTTTACTGAGTTATCGGTCGAAATCTTGATTTAACACAATATTTAAAGTTTTGGCTGGAAATTCAAAAATTTTAATTTTGAATTTTTGGTTGTATTACACAAATTATTTATAAATAGGATTAATAAGATAACCAAAAGCACATGGCGTGTCTTAAATGCTTCCCTTAACCTGTAAACAAAAACTTGGCAGCAAATTCAAAATGCCTAATGTTGCTGTTAAGGCTGCCACAAAACAAGGGCTTTAGCCCTTGTTTTTATATACTATATTTCGTTACCGTTGTGCAACTACAATAGCTAAACGACTCAGTATACAGTACATGCTATTTTTATCTTTGTTTTTAGATCTTCAAAACATTTTTATTTGTATTTACATCCTAATTAGTATTAATGTGATAGTTATATATTTGAATAGAACCTCTTAGTGCATGTAATGCAATATTATCTATGATTTCAGACGGTAATCTAAGTCTGGATACGAATTCCTGGAATAATTTGGAGATTGATCCTCTCGCCCCGATATAAAGGTCAATAACTTCTATTTCCTTGAGATTTAGTATTGTATTGTATTGTATTGTATTTTATTGTATTGTATTGTATTGTATGAACTTTATTAACGTGTTATTTAAACCGATTTGGCGACAAGCCATTCTTCCATCGGTAACACGGGCTAAGCCACCTTTCCCTAGAGAAGAGAACACTAGAAAGCCCAGAGAAATAACATTTATACACAATCTCTCTAGGACCTGCAACGTACATATCACCGAGCCTTGCAGGATTACCAAGCATATGTTTCAGAATGCGCTTGGGCTGTTGCTTAACCAGCAGGAATCAACCCACTGACTAACCGCCAGACCAACCTGTACTGGTTTAGAGTAAGATTTAGCTTTTCTTTGAAATATGAGACACAAGGTACATAGATATTTTTCTTTTCTTCGTCCACTGTTATTGCTTGCGTTGTTCCATCTTCATACTCCAACCGAACTGTAGGGTCCAGGATGCATCCTTTACGTGTCTCTTTGTTAAAGGCAATAATGTCAACTCGACGATTTGATACTATTTCTGCTACGCAGTACACTTCCTGCCACACTTTCCACCCGTTTTTTTCCAAAGCTTTTGATAATAGGGAGGTTGTGCAAACGCAATACTGGCACTTTAACTTTAGCAATTGCAAAAGAATGTGCGCAGAAGAACGACGCCATGTTTTTACTATTTTCTGTATAGTGATACATGTATTGTAAAAACATTAGAAGTCAATCACGAGCTGGAACGTATTGCTAAAGTACATTTGCAGTACGGGCAGGGATACTGCGAAAGTTGCGAAGAGGTTTCTCAAAATAGAAAATAGTAAAAACATGGCGTCGTTCTTCTGCGCACATTCTTTTGCAATTGCTAAAGTTAAAGTGCCAGTTTTGCGTTTGCACAACCTACCTAATATTTCCCTAATTTCATGATGCCTTTGGCCCCTTATTAAATCTCCTCTTGAGCACAGCCCGAGAACATGACCAAGCGACTCTTTCTCAGCACCACATCTGCGACACTGGATTCCCTCTGTGCTTCCACCCGGGATACTTCTAACTCAGGTTACATTAGCATTTATTGTTTAAAATGTTATACCTTTGGATGTTGTCAATCCTGTCTTATTTTTAATATTGAAATCTTAGAGATAAAGTTAAGATTTTTATTTAAAACGACAAAATAATTACTAGTTAAAGTTTGAAGTTTATAAACATTTATTAAAATAAACTTGCTGCTGTCGTCCAACTTCAATGGCCCAACTAACAAAGGTACGTTACAAAATTTTGCTATACATAGTTTATGCTTGTTAGTGTAATTATTATATAAATTAGAGTTTAAAAATTATTATTCCATAGGCATGCAAGAAAACAAATGGTACACACATATTTGAAAGGATTTATTTAAAACGGGGATGACTATGTATCATCAATCAGTGCACTAGGTTACTCCTTTTTACTTTGTTCCTTAAAATACAAGTGTCTTAGAAATACTCACATACTTTGGGAGGGAAAGGGGTTGTTTTGAGATGTTTTATTATTAATTGACCTGAAAGGTACTGATTTTTCTGTAAATAATGCATACTTAACTGTAAAAACAGGTTCAAAATATTTTAATGTCTAATTTTGAACGCCTAATTTTTCATACACATAGATAATTTAGCATGTTCTATGAGTTTTAGAGGTATTAACGTATTCAATTTGGTAACATAAACGCAATTAACTTTGGTGCGCACAAAGCAAAATAGCAATGACGATTCGAATTAGCTGTAGGACAAAGTCTCCCTGAACATTGTCCCCCCGGTAATTTTACCCGCGGACACTTTCCTCCCAATAAGCAACAGCGGACGTTTTCGGAATTTTATGAAATTCGGAGGAAATACTCAAAATTGTATGTTTATAAAACTTGTAAGGTCATTGCTTTTAAAATTGTTTTTGCTAAGTTTTACGGATAGCTCAACCAAAAGTTTTTCAAAACGCGATCACAATCAACAATTAGACGACTACTTTATTGATATTTGGTGTCAGTTAAAAATCAAATTGCTTACCTTTTGCCTTTCGGTCAAATTACTCCTGAGTTCAGCACGTTAAACTACTTGAATTTATTTAGGTTTTATTATTTAACCGTCCGCCGTTAGTTAGTTGTTGGATGGTGGAATCGAATGAGAACCACTATTTGAGCATGGCGCTCAAAAGTCGAATTTTTTGGGCGGAAACTTTAAACAATTGATTCGAGTCGAATCTCGAGGATTAACTTAGGAAGCTCAATGTTTCTGCTTTGGTTCTTTCTCTTGGATTCAGTCGGAGCAAACAAGTCTCTCGATGACGCTTTGCGTACATCTATTCATTTAGGAACGACTCTATTATTGGGTTGGCGAGGGATTGCCTATATAGTGATACATGTTCCAACACCACTATGTCGACTTTAAGCTTAAGCTAGTGTCGACGGGTAGAGGGTCCAAAGATACACAGCAAACCATGAAGGGGAAGGAAAGTTGTAAGATAGGAAAGAGTGGGGCCAGAGCACTTTCAGTCGCGAGCAACGAGCAAGATCCAGAGCACTAGCATTTAGCACCAAAGGCACGCATCAACAACAGCCAGGCAGCCGTCGGACGCGGCTCAATGATACTAGGGAATTAGAAAGGGATACGAGAACTACATAGGAAAGACTATTGTTTACGCGATGGTATTAGGTTAAGGTATGGATCAAGGAAGGATAGTGGGAAATTCAAACTATCGAAACGAGCTTCCATGGAGTCCCATCCGACAGTTCTTCATTCCACACTCTTTCTCTGTCTACCTATGGGTAGCTCCAGAGAGTGTAAATACTTTGTGCAATGTATTTACAGCCCAACCCGTACAACTACAGAGCCGATCAGGACTAGCCTACCAGAGGTGGTGATCGAACTCTGGGCCTCTGAGCCTGGAAGTCGTCAAACTCCAGACTGCACAGTCCCCTAGCCTCTCAACCATCCTGGCAGGATAAAATATGTAAATACGATGTACATAAATTCTTCAAAAATAATGCATCGGTTTTGTGTAAACGTCACAAAAAAAGTTCCCTTAGAATTGAAGAATTGTTTTAATGAAATAATGAAAATAAAAGTTTCGGAAAAAATGATTTTCCAATAAGTAATAGCTACAAACCAAAATGACAGGCTTCTTTTTAAGTTAAACTTTGGTGAACTGTGTTTCAAAAAAATGAACACTAACGCCACATGAAATTTAAACTTATATAGTTTTGCTAAGCTGCGTCAAACTCTATTGCAGATTTCGCTATGATTATGTTTAAAGCACTACCATAGTGTTGGAAGCTCGCTTTTAGTCAAGTTAGCAAAGAGTTAGTTTAAAACTAACTTAAATAATAACCGTCAGATTCAATGCGTGACGCCTTAGCTCTGGTCGGGGTATAAACCATTTGCCTTGTGGGTGGCTCTGAACTTTATCCTGCATTTCACATTACGGCATTACTTCTACGGTGCTGCTATCAAACAGCAGGCTTTTGTGTAATTTATTCTTGACTGTCAATACAACAGAATACGACTACGGTATTTGCTGGTAACTTATTCAAATATTTCTCTTTAAACTTAAAATCTGTACTATTAATAAACATGTAATCAAACTCATAAATTGTAACTAATAAACAGTTTAAGTCATGATAGGAGAAACTCTTGCGGCTTACTTGAACTAACACGCTACATTTATTTTACATTTTCTTGTTAGTGCGGTTTTTGATCGTTGTATTGATATGTATACCGGGTTTCCTTTATATCGGTACCGGTCAAGTCATTTCGTCCTTAAATGTTTTATACAGAAAACCTAATTTGATTTACAAGCAACTTTTCATCGATACCCTAGCGCAGCGCAGACAAAAATATTGTTATTGTTATGCGCGCCATAACGCAATCTGAAATATTTTCCTTTCTATAATTGTTACAAGACGAAGATGCGACAACTGAAAATTATCTGTTATAAAGTGTAATTTATAGTTTATAACCAATTGTGCGTCTACAATCTACAACAAAGTCCAAAACTCAAATTTACAAGCCAACTGGGAATCAGTTTTAAATCAAAACCACCACAAATTCCAAACTTAAAAAAAAATGGATTGAGGCGTCTTTGTTCTGTGCTAAATATTACACTTATTACTACGGACATACATAATATAATTTATCAAACATTTTAACACGCTTGACCGATCTTAACGAGAAATACATCATAATACAGTTCCTAAAAATACCAAAAATAATCCAACAAAAGTTGCATCTGGCTTTATACCGCATAACTATGAGGGAGGTTTGTTTTTAAGAAAATGAGTTGTTTTCAAACACCCATCCAAATTTATGAAGGTATTACAGTGAGGTAATAATACCATAATTATGTTTTACTATTAACTACCAAATAGTGAAATATTTGCTTGAATGCTTACTCAAGGAACGTCTTCTCAAAATTTTAAGAATTAGATTTGGCAAGAAAATTCAAATTTTTGGAATTATTTTAAAACTATAATTAAATCAGACACATATTAAATTATTTGTATGAAACTGTATAGGTAAAAAGTGATCTATGTAGTTTACTGTCAGAAATTGTGACTCTCTTACTTACCGTTATGTCTGACATTGATCAATTAATTAATAATCATTAATTAGTGAATTACGCCATGACCTTCCAAATAATACTTTCGAAAATCCGGCCAAATTAACATTAAACTTCAACGTCATTTTAAATTTAAACCATACTTGAGTAAAGCTGCAAGTCTGTGATACAGGACAAAATACTTTGCAAGCAAACATGTAAACACTATGAAAATTTGAACTTTATTAACGGTAACTTTGTTATTGCTACAAATTATTCAAAAACACAATTGTTCAAAATACAATGGAAGAATTAGTCGCTAAATTATTCTAGCTGCAATTTCCAGAACTCACACTGCAAACAACATAACATGCGTCAAATATTATTTCAAGGGAAAAACATGCCTACGATTATAATTTACAGCTTTAGCACATGGCAGATTTTATCAGAATCTGATTTATTAACAAAATGCCAATAACTGTCTCATGCCTTTTTTTTGTTACTGCTTGACGCATTCAGATTACTTACTTTCACATATCTTTCACTCAACTAAAATTCTTGATAAATCAATCACATCAATGCACTGTACTGCATCATACTATGTATGTACATGTATTATAAAATCATGCTTTGTTACGTTTTCAATGTTATGTCATCACAAAATTTTCTGTCGATGAGTTTGGATTGTTAAATGTAACATTCTAGTAATATTTATTATAAATAAAAATATCTGTAGTCCTATATAACATCAACAACAAAAACCAACGCTTGAGCTTCATACAATCTTTCTAACATTCGTAAAATTCTAAAGGACAATTTAAATGATAATCAGAAATATTTTGGAAAAGCGGTTTTCACAAAGGAAAGGCCATTGTATACAATTCTGAAATGACTTCTAGTTAAAAGACCTATGCTGTGTCTGCGAAAACAAGAATTGAAATTGTTTTAATTAAACGTATATCAAAAGGTTTTAATCATAATGTTTGAACTAACTGAGGTAGGAATTTCTTTCATGCATCACTCCCTACAAAGTGGTGAATGTGTTTTGGCTTTTGTTTTATCTAAACAATTAAATTTTAGTATTTATGAGCAACCATTTATTCATCCTAAATTGTAAATTTAAGACTTACTGACGAAACGATACTGGCTGAAAACAATTTTAAGATAGTTTTTGAAAACTCCGCAGATTTCTAGATTTATGGTAGGCATTGTGTGAATATTGTGATAAATCAATTCATTAAGGAAATTTTCACATAAAAATGCAACAAAATTAAAATTTTAACAGTTCAATCATGAATCTTGACAACCTATTTAAGTCTATTAACGCCGCATAAACCAAACTGAGAAATATTACATTTTACCAATTTAACGGGTGTTGTAGACGATATACGTACTGTATGATCATAAGACCTTGATTTCACTAGAAAAGTTAACCATTGTTAGCCTTAAGAAACTCGCTTTCAGATTTAACAATGGTTAACTCTGAAAGCGTGTTTCTTAAGGCTAACAATGGTTAACTTTTCTAGTGAAATCAAGGTCTAATGCGTTAGTTCGAATATAAATTATGGTGACAGTGTGGCGTTGGTTCTTGGCACTTACACGCTGATAGGCAGTTTCCTCATCAAACAAAGCCTAGAAGCCAATGTCTGACAACACAACGGCAAGTAATCGATAGACGCATCAAGGAAGGACGTGTAGTCTTGGTAGTACATTGAAAATAAAATGTAAAAAATACGCAAGAATTAGAGAAAATGGAATTATTTTATACCCCAACCTGTCGACAACTTTGAGTTGAATCTGTCAGAGCTTTGATATTTGTTTTGCTTCAAAATTGTGAGTGTAATAATTTTAATAAGAGTTTTTAAAGTTAATTATATCTTACAAGTAAATCGTTTTTAGCTTAGCATTAATTGCCATTGAAGGAACAATTATGTAATCCTTCAACTTTTATTTTCATTAGGTAATTGTTTTAAAGGGGATTGGCATTGAGATCTAAATATTATTAACATGAGTTCTTTTAAACTAGTAGCGATGCTCACTAAATTTTGTGTAAACGTTAAGAAATTCCATAAGATGTAATACATTTAGTATTTTTATTTGAAATAAAATCAATATTGTTATCAAAAATATCCTTTAATTTTTAATTAGAAATCAAAATGTCATGCTTTTTCTAAAGTGCTTAATGTTTAACAAAGTGCATTTAAATCGGTTGACATTGAAGCCACATGAACTTTAAACTAATCGCTAGACTGACGTAAGTAAGGTGGTATCATCATAATTATATGAAGTATATGAACGACTTTGTGTAATACACTACTACGTTACAGGAAAGCTCTATCAAATTGGCTCAAACAGTTGTAAGGAGTCATTGCATTAGTATTGATGGTTCTTGTATTCATTCATAAATAGTGACAGCGTTTGCCAATGCATGAATTCCACAAATTTTGTTATTTGCATGAACTTAATTTAACTTGCATAATACATTAACTAAATGCTCCAGGGCGTTGGTATTGATTGAAACGACGCATGATGAAAGCTCAGCTTGATAAAATTAAAGCCATTAGGTACCGTATTTTCTCTAATACTACGCACGTCTCTAATAGTGCGCAGGTCTTTAACACTGGGTGGTATACAAATTTTATAGTATTTTATTGATTTATTTACAATCATTAAAAAATGTTAAAATCAGTTTTTTATGCATTTGAGTTTTTTTTGCTACTACAAGAAAGAAATCTGAAGTTCCGGAATTCCAAATAGTTTTATTGATACATTCCAATTTTAACGTGTGTACTAAGGAACAGTAACAGATAACAATTCGGCGCAATTCCTTCATGGCTTGTGTGTAAGAAACGGAACCAGTACAACACGACTGGACTGCCATCGCACATAGTGAATATTTAAATGAATTTCGGCAGCTGGGTATGTTGGGACAAAATACAGAAAGTGTACTTACATTCTTCAAACTTTTTTTGGCAAGTACTTGAACATAGATGAGCTGCAAAAAAAATTAAAGTTTTGTAATCTCAAAAACAATATCTATAAGCTGACACCTAGGTTTTAGAAGATTAATAAAAAAATCAATAAAAAAAATATTGTATTTTTTTTGGATTTTCTAAAATAGGAATTTTTCCAAAATTAATTTTTAAACATAAAATTTTTAAATTTTCTAAAACCTAGGTGTCAGTTTATAGATATTGTTTTTGAGATTATAAAACTTTAATTTTTTTGAAAATCGGACGGGAATTGTAGGAGCTACCGGTCGGCAATGATTTAAAAATAAAATAAAAAATAAATGTTTTAAAAATTTTAGTTTTTTGAAATTTCGAGCGTGGCAGGTTTTGAAAAATTGCATATGAAGCTGAAAGCCTAGTTAATTCTGAGCAAACTAACATTCACAATATGCCAGTACGTTGAAGTTGAAAACTGCTATCCTTGGAGCACAATCAAAAATACTTGTTTCGCCATTCAAGCCATGTTAAATATTGGGACACAAAAATTTGTGGCGCACAAACGGTGTGTTCGATTGTTCCCAAAGTTTACACTGCAGCTCATCTATGTTAAAGTACTTGCCAAAAAAAGTTTTAAGAATGTAAGTACACTTTCTGTATTTTGTCCCAACATACCCAGCTGCCGAAATTCATTTAAATATTCACTATGTGCATCGTCGGCAAATCAATCATTAAATTGTTTAGTTTTGGTTTCATAATTTAATTAAATTTACCCTCTTTTCCAACTTGGATTACAGTGAGTTTTGGAAATCGGCAATTTTCCGATTCAGTGGCGATGTCGATGTCAGTTGTCAACTTAAATAGTAACTAAGCATTCTAGATTTAGGACTGGGATAGTTTTATATTAAATAATCAAAGACAAAAATCATTACGTTTTGATTACTTTTCGGTTTTATATTTTTCTAGTATTAATATCTCCTATTCCTTATCTCTAAATTTCAACTGCACAACCAAATTAACCACGATCAGGTTGTATTTCTATGAAGTTTGAATCCAAATGGCGTCAAACCGTCAAACTGCAATACTATTACACAATTTGGCATTCCTAATGTTTGATATCTTACTAAAGTTTTCATTCTTATACAATAAGGTGGTGACATTAACAACTTTGTTTGCTTTTGCATATTTTTAAAGTAATAAATATTAAGAATTGCTCTTCCAATCTCAAACCTAAAGTTATTATGCTTTGAAACATTCAGAAAGAGTTCCAAGAATATTGCAATTTTTAACTTTGGAAAGCCATTTATGATAATCCATTATTATGATTTTTTTCTTGGATTGTTTTCTTACACCAGGAAAGGGAACCAAAGCCATTGATAAAAATTGCATTAATAGAGATTTTGTATTTTTTCAGTAAGACTGTATTATGATATTGGCTCCCACTGCTAAGGATAAAGAAAATCCTTTTCATAAAATCCAATGCTTAAGACCCTAAGAGTGTGTAGAGACCCGAACTATTATTAAAGACCCCGCGTTGGTTGTGAGCGACCCAGAAGTTATTAGAGCCTTCATGATACACTACACTTATGTTTAATTGCATACTACTAACACTGATATCTAAACTAAAACTAAAAATATTTTTAATCAAACACAAACTGAATTACTTACTTACAATTGTTTCAACCCCGATTCCTGACTAAGGGAATATAAAAAATTCACTTATACTTCACATGTTTGTAAAAGGGCCTAACGAAACATTGCTGCAGCAGAACGACAACAATAGCAATAGCATCAAAAACATTTAAACAAACTAAATCAATAAAATGCAAACTTCAACGTCATTTGAAATGTAAATACACGTTGTCAAATGCACCTGACAATAATGTCAAGAACAATCAAACTTTAATATTCATATCAGCTACTTACTATACGTTTAAATGGCACAACTGAATTAAAAGAGATTTTCCAAAACCATGTGTAAATTTATAATCGTTGTATCTCAACGTCAGCGTCAGCTAAACTAAATATCATTAATTATCTAGTAGCACTAGCAAAGGTTGTTTAATTCATTTTATTTCACATTCGTCAAAAACTGTGGGAAATGATCAGTATAAATAATGACAGTTCAGAGGAAAATAGATTTTTAAAAAACAATAACGTATTACAATTTAGCTTGTTATTTGAGTTTCAAATATAAAGAATACTGACTACAGTTTAACGTTGCATACAAAATAAGTCCTTGTTGTTTAAATTAACTCTGTATGTAGTGAGAATAAAACCAGATTTCTGTGATGATTGTATACATAATAAAATGAAAATGAAAAATACCTAAACTATTGTGACTGCGTGGCGTGGGTTGTTTTTGAACTAGTAAATGGTTAATTCCATAATGTGCTTCGTTTCCAAAATTTTAATTTACACTGACGATGAGATATGGATTCCAAAATGAAAAATTTTCCTAGAACGATAAGTAGGTTAGATGCTAGTTTTAATTTTTTTAGTACATACAAACTATCACAGTCAGAACTGTTGGAAGTTGTAACTTCAAAACGGGTGAGTCTTGAAGTCTTGACATAAGAGACATTCATAAAAAAATTGAAATAGTCCAGTTTTGTTCATGCTAACGGATTATAGCGTGATTATGCGTACATACCATAAAATACTTTTTTTTTGAGAATTTGCCATTGCTAATGTTTAAAATACGAAGAAAGTGTATAGTTGAATCCAGTTCTTTAACGCTGCTTACAATTGACTAGCATGTTTAGTGTAACATTTACATAGTTTGAGTACTTATTATAGAATAGCACCTTTCGCAAGACATTAAAACAACATTACAGATAGCCCATTTTATAGCATGTTCGAAATTGCATTTTACTCAATGCTATTAACATGTGATGTATTTCTAATTTTTCGTGTTTGATAGTAGTTTGTTTTAAGAAGTATGCCGGCGCTATTAAATATATAGACAAACAATCATGTGTAACATTTGTTTTAGAAAGACATGTTGTTACAGGGCAAGATGAAAACAAGTTATAGTTGCGAACGTTGTAAAACTTTTCCTGGCACTGGCACTTTGATTTTAATTGATGTGACAGGGAGAGATAAAAACTCAATTTATTTATAGTTATATGGTAAACGTAAAGAGGTTAAGGTGATCAAATTTGAATAAATGAAATAGTTCAATCCCTAAAGAAACTTTTCACATAAACATGCAAAATATTAAAATTTAAACAGGCCAATACTTACAACCTATTTAACTCTACAGTTCAACGCTGTTTAAAAATAAAAACGCAATAACTTGCTGAAGCTTCAGTATAGGTTAGGGGCATGTAAATTTTTAATTCAAAAACCAATAAGGTAATCCCTAAACTATTATTGTCATTTGGTATTAATAGTTTTCAACAGGATTGACATTGAGGTGTAAATATTACTTACAACAGGAATTATCATCGGTATTGTGTGGCTATTGTGCATTATTGATTATTGTGTACACAGCACAGCAGTAAATCAGATTGCTTGCGGGATGGAGAGAATTGTAAGGATTGCAGTCAGTATTCGGATAACTTACTACATCAATACTGAAGAAGCAAAATTTCCACTCTCTAATTCTCACTTATTGTAAAATTGTGCATCTTCAGTTTTCAAGCTCAAAAAGGCAACACTTGTGGATGCAAACGGATAACTTCCTTGCCGCATGAAATACATTTAAAGAATACGTTCTGTATGACATAGCAAATTGATCGCGGGTAACTGTAGTTCAGGTATAACCATACCTAAATAATACAACGCGCGCAACAGTGTACTGAAAGCATTTACAACGTTTATTATTGGGGTTGCTAAAATTGTAATTTCCAAAGTCATGTTTCAGGACCACTATAAGAGTAAAAGTAATCATACGGTTGCTGAAAGAAAGCTGCACTTCCTCAACAACAATTACCTGATTTAAGCAAATTATTTAGATTGTCAGTTGAAAAATTTGCTACACATATTCAACTTTTAACCTTATAGTTATACTATACACAATTTGCTTTTTTGTGGGCTCTAAGCTTTTTTTCTTTCTGTATTTCACATAATAAAGGAAGAATAAACTGATAAAACGTACTAATGTCAGTTGAAAAACATGTTTTATATGCACACAACAAATTGTGCATTCTCCATGGCTGCAAGGCTATTGGCAGTAAGGGGGCGGAGAATCGGCAGTTCATTATCGATAAGGCTATTGGCAATAGATGGTTTTGAATAAATTGGCAGTAGGCACAGAGTGGTACGTATTGGCAGTTGCATTTTTACCCCAAAAAGTTTTAATACTGAAAGTGCTGGACTTACAAAATTGATAAGATTTAAAATAGGAATAAAAATCTGTACAGGCTGAGTGCAAATCGAGTGATTTGAAATCTCCATAAATTATTATGCTATAATTATTATGTTAATAATTAAAATTGAAGAGTGATTGATTTGATAACAATGTTTAAGGTTTAAATTAAAATTAAAAAAGAGTGATAATAGTATGTTGCTACTGTCGAATGAGAGGCTGTCGGCTGGCATTCGTAGGTTTTCCTCTTTTCAGCCGTTGGAAGTTGATTCGCACAGCTTTGGCCGCAAAAGGAAATTCTGTGAAGTTTCTTTTTACAGCTAGACCAAAAATATGTTTGCAAACATATCTCTTCAGAAACGAAGGGCAAGTACACGTAGATTTCTTCCATTCTGAGTGATCAAAGGTAACAATATATGCCGCAAAGTAGAGCTTCTCGAAACTTGAAAATGATCTTCTTTCTGCGAATATGATAGTCCTGATTTTGTCTTCTTCGCCAAATCTCCATGGTCCATCACTTCTAATTCGTAGTACGATGTATCACCATTAACATCAGGAGACACAAGTTGCACTTGGGCTTTACAACTCTTTCCGTGAACGAAACAATAGTATACACTTGTAGTTACCGAAAAATCCCCGATTTTTGTCGTGTTGGAATATCTTTTCTTCCAATTATCCGCAACAAATGTCTGTGCTTGTTTCAATGATTTAAAGGAGTTCACTAGCTTCCATTTATTAACAACTTTTCCTGTTTTTGACAGGCACACTTGAAGAAGCTTGCTCGGACATGTTGCTGTCGAAAATCTTAAATGCTTACTGACTAGAGGAAGCTTTAAGACCCTCTAACTACTATGCAAACGTATTAAAGTTGACATTTAAATGAATGCAATGCATTACTTATGCAAAATATGCGATTAGGAAGAATATTTTTACTACTGCCAATAGTCGGAAAATAAAGAGTGATTTTATAAAATTTAATACTATATTTGCCTCTACTGCCAAAACGTCTTTTTTTAATTAACTGCCAGTTTACTGCTTATATCCTTTATTTTACTGCCAATATCCTTTATGCCATTCTCCATGTACAAAAATTGATTAAATCGAGAGCATTAATATTAAATTTCAATGTCATTTGAAATTTAAATCATACTTGGCTTGTGCTTTATTGTAAAGATAACTGAGAAACTAATCTGCAAGCAAACACGTAAGAACTATGAAAATCTAAACTTTGTTAACGCCAGCTTAGTTATTGCTACACATTATTCACAAAAATAATTGTTCAATATACATGGACAATTAATCGCAAAAATTTTCTAACTTAAGTTTTTCGAACTTACACTGCAAACAACATAAACGACGTCAAATATTATTTCAAGGGAAAAACATTCCTACGGTTATGGCAATAGCTTATAGCTTTAGCACATGGCACTTTTTAACACACTTTGATTTATTCACAAAATGCCAATAACTGTCTCATGCCATTTTATATCACTGCTCGGCGCATTCGGATTAAATACTTTCACATATCTTGCACTGATTTAAAATTCTTGATAAATCAACCACATCAATGCACTGTACCGCACCATACTACATGTATTATCAAATCATGCTTTGCTACATTTTCAATAGTATGCCATTACCTTTTTTGTCGATGAGTTTGGATTGTTAAATGTAACATTCTGGTAATATTTATTAAAAAAAATATCAGTAGTCCTATAAACCATCAACCACAAAAACCAACGCTTAAGGTTTATACAATCTTTTTAACATTCGTACAATTCTAAACGATAATTCAAACGATCATTAAAAATATTTTGGGAAAGCGGTTTTCAAAAATACGAGGGCATAGCATACAAATCTGAAATGAATTATAGTTTAAAGACCTGTGATGTGTCTGTGAAAATAAGAATTTAAAATGTTTTAATCATATTGTTTAAATTAACTGAGCAAGAAATCTTCAGGCATCACTCTCTACAAATTAAAAAGTGGGGTTGAGCTTTTGTTCGACTAATATATTGAAATTTTTGGCATTTATGAATAACCATTAATTTATTCATCATAATTTTAAATTTAAGACTTACTGACGAATTCTTGCTAAAAACAATTTTAAGATATTTGTGAAAAACTCAGTAGATTTCTGGTTATACGGTAGTCATTGTGAGATAATTGTGAAATATCAATCTATTAAAGGTTTTGACATAAAAATGCAACAACATTAAAATTTTAACCGTCCTATCTTTAATATTGAAGACCTATTTAGGTCTACAGTTCAACGCCGCATAAAACAAACTTTAAAATATTATTTGTTCACTGTTATTTGATGTCACAATTGCTTCTTCCATAGCGTAGTAAATTCAATAAAAGATATAGTAGGTAGTAAAGTAAATTATATTTGGTGGATTGTAAAGCTGTTTATCAACAGCACATTTTATTAAATCCACATGATATGAGCTTACAAACTAAATATGCTTTCTATGTTGCATTCAGCCTAGTTAGCCGGCGAAAATATAATTCATGCAATATGCACTAACTTTATAATTTAAATCCGGCTCTGTGGCCGAGGAGAGATTTTCTCTATCCTCGATAAACTCGGCGTTTCTTTTTGATCCGCTGAGCGAATCCTTAGCCAGTAGCGTATTTGCGTCTCGTTGCACAGAAGTTAGTGTAGTGGAAATGCTTGGTGGGGGGAGGTGTGTGAGAACTGTTTGTGCGCAACTAAGGGGAAGTAGTGTACGTTTCCGTTCATTCGTGTGTAGAGACGAAGACGGCGTGCTAATTGTGCCTCGCAGGCTAACAGCTATTTCCTCGTGCAGTAGCATAGTTGCAATACCATTCAGCAGACCATACATTGCGCCCTTCATTCCATAGCATCTGCTATTACTTTCACGCTGCTTCGATATATGGGATCCAATACGTGGGGCACTCATGGTTGGGTGTACTCGTCTGCACTTTGGCTTGGTCTCGAAGTACATTCTAGTGCAAATACCTTGCACTGTAGTCCTCTGAAAGGGAATTCTAATCACTGCTCCTGAAGAAGAGGATAATCTACCTAGACTGCAACAGAGGTCGGCAGTGTTATAGCCACAATCCAATTATAATACATATTTAGTTCTTAAGATACCAGCTGTGCATTGTGACTGACTTCCTTCGAGAACGCTCCATAGGTGGTGTTCAGACATTCGTGTCGTTCATACCGAGGGGAAATGTTTGTTTACATTCACATGCTGATACAGTAACTGCACTGGGTTATAGGTATATGCCTGGAGAATCCGATAAGTGCTACATTAATAATAATAATAATAACTTTATAATTTACCTTGGCTTGAATTCGATGTGTTTAAATTAAACCAAACTAATAAAACATCAAGTTCGTATTTCTAATCGTAAGTTTAGTACTTTCTACTACCTTTACTTCATATTAATTAAATCAGTAAATCAGATCACTTGCGCGGATTGGAAATATTTGTATTTCATTATAGTATTTTACTTTTCGTTCATCACATGAATTTCCAAAGGACCCACCTTACACCTTTCAGTTGAAATTTTTTTCAGTTTTAATGTACGCGGCTTTAAAAAGTGATACTATTTAAAATATCGGCAGTCATAGTATGTTTGAAATTACACTAATTTTTTATTTCTTATACAACAATAATGTAGTGAAATAACTAAGTTTTTGTTTTGGTATTTTAAAATTAATTAGTAATTACACGCATATCTTAAAACAGAAATTGTAACGCTTTGAAATATTGAGAGAGAATAACGACATTTACTTTAAATTTTATAAGCTATTGTATTAAATTTCATTTTTCAGATTTTTCTCTTATTTTATTTTCTTAAAACAGGGAACCGACGCTAGGGATCGAAATTGCATCAAAAGCGTTTTTTATAATTTTTAAGTTACAATTAGTTTAATTTTAAAACTTTAGAAATAATGTCATGATTTTAAGTTAAAACGAAAAAATTTGTAATGGTTAAAGTCCTTAAAAATACTATATATAATATGGAAATTAACCACCAATGTATGTTTATATATAAATGCAACTATCGTTCGAAGCCTTTTGGGACAACTGATTTTCGGTGTTTACTATATGCATGAAAACCACGTTATCTCTAGATTATTCGTGAACAAATTATACACAAAATTAAATACATGAAAAAATTAAGATAGGCAATCAGTGAGTTTTGGAAATCGGCAATTTTGCAATTCAGTTGCGATGTCGATGTTAGTGGTCAATGTATATATTATCTGCATTTTTAGCAACATAATTAAACTGCTAAAAAGCAATGTGAAATATTTAACGAGTAAACCAGTAGGTAGCTATATTAACCACAGCATGCGATGCTGTAAGTAAGTTATAGTTTAATTTTCTACTTCTAGAAATTATTTTATTTGCAAACTGAACATTCTAGCTTTAGGATTTGGAAAGATTTTGCTATAACTTCATGTTTTAATCAAAGTGCAAAATCATTACGTTTGGATTACTTCTCACAAGGGAATGACGCGACATGACCGACCCAGAATTTGGTAAGACCTATTTCAAAAAATCAGGCTACTTTTAAACAGTATAGATCCAAAGTAACTCGAGTGCATTTTGCGTCGTTCGCCTGAAACAGCGCGGCAAAGTTTTAAAATTTGAATTTTTTTAAACTTTGCCGCGCTGTTCCAGGCGAACGACGCAAAATGCACTCGAGTTACTTTGGATCTATACTATTTAAAAGTAGCCTGATTTTTTGAAATAGGTCTTTCCAAATTCTGGGTCGGTCATGTCGCGTTATTCCCTTGTCAGTGTTATATTTTCGTCGTACACATATCCTAAATCTGAGCATTTATAGAAAAAGCATCTAACCATGGAATACACAAAATTTGTATGGAATTTTAATCCAAATGGAGTTAACCTGCCATATTATTTAACAATTTTCCAGTCATAATGTTTCATATTTTACTAATGTTTGATATTTCACTTAAGTTTTATTTCTCATACTAATAGGTGGTGACAAAAAACTCATTTAAATTAAATTAAAAAGTCACTGTCAGATTTCACTGCCTTATTGTTGATCGTCCTTTGATTCATTCATAAAGTTGGCTACGTTTGCAATACTTTCAAAGTATTCCACAACTATGCTATTTGAACAAACTGGATTTTATTCCTGAATTTTGATATTGATTGAATTCACGCATGAAACATTCAGCTCCAATTAACAAAATAAAAGCTATTAATTAAGTCATGCATACCCAAGCGAAAAAAATATTCATACGTAAATCATTGAGGAAATTTTTAAAAAACAACAAAACATATGGGACTTAATGTTAGCCCCGCACTTTGTACAAGAATGCATAGTAAACCATTCTATAGTTATTATAGCGTATTTGCCCTTGTGTAAAGCTCAACAACGTAACCCCACGCCTTTTTACTGTGTCCAAATAGAATCATTCACCGCCGCTTGAAAATTATAAATTAGCCGACTTGCAATAGCTTCGTTTATGGCTGAACAGCGAAACATGTTTTACGAACTCGTTTAGTGTGCAATGGTAGGTAGGTTGTTGAAAGCTGTAATGACTATTATCATGGCTGCTCTTGTTTTTCCCGGTTTGACACAGATTGTAATCTGATTAGCCATGTTATAGGACCACTAACGTGGGAACGTTTTTACATCCACCCAGCAGGTGTTTCACTAATCAAAGATATAAAAAGTCGTTATCATCTGTCTCATTCTGAATACAAATTTAATTTAAAAAAAAATAGTAAGTATTAAAGTTAGAAAAATTTTTATTTACCTCAGCTTTATTTCTAAACAAACATCGCTTACTAATATTGTTGTATTAAGAAGTTCTAGTATTATTTTGAATTTATTAAATACAATTTAAAGATATACCTATTAATAACTTCAGTCTGTATCTACCTGAATAATTTGCTAAAGTATTATGCAAATATCATTGTGATTGTGACACCAATCTTTGAATGAGTGAGTGATCGGAGTGCTTGTAATTATATCACTTCTCCTAGGTAAAACGCAATACATTATTTGAAATTTAAAAAATTCTGCAAGTAACATCTCACACTTTTACATCTTACGACTGAAGCGTATGATGATAAGCAAAACCTAATTATTTACATGCCACGCGACTTGAAAAAATGTATGTATTTTAAAATTTTAAAATAACCCCTTTGCACAAATATTTTGTTTAGCTGTGGCCTCTCATTTCAAAATTTCATTGTCAAAGCACCGATTTTTGTTACTTTTTGTTATTAAATTGTTACTGTTTAACTATCAATTATCACAACGATTTGATGGGAGCTACCTTTTTCTAACAAAGTATTAATTTTTGGAGTTTCAATCTAAACGGCGTTAAATTGTAATACTATTAATACATTCGGCAGTCATATAGCAGTTGTGTTTGATATTTTACTAATTTTTAATTTCTAATAAAATAATGTAATCATACTAGCAAGTTCGTGTTTGAAATTGTTTTTTTAAATTATTAAATTTTATTTTTTCTACTGAGTTTAAACAAAACGTTTGGCGCTTTGAATTATTCAGAAAGAATAATGACATTAGGTTTAGCTTTGAAAAACTATTTTTAATATATTATTTTAATTAATTTTTCTCTTAAATTTGTTTCTTACCATATAGCACTGGAGACAGGGATAAAAACTGCATCATTAAAGAATTTTGGTATAATTTTTGATTATGTAAAATTTTGAAATCTTAGAGATAAAATAAAGATTTTTATTTAAAACGACAAAAATCGTAGTAGTTAATTACAGTTTGAACTATATAAAAATTAATTAATTACGAAACTTACTAATTGTATGCTGAAATACGAATGCAAAAACGTTAAGCGTCTCCTAACTTGGACTCCTTGTGAGCTGAGTATTGTGTGTTACACTTCTTTGAAAGCAATTTAATTGTGTTTATGCCTAACGATTTTTTATTACAATCAAATTTGTTGATGTACATAAGAATTTTATTGAAGAAAGTGGAAAACGTGTTTATTCTTCCTTTGAGGATATTTTTGAAAGGAAATGTGGTGTTAATGTTATTAAACTTCAAATGAATTCATGAAACCTATTTCAATCGATTTTTAAATATAAAGGTGTTGATCTACAACAATTTTAGATTGATCAACTCGGTATAAACTTACCATTTAATTATTCCTGTTTTCATTTTGTTAGTAAGTTAGGTGGAAAAATTATAAAACAAAGTACACTTTTTTATATTTTGCACCTTTTTTTACTTTATATACACTTATATTAGATTTTGTTTTCCAAAGGTTTTAATGACTTCATACGGTAGTTAGATTTAACTTTGATTCAGACCTGAAGTGTTACAAAAACCCAAATCCTATCCATTTGACTCACTGCTAAATACCCTGATAATTATAAAAGACGCAGGAGTTATTAGAGGCTTCACGGAACCAATGTTTAATTACATGCGCTACTCATACTGCTATTTTAACTACTACAAAGCAACAATGGTGTATATAAATTATTTATTAAATGGATTTTGGGTCATATGGAAATAAGAAATCCAAAATTTGCATATTCTTTACTTTACAAATTGTTTTAGCTGCAATTTACAGAACTTGCACTACAAACAGCATAAAAGACAACAAACATTATGTGAAGGAAAAACATGCCAATGGGTACAGCGTATAGCTTATGGCAGATTTTAACAGACTTTAATTTATTCACAAAATGCCAATAACTGTCTCATGCTTTTTTTTTGGTTACTGCTCGGCGCATTCGGATTACTTACTTTCACATATCTTTTACCTAATTAAAATACTTGATAAATCTATAACATCAATGCACTGTACTGCACCATACTACATGTATTATCAAATCATGCCTTGTTACGTTTTCAATTTTATTTTGTTACTAACTTTTCTCTCGAAGAGTTTGGATTGCTAAATGGAAAATTCTAGTAATCTTGACAATAAAAATATCTGTAGTCCTATGAAAATACAACAAAAAATACGCCTATAATAATAATAATAATAATATTTATAAAAAATTTATTCATTTTGTCGATTTGGCTGCAGCCCATACAACATTGTTTAAATATAAATATATTCAGATATAGATTTACAAATTATTGTTAGTCCTTGGTTAGACCTTGTCATTATACAATTAAATATGCTAATAAGGTAAATACGCTTATGCTTTACACAATCTAGCAAAAATTCGTACAGTTTTGAAACATATTTTAAAAGAAATTAAAATATATTTTGAACAAGCAGTTTTCACAAATGAGACGCCATTCCATACAGTTCTGACATGGCTTATAGTTTAAAGTCCTGTGCAATGTTTGAGAAAATTAGGATTAAATTGCTTTAATTAAACGTCGATTAAAAGGTTTTAATCCTATTTTTTGAATTAACTGAGGTAGCAATGTTCTTCTTGCATCACTCCCTACAAAGTGGTAAGTGTGTTTTGGCTTTTGTTTCATCCAAACAATTAAATTTTGGTATTTGTGTACAACCATTTATTCATCATAATTGTAAACTTAAGACTTACTGACGAAACGATTCTGGTTGAAAACAATTCCAAGATAGTTTTTGAAAACTCAGCAGATTTCGGTTTAAGTGGTAAGCATTGTGTGAGTATTGTGATAAATCAATCCATAAAGGAAATTTTCACAAAAAAATGCAACAATATTAAAATTTTAACAGCCCAATCATGAATCTTGACAACCTATTTAAGTCTACAGTTCATCGCCGCATAAAAGAAACTGAGAAATATTAGGATGGTTTTGTGGTCACGTAGACGTAGGTAATTTACGGAGTGAAAGATCATAATACGGTAGCTCGAATATGAAATATTGTGACAGTGTGGCGTTGGTTCTTGGCGCGGCAGTATCCTTATCAAACAAAGCCAAGCAGCAAATGTCTGTCTTTTAGTTTTAATTAGGCAATAGTCACTGAGCACTCTAGATTTAGGACTGGGATAGTTTTATATTATAATCAAAGAAAGAAATCATTACGTTTTAATTACTTTTCGGTATCATATTTTTACCGTACAAGTATCTGATAGTTTTATTTCTGAACGTCTACAACACACGAAATTTAAAAATCGTTACGTTGCATTTTCATAGAGTTTGAATCCAAGCGGCGTCAAACTGCGCTATTATTAAACAATTCGGCATTCCTATAATGTTTGATATCTTACTAAAGTTTTCTTTCTCATAAAATAAGGTGGTGACATTAACAACTTTGTTGGCTTTTCCATATTTTTAAAGTAATAAATATTAGGTATTACTCTCCGAATCTCAAACCAAAAATTATTATGCTTTGAAACATTCAGAAAGAGTTCCAAGAATAATGCAATTTTTAACTTTGGAAAGCCATTTATGATAATCCATTATTATGATTTTTTTCCAAGATTGTTTTTTTACACCACGAAAGGGAACCAAAGCCATTGATAAAAATTGCATCAATAGAGATTTTTATATTTTTTGAGTAAGACTGTATTACTATGTGGACCTGAGAGGTTTTAATTTGAATGGTACTAGACTCAAACTATTACAAGATATACAGTATTTGAGTGATGATGTTTAATACACTTAAATTTCAGGGAGCCATCTTTTAATTGAGCTACTAAGCAATTATTTAAAATTAAATCAAATAGTCAATGTCAGATTTTACTTGATTGTTAGTGATCGTCCTTCTATTTCTTTCTTTAAGACTGACAACATTTCCAATACTTTTAATTTAATCCATAATTATGCTAATTGAACAAACTTTACTTATTTTTATATTTATACTTGGATGTTGATTGAAGTTACGCATGTGACATTAAGATCAAATTAATAAAACAAATCCTGTGTCATTCGAAAATAAAAAATCCGGCAAATGGTTCACTTTAAAAATATTTTTAGGCAAACACAAACTGAATTACTTACTTACAATTTTTTTAACCCCAATTCCCGACAATAGGAATATAAAAAATTCACTTATACTTTGCATGTTTGTAAGGGCCTAAAGAAACAATGCTACAGCAAAACGACGACAATAGCAATAGCATCAAGAACATTACAAAAACTAAATCATTAAAATGCTAGCTTCAACGCCATTAAAAATGTAAATACACATTGTCAAACAACATTGGCTGAGTTCAAGAAAAACACTCAAACTTTAGTATTCATATCAGCTACTTACTCTACGTCTTAATGGCACAACTGAATTACAAGTGATTTTCCAAAACAATGTGTAAATTTATAATTGTTATATCTCAACGTCAGCTGAACTAAATATCATTAATTATCCAATACCTTGAATAGAGGTTCATTAGTTAATTTAATTTCACATTTCTCAAAAACTGTGTTAAATGATCAATGTAATGACAGTTCAGAGGAAAATAGTTTTTTAAAAAACAATAACAGGTATTACAATTTAGCATGTTATTTAAGTTTGAAATATACAAAATTCCGACTACAGTTTAACGTTGCACACAAAATAAGTCCTTCTTGTGTATATGAATTCTGTAAGTAGTGAGATTAAAACCAGTTTTCTGAACTTTTCTGTGAAGGTTGCCTGTACACACAATAAAATGAAAATGGAAAACACCCAAACTATTGTGACTGCGTGGCGTAGGTTCCTTTCGAACATGTAATGCTAAATTCCATAATGTGCGTCGTTTCCTGAATTTAAATTTACACTAACATATTGATTCCAAAATGGAAAATTTTCGTAAAACGTTAAGTACGTTAGATGCTAGTTTTAATTTTGTTTAGTACATACAAACTATCACAATCAGAACTGTTTGATGTTTTAAATTCAAAACGGGTGAGTCTTGAAGTCTTGACATAGGAGCAATTCATAAAAAATTGAAATAGTCCAGCATTGTTCATGCTAACGAATTATAGCGTGATTATGCGTACAAACCATAAAATACTTTTTTTTGAATTTGCCATTGCCAATGTTTAAAATACCAGGAGAGTGTTGAGTTGAGTCCAGTTCTTTACCGCTACTTACAATTACAATTTACTAGCATGCTCTTGGATAAGGTCCAGGAAGGTTGGTTGCTTATTAATCAATAGCTTGTTTCGCAAGACATTAAAACAACATTACAGATAGCTCAGTTTATAGCATGTTCGAAACTGTATTTTACTCAAAGCTATTAACATGTGAGCTATTGCTAGTTTTTCGTGATTGATAGTTTTTTATTGTAAGAATTATGCCGGCGCTAGTAAATATATAGTCAAACAATTATGTGTAATAGTTTTTTTAGAAAAACATTGTTGCAGGGCAATCGATACGTATGAAACAAGTTATAGTTGCGAACGTTGTACAACTTTCTCTGTCACTTGATTTGAATTCATGTGACAGGTAGAGATAAAAACTCAATTTATTTTTAGTTATATGGTAAGCATAAAGAGGTTAAGGTGATCAAGTTTGAATAAATTCAATAGTCCAATCCTTACAGAAGCTTTTCACATAAATATGCAAAATGTTAAAATTTAAACAGTCTAATATTGACAACCTAGTTTACTGTGCAGTTCAACGCTGTTAAAAACATATAATGAAATATCTCGCTACTCCTAATGAATTGGTTAGTAAGTCTCACAGTTTTTAATTTAAAACACAATGATGTGATCTTTAAACTGTTATTTTCATTCGGTAGTAGTTTTGAAGGGGTTGACATTGAGGTGTAAATATTACTTACTATAATTATTATTATCAGTATTGTGTGGCTATTGCAAGTTGTGTACACAGCAGTACATCAGATTGCTGGCGCGGTGGAGAGAATCGTATAAAGATTAGAGTTATTGTTCAGATAACTAACTATAACATTACTAAAGAAACAAAATTTCCTTTAATTCTCACTAATAATAGAATTGTGCATCTTCAGTTTTTGACTTTTATTGCGTGGAAATTGGATTTGCAGCACAATAAGCTGTAAGAAATACCTACTTACTTGCTTATTTTTTTTTAAACAAGAACAAATTTTATACACAATTAAATGTATGAAAAAATTCAGATCGGCAATATGTATAATATATACAAATATATCAAAGCACAAAATCATAACGGTTTTATTCCTTTTCGTTTTTACATTATTTTTTAACCGCCCTAGGGGGTATATGATTGCTTAATCTTAATGCAGTTTTAATCCAAACAGCCTTGCAATGAAACACTGTTTAATGATTTGGAAGTCATAATTTTTGATATTTGTGTATCTCAAAACGTTATGCGTCTCATGACACCTAGTAACCTGAGTAGTATGTGGTTCAATGTTTGCAGGTAATTTAGTTTTGCTCATAGTTAATTAATAATTTTTTTAATAATTTATTCATAAGGTCGATTTGGCGTCAGCCCATACAACATTATTAAGTTTTTACAAAGTGGTTATTTCATAGTTAATTGCTTTTCATTAAATTTACATATTATTCACATCAGAATTTAGTGAAACAATTTGTGACTTTTTCATGTAATCAAATGAGGGAAAAAGTTGACATCTTGTTAACCCGTCATCTCCAACGCTGGAAGTGATAGATTCACCATATAATCAAAGCAAATAATTTAAGGCATAAATAACATATGTATCTAAGTCTATGCAGACCAGGTTTCGTGGTGTGTTATTAGTTAAGTCTTGAGAAATTGCTGCTTGAATTTGAAAACCTTAAAGTGAATTTAACCTTTTGGGACTCCTGATTTTGAGGTTTTAATTATTTAAATGAGAACCAAGTGACCCCTGGAGATGTAAAGTCATTGTTAACTGTGGATTAAAATCTTATAAAAGATAAATTGGTGGAGAATACCGTTTTGAAGAATGGTACCCCCATACCGCGTGGTGAGTTTTACATTTTATAACAAAGTGTACATGACATAGGGTACATAGGGATAATAATATATATTGACTGTAAAAAAGATAAAAATAATCTACCTTTTTAACGAAAATAAAATTTGTGCTTTATAAATAAGCTCAAGTTCATAAAAGCTAATAATTAAGACCTGCATACCTAAGCAAAATAGATATCCAGAGGAAAATCATTGAAGAAAAGTTTAATCGTACAACAAAAAAGTTGGACTTGGCAACACTTTGTAAAAGAGTATACTAACGATAAGAATATACAAATAACAGACCTAAAGTAACTCAAGTGCATTATCTGCAGTTTGGTTGGTTTGGTACAAGAGTATATAGCATTGCACTGTATTCAATAGTTGCATTTGCATATTTGTGCTGGGAAGCTCAAAAAGGCAACACTTGCGGATGCAAACGGATAACCTTATTGCCGCATGAAATACATTTAAAAAATGTGTACAACTTGTCACAGATAGTTGAACCGTGATTGTAGTAGGATTAGGATTTTCGATGTTTAATCCCCCGTGTCCTATCTGCGTGGATTTATCCTGCGTATTCATGTTTACCCGTAAGGCTGCTACATCTGCGGCGGTTGGTAACTTGTAGCTGGTAGAGACGGGTGGATTTCTCCCGGGCCCTGGTTGAGAAACCGTCAGTCTACGTGTGGATTGATCGTTCGTAGAGGCCGAAAGGAAGGGAAACGGGTGACGAGTGTGATTTCCCCTTGTTGGGAAGGGAATTCCTGCCCTTTCATATTGTTGGCGAATTTCATCTCGATCCCTTCTACGTCGATCTGCCCAGGACATTGTCTTTCTTCCTCGAGCGAAGGGAGAGTATTTGCTTTGTTCCGAATAATTTTGAGGCAGCCGCCCACCCAATGCTGCAATACCTCTGGGTTGTCGGTTTACTTCGATGGAGGCGTCCGGCATTTTCTTTGGTGTCGGAGCATGACCTCCCGTCGAAGATAAGTCATATTTTCGGCCGACAACCTTAGGCTTTCCTCCGGATGTGGATGGTTTTGGTACAACTAGGGGAAGCGGCTGTGGAGCTCTTGAGCCGGATTTTAAAAGATGAGAACCGGAGCTTGAAGGAAGGGCAGATTTAGCTGCTGCAATTGCGGCTCTAGCTGTTTCTGCAGTGATCTTTGGAGCACTGATCGTTGAGTGGGGTGGCGGAGGAACAACGGATCTGCGTACGCTTGAAGGGCCTCCCATTATTATGACAGTATTGTTGGGAGACTTTGGCACGTATTTCCATTGATAACCAGGTCGCCCTTGGTTCTTGGCCCGGTAGCCCGGTTGCTTTTGCCTCATATGGGCATGTTTGTTCCGGAGCAAGCGCTTTTCTTTCGAATTTTTCTTTGTGGGTCTGACCGGGACCCATTCCATATTGGGGTCGAGACTGACGGGGCGATTTTTATTTGTTCGCCAGCGCTCGCGCTTAATACGTTTTGGTGGAGTTTTCGAAGGAAGAGGACGCGGTGGCGGAGCTTTGGATGAGGTCGAGGGCACTGGGACTCTCGGACCCATTGAGACTCTTAATGATTTCTGCCGTAAGCTTTGTTTGGGCGGGTCATATGCCTTCTTTATTACTTCTTCGATTCGTTGTTTTTCTTCATCAGTATCAATGGTAGATTCTGCGGAGGATGATGATGACGACGGAGTCAACTTCTGCGGTTTGTTGGGGTTATATGAGTATTTTATTGCCAGCTTTAATCGTTCCCTTTTTTCTTCGGAGTCGCTGGATGATGAAGAAGATGACGATGAACGTGAAGATGAGGAAGACATCTAATTAAAGAAAGAGAAGGGAAGAAAAACTGGAAATGATTAAATTGTTCACTCTTTGAAAGTTCGTAGTACGTTGTTGGTAGGACTTTATTGGTATGACGGATTTCGTAGTTTGTCCACTTTTGGTGGGGTGTGTTTCGTAGGCAGAAGATTTACTTTACATGCAGATGCGTTTGTATGAATAATATGTAATTATTAATGAATGATTTGAATTTGAGTATCATAAGAATAGTGCGATAAAAAAAGCGAAGTGACAGTAGTTTACAAAATATCAGTTCAGTTTGGAATCAGCTCCTGGCATTAAACAATTTGAATGACAAGCCCAGTCAGATTGTAGGCGATGTACTTAGTACTTGTGCTGCTGCTATTGCTCCCTCATTAGCATCCGAGAGGTCGATGCGAACATTAACATTTTACTCAGTTTTTACGACAGCTGGATTTGATTCTAGCTCAAATTGGATATGAACAATTGTGGTTCTTGACAGACGATATATAATATACCTTTTGAGGAGTAGAAACTTTTACTTTTGTATGAGTGCTAAATCATTTTATGTAGGTATTATTAGTAATTCAATCAAAATTTACCTGGGTATGCGATCGTTATGTATTTTGTATCTTTATATAAACGATGGAGTAGAGTTTTTTTAATTTTTTTTTATGCAATGACTAGGGCGCGCCAATCCGGAAATTCCGGATGAATCCGGAAATGCGTATGACATAGTGACTTGCCACTAAAGTAACTTTTATAAAGTTAGATGAGCCAGAAAATGAAAAAAAAATCGGAAAAATCCGGAAATTCCGGAAATTTGAAAAAAATCCGGAAAATCCGGAAAACATCAGGAATTTTGAAAAAATATTGAAATTCACAAGTTTTTAAAATATGTTACTTGTGTGAAGATCGAATTCATGTTACAATTTTAATGTTTTTATTAGTGTTATAAACTTGAGTGCACACTATGACGCTTTGGTGGACTTTGACGTTGATTCATATTCTATGCTAGTAAATTACACACTACTTCTGCGTAACATCTAATGCGTTTGTAAGAAATAGCCTTGAAATACAGTATTCTACTACCAGCAAGTCAAGCAGTGTTTAGTACTTTTCAAGATTCAAATTCCTATTGAAGAATTTCGAATCATAATCAGGCCATTCGTTTTGAACTTTTCGTCCTAAAATCCGGCTAACTGTGCTAACACGAGTTCGAGATTTTCCAAATTCAGGTTTAAAGGTAAAAACAGAAAAACTGTAACTGTGGTGGTTTGGTGTTGCAGTTTTGAAGCATTGAAGGTATTGTTTGCAATGCAATGATGATTTTTAGTATTAACATAGTCGAAATTTAGTTTTGTTGTTTCGTATTATCAATTGTATAGTTTTTACAATGTTATTACAACAGCTAGTTATGTTTTTAAAATAAAAGTATTAATTGAAAAAAAAACAAAATAATATTGTTTCGCTATTTGACGCGGCCTGGCAATGACCAACGGCCCTTTTAAGGGCCACCATTTACTCCAAAGAGCAAATATTCTGCCTACGAAACAGGTCCCACGAAAAGTGGACACACTACGAAACACGCTTTTACCTACGAAAACATTCCTACGAACCAGCCACTACGAACACTGAAGATACCAGAAAGCTGCCCTACCTCTACAACAATTACCCTTTTATTTGAGCAAATTATTGAGATTGTCAGGTGAAAAATGGGCATGAATTGTTGTAATTAAAAATTACAGCTCATAATTTGTGTTACGTTGTGTGTTAAGTGGCACGAAAACTGATTTTAACTGTAATTAAATCTAGTTACCGCACGATTTAAATCTGGATTATATAATAATAATAATTTATTCATTAAGTCGATTTGGCGTCAGCCCATACAACATTCAAATCTGGATTATATCACAAAACCTATAAGAGAGGTTTGGTTTTATAAAAGTTATGCTTTCTAAAACCCAAAGAAATTTTGTTAGGGTATTACGGTGACACAATTTGGCCCTAATTATCGTTTACTTATAACTACCGAATGGTAAAACACTTTTGTCAATACCAGAGGTCTGTCTTTTCAAAAATTAAAGATTTTGATTTGACAAGAAGATAGTTTTTGAAAACGTAGTAGATTTATGGTTATACGGTGGTAATGGTGAGGCAATTGTGGTAGATCAATCCATAAAAGGTTTTCACATAGAAATGAATCAACGTTAAAATTTTAACCGTCTAATCTTGACTATTGAACACCTATTTAAGTCTAAAGTTCAACGCCGCATAAAACAAACTATAAAATAGTATTTGTTTTTGTAACAGATGTTTCTTCGAATTCTTTTACCAGAGCAGCTTACCAACCATGAAAATTTTCAACTATGAAATATTGTGACCGTGTGGCGTTGGTTCTTGGCACTTACAAGCTTATCGTCAGTTTGCTGGTAAACCAAAGCGAAATAGCAATTGCTGTCATCACAACGGCAAGTAATCGGAAAATGCATAATGGAAAAACACACGGTCCCGGTAGCTCATTGAAGACAAAGTGTAAATTTAAATATGCAACATTTGCAGAAAATTGAATTATTTTATACCCTAATCTGTCGTCCATTTTGAGCTGCATGTCACAGAACTTTATAATTTGCTTCACTTCCAAAATTTTAATGTAATAATTTTTACTAAAGTCCAGATTTTTTCAGGTTAATAATTATATCTCACAAGTAAATTTTGGTTTTAGTTTAACATTATTTATGAAGTATTATCATTCAAAGGGCAGTTATGTAATCCTTTAACTTTTATTTTCATTTGGGAGTTGGTTTGAAGGGGATTGAAATTGAGATGTAAACATTATTAAAATGCGTTCTTTTAGGCTATAAGCTAATGACGATGATGTGCACTAGATTTTGTGTAAACGTTCAGAAGGAAATTCCATAACAAGTAATCAATTTTGGTGTTTTTAAATGTAATAATGAAAATCAAACTTTGGTCGAAATTATTCTTTAATTTTAAAAAATTTGAAATCAGAATGTCATGTTTTTTTCCAAATTAATCAATATTTAACAAATTGTATTTGAATTGGTTGGCATTAAAGCCACATCTTTGAATACTTGAACTCCACATTTTGTTAATCGCACAAACTTAATTTAACTTACATTAATTATATATTCCAGGTCGTTGGTGTTGATAAAAGTAGCGCATACGCATGTAACATTAAGTTCTAACTAATAAAATAAACGCTATTAATTAGGTCCTACATACCTAAGTAAAACATATATCCATAGGTGTCACTGAAAAACAATTTAGGAGAACAACAACAAAGTTGGGACTCATTTTCAGCCTCACTTTGTACAAGAATATATTGTATCCTATTCTATAGTTAGCGTATCAGTATTTATCCTTGTGTGAAGCTCAAAAGCTCAACAAGGCAATCCTACGCCCTTTTAGTGCGTTCAAACGAAAAATTTTACTGCCGCTTGAAATTTTTTAGGATATCCAACAAACACTTGTAAATGAAGAAGTAGAACAGCGAAACATGATTAATATACCGTTAAGGGTGCAGTTGTGGGTGATAAGGTTGAAAGCGGTTATAGTTATCATTATTGCTGTTCACGTTTTCCCCGATTTTACAAAGATTCTAATTTCTTCCAATTTTTAACTTCGATAAACTGTTTGTGAAGATTAGTGACTGCATTTTAACGTCGCACACAAAATAAGTACTAGCTGTTTGTCATGACAGGTTATAGCGAGAATGAAATTCAGTTTTCTGTGATGATCGAAGGTATACAAAATGAAAACACTCAAACTAATGTGACTGACTGCGTGGATTCCTTTCCTTTGGAACCAGTAATTCTAAATGCCGTAATGTGCTTCTTTCTCCCTAATTTAATTTACAATTAAATATCAACTCGTGTAAACGGTAAGTATCAGTAAGTCAATTAGGTGATGTGTTAGTTTCAATTGAATTAAAAATAAATTACTTAGATACTATAAAACTAAAGGGTATGTTACCTACAAACTAAAATTGTTGTAAGGCTTTTCGGGGCACATTGAGATATTGATTCCAAAATGCAAACTTTTCCTAACACGATGAGTAGGTTAGACTAGACGTTAGTTTAAATTTCTTTTAGTACATACCAGCTATCACAATCTAAACTGTTTGATGTTGTAAATTTAACTATTATTCTACTAATTATTGTGTGGAAACTTAGAATTCACATGGGTGCCACATATTCGAAACTATTTTGCAAATTTTGTGAGGCAGCTGGCAGCTGCAATTAGTAATTTTCCTGTTCATGTTGTTATACTTATCACTTGCATATACATAGTGTCTGAAAAACGCATAAACGATTTCAACGATATATATGTATATCATATTAAAGCAAACTACCATATCTTACCATATTATGGCTGACATTAATTAAGGGATTAAACAACAGCTTTTCAGAGGATAATTCAGAAAAATATGCCGTATCTCGTGTAGTAGTGCACCAAGTCGTGTACTTTGAAAATTTTAACCTAGCAGAGCCGTGTACAAATACAGGCCCGTGTGCTATTGCAGAAAGTTTGAATCTCTAAATCCCTACTAAATCTAAAATTTGCTTTACATCCAGGAGTTTTAAAAAACAAAATTTGCACTTTTTTTATCAATAATAATGGCCTTGGGAGTTCTTTGAGACCCGGGAGTTACTATACGCTTTACGGCACCCATATTTAATTGAATGAGATACGGATACTGATATTTTTTATCCTCTCAAATTCGACTTATGTGTGGTTATATGGCAGACGTTATAAGGTTAATGTGATCAAATTTGCATAAATTCAATAAAGGAGCTTTTTACATAAACATGCAACAACATTATTATTTCATCCGTCTAATCTTTACAGCCTATTTAATTCTATAGTATAACGCCGTTTTAAAAAATTAACGAAATAACTTGCATTGTCTAAGGGGCGGGTATTAAGGTCAAAATATCTAATTCAAAAAACACTGATGTAATTCTTGAAGCAATATTTTCATTTGGTACTAGTTTTGTAGGGAATGTACATTGTGACGTAAATATTACTTACCAGAATTATTTTTAGCTAATACTAGTAGCTATGTTCACTATATGAGTAAACGTTCAGAAAGAAATTGCATAAGTTATTAATTTAGTAAATCGTAATAAATAATGAAAATCGAACTTTTGGTTAAAATTAAAATTGCAATCTGCTGTAAATCTGCATGCTAGCTTTTAGTTAAATGCATTTATTTTCTAATATGTGGCGTTAAAGCAACATTAAATTTAAACTAACCTTAGGATAGACAAACTCGTGTCAAGTTGGGGTAAATTCAGTATGTGAAGTTTTCAACGAGAATTTTCAATACAAAACTACGTTACAGGGATCTCACTTTTACCAAAGCATTATTATACTATAGACTCAAACAGTCCTATTGTTAGTAACAAAAAACATGACGTTAATGCTGATGGTCTTTTTTATCATTCATAAAGAATGTAATAGTGTTCTTCAATGTGAAGAACTTTCTTAGGAATGTAATGTCCAACTGTTTGAAACTGAAATAAAAAATACTATGTTAAGCAAATACTTCCAGAAATAATGCCTAGTCAAATATAACGTAAATCAGAAAATCAGAACCAGTTACTTTAAATCATATTAAGGAACAATTTTGAATTCAAATCAAACCAATTGAACAAATCGTCATGCATATTTTTGACTTCCCCTTCAATATTCTAAGATTAGGATTTTTGGCGGTCCGAATACAGTAATTTTATAATAATTATGCACCGTCAACTATATACTCGGCGAACACAGATCCGACAAGAAAACCGGAACCTTTAAAAAGCGTAAATTAGTTGATTAAAATATTATTAAAAATCTTTTAAATTACACACATTATAAAACTCTGAAGCAATATCTCGCTCACAGGTAAAGTTGGATGAAGAGTATGTATAAAACAGTTTAGAAATAACGTTTTTAAAAATATTAATCTTGGTTACGAGTTACAAATTCTGGGTAGTGATTAGTAGCCATTTAAAATTCAAGTTGAATTTCGAGCAATTTTTACAACGCTAAACTCAATTAAGGAAATACAAAACTTTCTTTAATTTTTCATGCCGCTGACAATGAGATCCTAAAGCTTAGGATTTAATCAAAAGTGCTATTGAGAAACAGCTTTTAAATCCATCGAATATATCCCATTTATATAAGAACAATTATATCCTTGACTCGCTTAAATTTCCTGATTATGTGTTAAGTAAGGATTTCCGGAAAGAATTCCTTCTCCCCAAATCCATGAATGAAGAAATCATAGTATCGATCATCCGCAACACATCGAAGATAGCCCATAATCATTGCTATAATACTATATCACATTAATAAGGAAATTAGCACACCAAAATAAATGTTAAAATATAAAACAACAATTCTATAAATTAGTGGTCAACCTTTAGATATAAGTTATTTCAATTATAAAGTAATGGAATTCAAATGTACCTATAATTCATAATAAGTCACATTTAAATCGTATGAATGGTATACTGTGTCTTCGGGCAAATGCTATATTAGCATCAGTGAAATAAAGTATTTCTTTCTCTCTCATTCCAGTTATTTTTTAGCGTGGCGGTAAAGCTAACTAACAATATATAAATATTAATATGGTGCATTCACTATAATAATTTTTTTTTGAGACAGGAAGTTTTATAACGCCTAACGAGAACGCAATAAAGAAGGCTAATATAATTATCTAAAAGTTTTTGCATACATAAAGAAAACGCGCAGCAGTAAACCATCAAAAATTGCATTAAGGGTTTCCGCATAAATTTTACACGTTCTTTGAAATTTAAACCTAACTTAGCCTAACAATATTAGAGACAGATGTTCCGAAATTCATAATGTATGGGTACAGTAAAATAGTTATATTAACTATAATAGGAATATGGCTTTATTCAATAAATTAGTTTAATCAGTGCCATTTTGGTCCGTCTCTTTTCTTCCGCACGTATTAACGCTGCTGCCTACGGTAGCGAGTGCTCTCCGTGTTTTGTGTTCAGAGTTCGTGAGCGGGGGCTTAATGACTTATGTCCCGTCCACACTGCACTAAGTCCGACTTAAAATAGGACACTGAAGTCCTATTTTAAGCCCGACTTATAATAGGAATTGTAACCACTGCCTGCTAAGACACTTTCGGCTTAACTTTAAGACAAAGCCTGTCCCCACTGGCACTCAATGACTTAAGGATTTGGCGCCTTTATATCGACAGGAATTTTAAAATTCTGGAATACCAAGTGTATCTTTCCACAGTTTAATATTAAATTATTTATACGAAAGAATAGAATTAATTATTATTAAATTAAATCATAAAAGACATGAATCTGATTGAGGCATCAAACATAGCTAAACCAGGAGACAGTACTACACAGGCATGCATATTACCACAAATAGTTAAAAACTAAGCTTTAATTAGTCTGTTGAACACTGAAGACCATTTCATGGGTAAAAAAATTCAAAACCTTTTACAGCTTATTGTATCCGGGTCAAATTTGCAAGTTTTTGGTTCTAGTGTCTACAAAATAAATTCATAAATACATTTTTAAATAATATATAAATTCATTTTAACCAAATAATTTCAAATAATCGGAGTACAGTTCAATCGGAATTTTTTGTGACCTCTCATCCCACTTTGAGGATCTTTTACGTTTTTTTGATGCTGAAGAGTGACCTGACATTTTTAAAACAGATTTCTCGATCCTTTGAATAGTTCTACAACAATTCAGGATGTTTTAGAAATAAGTATTAAAAATTTAGTGACAATACCAAAACAAAAAATGTATTTCTTGCTAATAATAATAAACAACAAAGTCGTTCCTGGTATTTCTTGGTTGATATCGATTTTATTTGGACGGGATTTTGGAAATTTCAAATTTAACTTCGTGTAATCTTAACTGAAATATGTTATTAAATTAATTAAACGTATTTAGTATAATATTAATTAATTATATGCATAATTATTATACATTATTATTAATTAGTTAATTTAATATAATATAATATTTAACAAGTGGAGAGAAGTGGATTGAAAGGGACCAAAAAACATGCTTGGGGGGCAGGAAGCGACTTGGCCGTACAACACCATGTATAACGATGCGTTCTGTGCTTGCAGAGCACTTGGTTTCGTGCAGGTGACTTAAGTTAGGCTGGTACCAAAAAGTGTCTCAGCTAAGCCAGTGTTTAAGACGGTGACAGGAGTTTACTGTCCTAACTTAGGTCAGGCTTAGTTGGGCCCTGTCTACATATTATTATGCAACACCTTTCTCCGACTTAACAAAGTTAAGTCGGACCTAGCCCTCAGGGTGGATGGCACATTACTTACTATGACTCAGTGTAGCCTCAGTCATGAGTTATAAAGGATTATTGCTCATCTCTTCATTACTTATACAAATTAGCCATATTGCAATTTTAATTTAAACTAATCATTTATTTTAGTGTTGGAAGCTAGCGTAAATTTAAGCCTAGGTTTTTTGATTCCTAAAAATATAGAAATAGATTGCAAATTAATTTGTATTATTTTTTAATTGAAGGATTAACCGCATGCTATCTATTTTCAAAATAGACAAAAATAAATTTTACGTAGCAAAAATTATGTAGATGAAGTACAAACATGCCAAACGCATCCACCTTCATTTTGTTAAAATGCTGTGGTTTTCATCTTTTGTTAAGTATTTATTGCTTCTGATTTAAAAAACTAATATGCACTGAACTTGTCCTAAAATACAACAAATCAACCTATCTTAACGCCATGTGAAATTTATGTGTAAATCAATTAACGTATTGCTTATAGATGTCACAACGACCTCCACCTGAATTGAATTACAAGGGAATAACGCGACATGACTGACACAGAATTTTGAAAGTCCTATTTAAAAAAATCAGGCTACTTTTAAATAGTACAGATCCAAAGTAACTCGAGTGCATTTCGTGTCCAGTATGGCGAGGCAAAGTTTTTGAAAATTTAAATTTTAAAACTTTGCCATGCTGTAGCTTCTACACTTCTTAACCGATTCTGATGAAATTTAATTTTTTCTGATTGTGAGGTCGTTATCTAAAACGTAAATTCAGGGTATCACTATATGTCCTTGTACGAAGCTCAACAAGGTAATGTAACCCCTTTTAGAGCGTCCAAACGAAAACGTTTACTGCCTCATGAAATTTATATAGATAGCCATCAGCCTTTCTATAAAGCAGAGGTTGAACAGCTAAACATGATTGAAAAACCGTTAAGGGTGCAACGGTGGGTAGGTTCAATTTCAACCTTATTAGAAAACACTATGTTGGGCAACTGCACTTCGATATAATCATTCATAACCAATATAACTCGTGCAAAAGTGTACTGAAAGCAGTTACAAAATTTATTATTGCGGTGGCTAAAATTTTAATTTCCAAAGTCATGTTTCAGGACCACTATAAGAAGAAAAGTATTCAGCCGGTAGCTGAAAGAAAGCTGTACTACCTCTACAACAATTATTGTTTAATTCAAGCAAATTATTCAGATTGTCAGGGGAAGAATTTGCTACACATATTTAAATTTTAACCTTATAGTTATACTATACACAATTTGCCTTGTTGTGGGCTCTAAGGATTTTCTCTCTGTATTTTACAATACGACAGTAATTTTACAATTTTACAATCAAGTAGGTTCTTGTGGAGTTACTTATGCTACTCATACAAAATAATGCGACGTCAGAACGCTTACCACTTCTTACAGTTGAAGCGTAAAGTGTAATTCTACAGTTTGTTAGATACAACGCCGTTCGTGGTTCAAAAATTCTGGCTTTGTTCAGAAATGTTCTTTATCTTGATTTTCAATACCAACACTACAGAATGCGTCTACAGTATTTATGGTCATTAATTCAAAAATTAGAAATATTGATACTTCTTTAAATTCGAAATCTGTACAATTAATGAACATTTAAAAACATTGATTAAATGTATGTAATGATATCCCGCTTTAAATTTGAAGCAACTTTATTAAAAATGTTATTAAATAGGATTAGAGAAAGAAGAAAATAGATTTTCAAGAAATAACCACAAGTGTTAAACGAAACCTTATTTTAACTGTAATTTAATCTAGTTACAGCACATGTAACAGAGCGACGTTATATGTAACTGTAAACAAAGTTATTAAATAAAGTTTGTAAATTGTTGGTATACTTATTTGTTTTCATTCACATCAAAAAGTCCCAGTCATAGGACGATAATATCTCACAGCTTTCCTGAAATACATGTCACATTTAATTCACACTCTCTTGTTAATACCATTTTAAATCGGTTTATAGTTACTACGGTTTTCTTTTATACCGGTAAAGTATATTCTCGATTGTTAAAAATCTTATGAAGAAAATCTAATGTTATTTACAAACAACTTCTCATCGGCTCCCCTAGGCAGACTGCAACGCATTTTCTGGGGATTTTAATTCAACATTTTGTGTTATAAATTTTAATTAATTTCATTATTAATTTGGTTACCAATTGTGTCTTTAGAATGAAATCCAAAGCACAAACAATAAGCAATATGGGAATCAGTTTTAAAGCGAAACCATCACTTATTCGAAACTTATTTAAAAATGGGATAAGGCAACTTTTTCTTTCCTTAAAATTTTAAAAGTATACTTATTATCACGGATATACATAATTTATCAAACTTTTTGAAAATCTTGACCAATTTCAACGAGGGACACATCATAATTCAGGTCTTGAAAAATCAAAAATAATCCAAATTCAAAATTCACATCTAGCTCATACCACAATAAATTATTTATAAGGGAAGTGGGTTTTTAAGAAAGCGGTGTTTTTCCAAACCCTATCAAAATCTGTTAAGGTATTACAGGGACACAATTTGACCATAATTATCGTTTACTAATAACTACCGAATGATAAAACATTTGTGTAAATACTCAAGGACTGCCTTTTCAAAATTTAAAGATTTACATTTGGCAACTAATTCACATTGTTTGAATCATTTTGAAATTATTATTAAATCAGACTCATATTTAATTATGTGTATGGTTGAAAAATAATGTATGTAAGTTTACTGCCCAAAATCCTAACTGCCTTGCCTTGCCGTTATGTCTGACATTAATCAACGCATTAAGCCAGGGCTTGCAAAACAATGCTTTAGATAAATGCGCCGTTTCACATGTAAAAGTGCATCTACTGTACTTTTCAAATTCCGACAAAATTCGCTTGTTATTACAGACCAGAAAATGAATAAAATTAGGTACTCTAGATCTCATTATACACTGAATTATTAACATGAAAAAGCAGGCGTGCTTGGGCGAGTGGTTAGGACTGCAGACTGTAACGAAATTTACAGTCTCAGATCCGGCTTCAATCCTTGGCCACTGCTTATCGTTTACGGCTCGGTGTTGTACGGTAAACGTCACTGGATGGTTGATTGAAACCCAATCTCCTTCGGTGCTCCTTAGTGACCACTACTTACTGTAGGGGCCTAGGGAATGGGACTCTTTTACTGTGGAGGAGGGGACGGGGATAGGTGAAAGGGTACAAAGACCGAGACGATCTAACGCGGTAGCCTCCTATTTCCTCACCCACAGTGACTCGTCGAGTCTGGTTGTATGAACTTCGGTTAAATCGACCCGATGAATAAATTAATATTATTATTATTATTAACATGAAAACAAGTAAGAATAAATTTCAAATGTTAGTATACGTACATGACTGATTATTCCCTAAATATTTTTGTATTTTTACATAGAAGGCTTCCAAATCTATTGCTTATAGAAACACATTAATGCACACTCAATTCGTATGTTGTATAATGTATTTCTTATGGTGTGTTTTAGGAACCCAGTATTTCTATATTAGTAAACTTCAACGCCACACTAACAATTTAGAGTCATATTTATGTAACAACTGTTACAAGGAATTTCAAGCAAATCAAAGATACGCTAAGGCAGTGGATGTCGGCTAAAAGGCATACGTCATGATATTTAAAGGTGTATTGCATACAATTCTAAAATGAAAGATTTTAATACTATTTTTTAAATTAACTGAGCAAGAAATCTTCTTCAGGCATCATTCCCTACAAATTGGTAAGTAGATGTTGGCATATTTTATTCTACTAAAATATTTTGTTATTGATGAACAGCCAATTATTAATAATTACTGTAAAAAGACTTACTGACGAATTCTGGTTGAAAACAATTTTACGGTGGTTTTTGTTTTGAGATTATTAGTTGCTCCTGTTGTGGTTATTTACTACCTATTTAAGTCTATAGTTCAACGCCGCATAAAAATACTAACAAATATTAGGCAGACTACATTAGTCAGATCAGTGGGAACATTTAATTTCATTGCGCGTAAGAATTTAATGTGGTTAGCTTGAGCATGAAACATTGTGACCGTGTGGGACGGTACTTACTTGGCAATTTAAGAGTTCGTCGGCAGTTTGCTGAGCACGCAATGCGTAGCAGTTATCAGTTTGCATTTGATTGCTCATGAGAATAATCATGATTAGGGGAATAAGTGTCTATTTACATGATACTTTTGCATCATTCTATGACATACTTAATTATTGTCTCCAACCGGATGCGGTTGACTGTGCCCTGTTTCATAATCGTGGTTTTCTTGTAGTAAGATTTTAAATTGTGATAATGATGATCCAAAATATTATAAGTAAAAAGCAAAAAATAAAACTTTCAGCCAACGACAAGTGATCGGTAGACGAATACTAGGAAAACAGTTGAGTCCCAGTGGTACATTCAACACAAACTGTAAATTTAAATTAATTAATTTAAAGAACTAGAGAAAATAGAACTATTTGAAATCCCCACCTGTCGTCTGTCGTCAATTTTGAGTTGCATGTCACAGAACTTCATAATTTGCTTTGCTTTCAAAATTCCTATGCAATAATTTTGCTAAAATCCTGATTTTTAAAAGTTAATTATATCTCACAAGGAAATTTTGTATTTAGCTTTACATAATTTGTGAAGCATTATCATTCAAAGAACACTTATGTAATACTTTAACTTTTATGTTCATTTGGTAGTTATTTTGAAGGGGATTGAAATTGAGATAGGTCCTACAAACACTAGCAAACGTGATGTCTACAGGTAAATCATTGAGACAACAACAGAAACTTTGCAACTCAGCTCCATTTTGTATAATAATATAATTTACTCCTTTATTCTATAGTTACATCTGAAGGCCTGTCCTGTGCGATCCTCAAAAAAGTCAACACTTTTTTTATTGGTGCAAATGAAAAACTTCAGCGCCGCACGAAACTTTTATCGACAGCTGCCAAACAAAAATACTGTCTCTTAAGGCAGCTAGGGTACAAGTACAACCAAATAGTCATGGTGTATGAAAAGAACTTTGTTACAGCAATTATTATTGCTGCTCTATGTAGTGTTTTCGCATTTGACAAAATTATAATTTTCAAAATCATGTTTGAGTTTGAGGACCACTAAAAATAAAAATAAATTCTCTGTTACTGAAGGAAAGCAGCACTTCCTGTGTACAGCAAATAATTACCCTTTAATTCGAGAATATTTTTCAGATTGACATATCAAGTATGTTCTACACAGCATGTAACTTTTAATCTTGCAGCTATACACAGTTATTAGATCTTTCAACAATGCATCTCATTTGTATACTCGCCTATGGACAAACTACCTACGAGGTATTTAAATTTGCAATAATTATGAATAATATGATGAATTTTAATAAATCACATGCCATTGTTTGTTTTGTATTAACCATCTTTCAACGCTGAAATATCAAAAGCCTATTTGAAATTAAAAATTGCCTAATGTACAATTTAATATGGATCAACTCTTACAACAGTAGCGTTCGATTTAATTATGCAGTTTGATATGGTACAACGCCGTTCATGGTATATTCTTGTATTTTTATGCCCCCATTCCGATTTTCGCCATATTTTGTTGTAACCGTAATGGTATATCGTAAATGAAATTATGTAGACGGTCACATACCGTAATTACTCAAATAATGAACTGTGGTCTCGGTTAAAATAAGCCGGGAGTTTCCCATAGGCGGGAATGGTATTTCTTCTGACTGAAACTTGGAATTTAAAATAGAAGCCCGGGCTCCTATTAGAAGCTTTACGGTACTTTATTCTTCATTCATACTTTCCATACAGCAGAATGCGACTACGGTATTTACTAGTCATTTATTCAAATATTGGAAATGTAGAATGTAGATACTTGTTTAAATTTAAAATGGCTACAATTAACAAATGCATGTAATAACATCACATTTTTAATTTGAAACAACCCTCTAAAACCTTAAAATTTTCAACAATTAGAAATTGAGGAAAATAGTATTTCAAAGAAAACAACAGGTTATATTAGCGAGGTATTTAAGTTTGAAATGTAAAGAATGGTGACTGCAGTTCAACGTTGAATACAAAATGTGCCTTCGTTTCTTATTTATATCTTTGTTCGGGAAAATAAAAACGCCTTTAGTTTACATGTTAAATATTACCTATAAAAATTAATTCATGTTTAAGGGGGCGTATGCTGTGTTTGAGCAACCCCGCTCAAAAAATAATAAAATATGCAACATACGAGAAATAGGCCACCGTGTCCAGACGCAGAATAAATTCTTAGATTTTTGGTAATAAGGGATAAAGTATTTTTTACACAGTTTTCATTATATAATTTATATTCGTTCTTCTAATTTCCGAATACGTAATCGAATCTAATTTGTTAAATCCCGATTGTTGGTTGGAGGGATTTTACTCACATTAACTCCATGACTGACAGCGTTGAAAAGTGCAATACAAAGACAGCAAATTTAAATGACGTAGTTCAACGCCGTCTCATGGATTACGGCAGCTCCGAAATTTTTCTCCCGTTGCCCCACCGCAACCCTTGAGCATAGGGTTTTGTAAGTGCCTCATTACCAACATAGGGACAAAATTTCGAACAAATAGATCGAAATTTTGGTAAAACCTACATGCAATATTTTCAAATTTTTAAGTACATCATACATTTGCCTAGGCACTCCAGAAGAGATATTTGGTATTTTCATTTTCGTTTAGCTGCAATTACCCATCAAACATGGGAGGAATTTCGTTCCCCATATAATCGCTTGTTAATTTTGACCATTTTTAGCTTCAGTTAGTGACCAAAATAAAAATAATTTTTGGGGTTTCGCTTCCCAGTTGCCTAGATACGACATCAGACAACACGGAAAAAAAGTTACAAAGTCATATCTATTGGTTTGATGCTAGTTCTATTTGCGCAAAACACAGCATACGCGCCCTTAAATTAGCATAGCTGAAGCTTGCGGAATAAAAATGTGAGATATTGTATGAATTGTTGAATAAATACGGAGAGCTCAACTTTAACAAAGGGGTATGGTAATTATATTAATTAATTTTTTTAAATTTTTTTTACAATCACTACAAGATGTCAATTACTTTCTTATGCTTTGGAGGTATTTTGTTATTTCGCTACTACGCAAAGAAATCCTGAATATCGAAGTTCCATTTAATTCTATTGATACATTTCAATTTCAATTTTGGTACCAAGGAACAGTAACAACAGATAACAATTCTTCGCATTTTCTTGCTGGCTTGTTTTTATTACAAAACGAAACCAGTACCGCACGACCGGACTTTCATCGTCGGTAAATCAATCATCAAATTGGATTGTTTTTTTTGGGTTTCAAAATTAAAAATGTAATTTCTGACTTCTATTATTAACCAGCATATTTAACTGACTACGTATGCAGTGTTGTGTATTACATGTATTACAAACAACAACTACGTTTTATTTTTTTGTTCAATTAAGTTCAATATCTCATATTATTAGCAGTAGAAAGTCCTTCGCCAATTTTCTATTCAGAAAACAAATAGCACAACGGGGCTGAGGAGTGAGGTGGCGGTGACGGTAAGAAATATAATTATTATTATTGTGGGAAACACTTTGACTTTGCACGTGTTTTTGTCGCCGTTGCTCAGGATCTCCCCAGGTTTGCCGTTTGTAGATTTCTTGGTAGTTGACGGGTTTCCCAATTTCTTGAAGTACTCCAATAATTTTGCGTCAGACCATTCCGGCACTCTTATATCACAGAGGGTATTTTGGCAGAAGCAGACATGAGCCATTTCGAGTTTTTCCAGATTTTTAACTACTGAATCTGTATCTGTGCTTGAATTTCCTAACTTCCTGCTGGCGCCTTTTAGTTCGGTTACTTTATCCCCGTCCTCAACATTGAAGCACGTGTTGGGTTTGAAAGGGCGTTCAGAGAGGAACCAGACCCCCTTTGTAGGATCTGCACAGTGACGACCAATATTTTTACTTATAACAGGGTCGTCTTTGGGATTGGCACTTGTCTTACTCAGGATCATGAGGAATATACAGCTTGTTTCATTTTCACCCGCATCGCATGTTTTTGTAATTTGAGCTCCCCCGCCAGTGCCAACTGTAGTATCCAAGCAGCCATCAGGTGGTGTGGGAGGGTTTGTCACGTCAGGGACGACAGTGGAACAATCCCCGAAGCACTGTAAACCTGGAGACAGAAAAAAAGGCAAATTAAAAAAACATTAAAATGATGAAACATTACATTGCTATTATGGTAAATATTTCAATCTAACAGGTAATATGTAGTTAGGCATCAAATCAGCAATGTAAGTAACAAACCATTTGAACACTGTGCAAAGAAAACGATGAAAATTCCGATTCCAAAAACGAACGTGGGCCAGTATTTCGCCAGCATTGAGATTAGCGCTCCGTTAAGTATTTGCCAAATTCCTTTTCTTCTTTTATTTTAATTTTTCATCTTGTAGAAGGGTCAAGAAACAAAGTGACAAGTCATAAACTAGACAGTATTTTTGTAAATGGATTGTGTAGTATAGGGGCCAGGAGAAAGAATTACATATCTCTGTGAGGTCATCAGGAAAAAATTAGTTTTGACGACAATGAAAGTAGTGATAGTTAAGATTCGAATTTAATTTTTACGAATAATTTGTAACATAAAAACGTTATTTTAAAAATTAAAAGTTTTTTTCATTTAAGTTAGTTAATCACCATAAACTTTCAAAAATATTTCTTAAACTTTTCTTGTAACTTCTGGGTCCCTAGTTACTCCCCGGGTTGTGGCGCAAAGTTTGAGCTAGAGCTAGAGCCCCGGGCCCACGGAGGAGTTATTTGACGCTTTAAGGAATAAATTGACATTTGACCGTGCCTTGCGTAAGCAATATTTTTGATAATTTAACTATTCTGGTAATTTCAAATTAAGTTAAAATGCATTACTTACTAAAATGAATATTATGTACAAAGTGAAATGGTTCATTAAATTGCAAAGTAAGCTCATTTTGGGGCTCACTCAGACATTGCATTGATTTCAATATACAAACTTTCTCACAGGAATTCATGTAAGGTAGGTATGTTAATCGTAAGTATTTTTAATTGAAAAATATAGAAATATGCATACATTTTTTGGGGAAAACGAAGTATGAAAGGATCAATAATCGATCATTTTAAATATTGCCATTCTAGTATTTTTTTTCATTTAAAAACCTTTGATTGGCCACTAAGAAAAGATAATAAATATATTCATGCAAATTCAAGTTGATACTGGAACTGGAAGGTTGGAGTGAGGGATGCGACACTGTCTGTAGAGAAACTAATACATAATTAATTCCTAATACTCACCGCTACGCTTAAAGGTCACAATTTAATTTGGATCGATTGAATAATTTTCGTAAAATTAATTTTTATTATTTTTATTTCAACGCCGTTTGAAATATATTTTATGAATGTGGTACTGCCTTTGACGCCCTACTGTTGTATGATTAGAGCTACAAAACAACAAAACGAATTAGGTAAATTTCCCACCTACGAAACCAGAAACCACGCCAGCACGTTTTAACTACATTAAATTTAAGATTAACTACAACACACAACAATGACACTAATATGTATTGTCGTATCTACAACCTAATTAAATTTAGCTCCTTCATTTCATAAAATTGGTCCAAGACAAGTAACAGTTTTGCATTTATCGTGAATTAAGTATCATCCCCACCATTCAAAATTTAAATTTAAAATTAATAATTACAGTGTAAAGAAAGAACGAACCGTGTTATCATATGTATGATGCAAAATAAATTCCGAGGGCTATTTAACACATAAGTTAGCACACAGTTATGAGTTTTAGTTTATTTACAATTTAATATTATTGTTACAAAATATTTATCACACTTTGTTATACTTTTGAGTTATGTTTCCGCGCGAAGCAATGCGACTCAGCGACTGATTACTTTAAATTTGAATATTTCGTACTAGATTTACATTATATAATATGCACTAATATGCAGACGATCTTACTTAGATCGATTATTCGATTAATTATTACATCACACAGCAATTTTAGTTCTGTATGCCAAGGTACAGTAACAGATGACAGTTCTTTGAATGGGACTGTTTACAAAGTTGATTCTGCCCATTTTATTGTACTCATCATTTCAATGACCTATAAAACTTAAATTGTCTTGTTGTAAATTTTGAATTCAATTTTTAGTATTCCTGTTGATTGTGAGTGTTTTCAACACTTTATGACTTTGATTTACTCAAATTCTGAATATTTGCCTAACTATCAACATCAACGTGCTCAGAATTTGCCAGCTACTACTATGTTGTATGCGTTAATATTTTAGAGTATATAATACTTAATTTTTATTTTCTTAATATCAGCAGAATAGGAATATTCTTTGCCTATTTTCTATGCAGACAAAAGATCGCTCAAAGAGACTGAGGAGGAGACTGCAGCGATGAGAAATAAGATTATTTTCGGGATTGCTTCGACTTTATGCGTATTACTCTCAAGTTGGGGTTCGGTACCATCACCACCTCCTCCACCACCACCATCGCCGGTTGGCATTGTTTCGGCAGTTGGCGGCGGTGGTGTCCAAGTCTTGAAGTAATCCACTAATTTAACATCATCCCAGTCTGGATCTCTTTTATCACAAGAGTCGGGGGCATCGCAGAAGCAGACATGAGCCATTTGTAAACTTGGAAGATCTTTTGCTTTGGCTATGGTTTTTTTAAGTTCAGTCACTTTATCCCCGTTCTCAACATTATAGCATGTGTTGGGTTTGAAAGGGTGATCCGGGAGGAACCAGGTCCCCTTTGTAGGATCTGCACAGCCACGAGACACAGTTTTAGATATAACAGTGTCATTCACGCTCGTCTTTTCCAGGACTATGAGTAACTTACAGCTTGTTTCATTGTTAGCCGCAACGCATTCAGTGCCAGCCGTAGGTTTCAAGCAATCATCAGCTGTGGGTGGACTTGCCACGTCAGGTACGAGAGTTTCACAAGGACTGAAGCACGTTAAACCTGGAGACAGAAAAACAGACAAATAAGTAAACAAAAAACAAAAAACAGGAAATTAAAAAAAATCTAAAATTGTTATTAAGGTGAAGGTGAATATTTTAATTAAACAGTATTTAGTTTAACAATGTGACTTGTTGTTAGTTAGCATACCATTTGAGTACTGGGCGAAGAACACGATGAAAATCCCGATCCCAACTACGAACGTAGGCAAGTAATTCGCCAGCATTGAGAATAGCGTCCCACTTTTCATTGTTGTATTCTAAAAAGAAAAAAATTGAAAAAAAATACTTTAATTTAAAAGATTGTTAATGTTAGTAGAACTAGAAAGCTTTAATAATGTTATTATTACGGTTTATCTAAGAAATAATTTTGAAATTACGGATGATTAAAATTGTAGGACTTGCACTTGCGAGAGCTGGAAGATTATGAGAATTAAATTGAATCAACAGAAAATATTTCAATGCAGTTTCCAATACAGGGCAGTGCAGTGCAGTGGGGGTACGGCCGCCTGGTTTTCCTATAATCTGTCATAGGCAGAAAAATAATGAAATTTTTTCTAATATCGTCATATGAATGAGAACGTTGATCGAAGATAAACAGTAGTGATTTGGAGTTGGAGTTTAATTAAAAATATTTTTTTCTTTTCTCAAAATCAGTTTTGTTTGAAATTTATTTATTTTATTTTTTCTATAACAATAATTTAATTAAAGGTTCAAATTACAACAGTCGTTATAGCAATAATTTTCAAAATCTTATAATATAATCCTTTTTTTCGTAAGGTATAATAATGTGATGATTTTATACAAAAACTTGATTTAGAAAAATCCTGAGAATTAATTCAAGCCAAGCTCAATCTGATTCTAGTTTTGGTTTAAGTATGGCGTTAAATTAACCAAAGATTTTTTTTAAAGAAAATAGACGAGTATTTTAAAAAGCCCGTCTCCGAACCTGAATAGAGGTACTGTGGTTTTTTCATCGTTAAATGTAGAGTAAGACTGTAAGTTCTTGTTATTGTATTCAAATTTTTTCTATATTATGAAAATTCCGTACAAAACTTGTAATTTAGATTTAAGAGGCAGAGGGTGCAGTAACAAATTGTAATCATGATGCAGGCTTTTTATTTACTAAAAATAATTTTTAAGAACCCTAATATATTACCAGCTGTTTTCAAAGTTCACAATTTAATTTCTAGCATTTTTGATACAAAAGCCAACAAGCAAAAGCATAAATCTAGATATCGTCTGTGAAGAACTAAAATGACACATATCCATGTGTAGCTAAAAACAAATTCCACTATCTATGAAAATATTAAAACATGCATTGAAAGCATTTAAATAGAATATTTTACACTTTTAAAAAACGTGTAAATGGAACATTTCAAACTTTTAAAAAACATGTATATCGAGCATTTTACAATTTTAAAAAACTTGTAAATAGAGCATTTTACACTTTTCAAAATCATGTAAATGGGACATATTACACTTTTCAAAAACTCTAAATTATCATTTTACGCATGTTTCTCATTTTGGTTTCATGGAATATTTCATTTTTATTGTAGCTTAAATTGTATATAGGTCATTTTGGTTCTTCAAAGACGATACGCATCTTAAAACCATTTTAAATAACTTTGGTGTAGATAAATATTTAGATAAATAGGTGACAAAGTAATCCCAAATCTCACGAAAAGTGTAATTAGTTTATACAGATTCATATGCGTCAATATTTCGAGTAACTTATTGCAGGTTACTAATTTGCCCTTTTTGATAATAAGTTTTGGAATCGGTAAAAAACACCCATAAGTTGTAGATACAAAACAAATTTTTACTAGCCATACTGTACAGTGCAGTGCACAGTACGTGTAACTTGTCAAACCCGATCCTAAGATAGCACGATCTACGATCCCACGTCATCCCACGAAGAAGTCTACGAATACTACAAAATATCAACAAAGTAAATTAGCATAACCTGAGAGAGACCAAAATACATGACTTCATAAGAATGACAAGAACCTGACTGACTTGTAACTCCATGACACGTTTAAGCGACATTTTATGCACGAAATTACATCCTCAAAAGCCTATAACATCGCGTCGGTGAAGAGACAACATTTAAAGTTTTGTGAACTTTAACACAAAATCTAAAAAATAATTTCTGTTTTAAAATTCAAAACTTTTGATATTTTTTTTAAAAAATGGTAAATAATATTTTTAATGAGTTTTGCAGAAAAAATAAAAATTCTCACTTTTTAAAATAGAAACCCAGAAATTATTTCGGAGAGGGAGTAGATTTGGGTCCTACATACCTGTTTTGGACTTCGAATGTACCACATTACATTTTTTATATGATTTGCAAGGATAAACATATGAGTTTGCTTTTAGACATTTTTGGAAAGATACGGATTTGCTCCTTCACCTACGAGAAGCATATTGTATGCACCATAAAAGCAATTTTAAATTTATACAGAGTCGGAGTACGCAGTAGACAACAGACAAAGGACAACAAGTTTCAATTTAAAATAATATTAGTTTCATTTATCCTGACACTTTTGTAATAAATCTATTTTATCTTGGCTGACTTATGCACTTAGGAGCAATTCATAAATTACATTAGGAAAATTTTTACAATTTAAATGACTACCCTTCCCTCTGTCAGTGAAGTTTTTATTTATCTTAAATTTTAATTCTACCACACAAAGCCACAAATTAGCACTAAGAAATATGATACCTCTTTTTCATAAAATCGTCTATAAAGAACGAAAATGACCCATTTCCAATTCATGCTAGAATTGAAATGAGCAATAAAGATACATGCTTGCAATGATAATGACGAGTTTTCAAATCGAAAAAATTGTTCTACTTACATGTTTTTAAAAAGGTAAAATTGTTCTATTTAAGAGGTTTTTAAAGTGTAAAATATTCTATTTACATGTTTTTTGAAAAATTCACAAGGTTCTGTTCACATGCTTTCATGAACATGTCATTTTAATTTTTTCTGTAGATAGTGCATTTTGTTTGAAACTAAAAATGGATATGAGTCATTTTGGTTCTTCCCACACGATATGTTACAAATCTCGAGCGTAAGTTATGCATGTCCCCTTGGATGTATCACCAGTCTCCGACCTCTGCCTCTTTAACTTCGGTCAAAGTGATACAAATATGTTATAGACTGTTTTGCAAAACAAAAAGTGATGCAAAAAATGGCTCGTGGCAGGTACTGCTTTTAGATTGGGACACTTCCTCAACAGGTTACAGGTAATCTGCTGTTTGTAAAATTTATTTCATATAAATAGTACAGGTAGTGTGGATTATATTCTTTAGTCTTATATTGTTCCATTGACATCAAAGCGGCTGTGAAAAAAACTATATCGTAATACATTACAAATTACAAGTTAAAATCCAATAAATCAAAAATAACAACCAAATCAACCAACAACAAAAATTTCAAAATGTCGAAATACGTAAGTTCATTCATTTTAATCGAAATTATACATTATTTACTGATAATGGGCGAATTGTTTTGCACGGTTGAAATTTCACGACCCAAATTGAAAATTAATTAATTAATTAATTAATTAACTGAAAATTGCTATACTGGGCTGAAACGATAGTGTGAGTTTGTTGAAAAAACTATATAAAATTTTATTAGATTTTTGTGATTTTCTTTAAATTTTCAGTTTAATGTCACTTTTCTCTTCACCATCGTCCTCATGATTATTGCTTTGGCCGTGGCTACCCCTCATATTCAGAACACGATTCCGATTGAACCCACTGTACAGAGGACCATCCCTGTTGTGGAGGCCACTGTCTACAACGGTCTTCCCCTTGCTTACTGATTCTGAGACTGGCTTTTAAATAAAAATATGTTTTTCTCTCATATAATTTTATACTCGATACTTGGTAAAAATCTTGACTGTTTTTAATCATGCACTGTTTTGCGATTAAATAAAAATATGGAAAGTTAATAACTACTTTTAATTTAGAATTTTGACTTATTACTATTGAAGTAGCTGATACCGGCAATTGTGACGGCCCTTATTGCGAATAATATATGTAGGTAGGTACTTATGTATTCAAACATATTATGTCAAGATTATTGCATTTTTTCTGTCAATATTTAAGTCATCATATATTAAGGCATATTATAGGCATCTATTTGAACGACCAATTTGATTTTCATTTTTAAAGTACTATAATGTAAATTTTAATCAGTTCCATTTCTTTTTAAAATAAACTTAAGATTTTGAAAAGTCAAACTATCAAATAAACCGAAACCAAATAATTCAAAGCACAACATGAATTAGTATTAAATTGCATACGTTTTTTGTTGGTAAATTACTGCATTATTACTCGAAAAAAAGTAAAAACTTTGTTAAGGAGGAAAGGCAGAATGCTTCTGTCCTACGGCTGGAAATGTTGATGTATAAGTAATTACATACACATCAAATTTTCATTTCACCCCTTCGCTTCGTGATAACAAATGCAAATTCATCCTGTCGGCATCGGCGGTAGCATAGATCATAGATAGCTGAAATGCTTGTATAGTGCATAAATTTTTGATATATTTAAGGTTAGACTATTAATTTGTGTGTAGGAAATTTCCACGTAGTTTTTAAAGCATCGATTTTTTTTTATTTTTGCAGCATTTCTCAAAATACTGATTTCCATAAATAAAAAAAAAATAAAGCTAAAATGAGAAGCATTATAGGACCAGAATTTAATGACTTGATAATGACCAGGACCAGAGGCACATGTTGACCTTAAGATTCAAAATTCGTGTCATAATAATGATGGAGCCATCATTTCCCAATTAGACAGCAATTAACACCTCATTTCCAGTTTTTGGTGGAGGAATAATTCAGCAATTTGCATGACTATTGTCAAAGGTTCATAAATGACGTCACCCAAATTTTAAATCTTTTAAATAACCTACCCACTCCCGTGTCATCACTTAAACATTGCATAAAAAAGACTATCTTTGCTTTGTCATGAATGTCCGACTAGTCCTACTGTCTCTACCGAGGACATCTTTTATGTGCGATCCCTAATGCATTCTCCAAATATGTGTAGCATATCATACTACTTACCACTACTACTGACAAAGTTACAGATGATAAATTTCTTTTTCTTATAATTTGAAGAAAAGAAAGAAGATCTTCTATATAGTTACTACTTAAATTATGGAAATTACTCGCAATGTTCATTTTAGTGGTGATAGTGATAAGCGTGTTTAGAGGTTTTTACTTAATTTTTAATATTTAAAAAAAAATTATATATGTATTTAATTACTATTTTTCTATATTGCAATGCACTATAATATTTATTTTTACTTCCTTAATTTGACAGTGAAAATACTTATCATTTTATAAATGCATATAAATAGTCAATTCGTTAATTATTGTGTAATTATTACCAAGAGTCTTCAGTCTACAGATTTAGGTGTCTATGAAGTGCATGTAACTGTATACTAGCATCTCGATTTTCCTTATTTATTTAAATAAACGTAATTAATGTATTAGTGCATTTAATTTTAAACACACCCAAATTACTGAATAAAAATGTGGATTGCATGCTTATTTTGAACGGAGTAAAAAAGTAGGAGTTTCAATAAATTTTACCTGAATCACTTTTCATATAAATAGGCCAACAGAGTTTGTACAGAGCATCAAAGTTTCTGTCAGCTGTTGAAGAAAACAATAATTCCAAAACTAAAAGTTTCACCTATTTTCTCAAGCTCTTTTGCTTAACAACAAAATACTAAAAAGTCATCATGTCTAAGTTTGTAAGTTTTCAAATTTTATTGGCAGTGTATCATTTACATTTTTATTATAAAATAATTTGTACCTACCTAATTTTGTGCAATTATTCAAAAATTTTGCAGTTGGCTCTCGTTGTTTTGGCCGTGGCTATGTTGGCCGTAGCATCCGCTCAGTACTTAGCCTACCCAAGCTACAGCAGTTCTTACATCAACCGCTCTCCAGTCTTCCCAGCCTACACCTCTGGATACAACACCTTTGGAGGAGCTGCAATTGCTTACCCAGGACTTATTGGGGCTTACTATCGCCGTTAAAACTCGTAGTTCAAAAGGCAAAATGATTTGATATAAAACAACCTGGAACTTTTTACTTTCAAACTGACGGATATAATATTTTTTTGAAAATTTTAATAATCTTGTAAGCCAATAATTTAAACTGCATTTGTACTTTGTATTGATTTTAGATTTTCAAGTACTATTTCTAACTATTGCTAGTTTGGAAACATACGTCCAAATCAACTAACAATATTTAATACAAATGCTGGTTTATTTATCAAGGAAAAGTTTTGTGGGGTCGAGTTTGTAATGATTGACTCTTTGTGATTATTGAAACAAAATTGAAAATTAACAAATTTTATTTTTGCGTGCAATAATAGTTTTTGTTTTTTGACAACCATTACGTTTGTATAAAGTGTATACGACTTTAAATGTGGTACTGACGCTCAAATAAAAACGAATTGGCTAAAAGCTTAAATTAAATTTTGATTTGTGTTGTAGTGTTTAAGTTCAACGTCATGCATTCAATTGTCATTGGTTTTTAAGTGGAGCATGGGTAAAGATATCTATCACGGTTAATATGAAAATCGTTAAAAAAAGGTAGAAACATCATCTAGATACAAATAGCCTTTACAAATAGTCAATTACTAAATTAATTCCTAAAAGTGTAGCATAAGCAACTTTTTGCATGAAAGATACTTATTACATATTAAGAAGTAGATATCATAGAATTTTTCACAAAAGAAATGTCTGTCACTGTGAAGAATCAAAATGACCCATGTCTATTTTTAGCCTAATATAAAATACATTATTTACATAAGGTATAGAATATCATGATCTTGTGATTAGAACATTTTACATTTTTCAAGTAAATAAAACATTTTGCGCCTTTCAAAAAACATGGAATTAGAATACTTTGCACTTTTTGAAAACAAGTAAATAAAACATTTTCCACTTTTTTAAAACAAGTAAATAAAAAATTTTGCACTTTCAAAAACAAGGAAACAGAACATTTTACACGTTTAAAAAATATGTAAATAGAATATTTTGCGCATTTCAAAAAACAAGTAAATAGATCATTTTGAGGCATTTTCAAAACAAGTACATAGAACATTTTACAATTTTCAAAAAAATGATAACTAGAACATTTTGCGCATTTCAAAAAACATGTAAATTGAACATTTTGCACTTTTCAAATACTAGTGATTAACGTTTTTGACATATATCTCATTTACTGTGTTTTCGACATAGCTCATTTTAATTCTAGTTTAATTGAATATGGATCATTTTTATTCTTTACTTAGGATATGCAGACACTAATTATGAGCCCTTCGGTTTTTCATATAGTATTGAGTAAATCCATAACATGTATTCTGATACATCAAAACAAAATATCTTCACTTTCCCTAATATCAAAAATTCAAATGTACAATAATATTCATAAACTAATATTAATATTATATATAAGAGACATTCAACATTGCATTAAATACAGTCTCACAGATGCTTCCTTCCAGAAACGTTAGAAAGTTCATCTTCCGATTTGGAGAAAGGAGATCGAACTTTGTGGATTTAATCTCGTACACCAACGAAAGATGGTGGTGGCAGAGTGAGTCAATCACGCTCTTTGTCTCGTATATAAATTTTGTTAGATATAATGATTTGATCGTAGACATTTCCATTCTCAGAGCATCCAACATGCAGATTCATTTTTGTTTTAACTGCTGTCTGCAAACTTCAAACCCAGCTTTTTACATGCAAGACTATGAAAATTCGAAATAAAATCCTAAATTTGTTTCTATTGTATAATTGTATTGCAACTCTGAATATTTTTGAAATATTCTAAACTTCAGCATTCTACATTACTGAAATAAAAATATATCATTTATTACGATTTCTATCTCTGTTTTAACTGCTGCTACCAGCTCTATATGCACAAGGCAATAAGTATCCGTCATAATTAATTATTTTAAAGCTCTTCATTGTTCCACTATGCAAATCGCCTAACTAAGCCGTTAGCTCCGCTCTATTTACCTGCCCCCCTTTGTTTGCTGTAGTATTTAATACTGCATTATTTATTTTATTTCTCTAGACTGCTGCAGGAGGTGAAGGAACTTACTATGATTGGCTGGGCTGTATGTTCTGCTACTGTAACTGGTAACAACCGGTACCGGTTTAGATAGCAATAATATTCTATAGTGTTATGCTCTTAAATAAATGTCTTAATGAATGAAACTCGGCAGAAATTGTATAATAAAATGTGCCATTGTTTTCAATGATTTCTAACCAAGAAATTTTCCCATATTTCCACACTTGTATCTAAGTAATTTTGCTTGAGTACAATAATCATACTCTATTTGTAATTCATTAAAAGTTGTAATTCACTTTCTTGTAAATTAATTAAATAGTGAAAAAGAAATTAATTTGGGAACGAATTATTGTAGAAACCTGATTGGCTCAAATTTTACTGTAGTCGTAGTATAAGTGTGCTTACAGATATCAGTATGAAAATAAACTGCCGACGGTATAGATTTTTTTTCATCAGCAGTTTTAACAGAGAATGTGGTAAAATAAAATAAAATAGTTTTATTGTCTCGCTATTTTAATCTGTAATTGTATGATTATGTACATTAGAAAAATTTGAAAAGAGGTAATTACTGCCCTTATGTACGTAACAATAATTACATGTGTAATCACTGTAAAATTAGCTTGACAAATCTAAAAAATTCTACATACCGTAAATGCTTACCTAATGCAATGGTAAAGTTGAAATACTTATATGCACGTTTATGAGTTTTAGATGGGGTTTGTACGTTACAAAAATTTAAAGTCCGGCGGGACGGTATTTGCGTAATTACGGTAGTTTAGTCTTTATCTTCTCAGTGCTAAAGAATTTCGTGTAGAAAATCGGGGCAGTATTGTACATATTATTATGTAATCTAATCTATTTTGGAAAAAAAAGAAAAAACAATGACGGATACGAAAATAATTGGCGATTGACAGGCAGACAGAGAGAACATCCTGTCTGAGTATTTGAGACTGAGGGAAGAAAGAAAATTCGAGATTAATTCAATGATACAGATCGTACATTCATAGGGGCGTCCATAAATGATAAGGAATATGGGAAGTTGATTTAGTAATTTAATTCGAGAGCTACAGACTACAGATATTTTTTAAGTCAGTCTTTCTTAATATCCTTATTCCACTACACGCATATAACGATATAACACATAGTATTCCCAGAAATTCATTATTGTAAAATATATTTTTGTCTTAAACAAGATTCTGTGCTTCTAATAGCTCCCTGGTTCCAAATAACAGAACACAATCTAGTTTTGTCGTGTAGCATGTCATATTAACGTCAATTTAACACGCTTTTATTTTTGTGTCCTACGTCATAAAAAATTACATTCAATTTGTGCAAAAGAATTTATGTCGTATACAGTATGTCCCTAAAGGTTAGACTCACCCCACTTTATGGGGTTTACTCCCCCCCATCGGGAACCGTAAGCCGATATATTTATTTTTGGATGACAACCGACTAATAAGTAGGATTTGGCTTTGATTGACCTCCAGGGGTCAAGTCGTTCTCATGTAAATAATTAAAAACTAAAAATCAGGTGTCCCAAAAGGTTAGACTCACTTCATGGTTTTCAAAATTCAAACATCAATATCTCCTGACTTAACGCATGAAAAATTACGAAATTTCGTTTGCGTGTGCGTAGATATACTACTTATGACTAGATGTATGCACTTTGGATATTGGGTCACTATAGCACTGGTAGCGGAGGAGAAGACGGGTCACCCTCATATCAAATTTTTTCCCTGTTTGATAACATGGGAAAATCGCGACTTACTTTACTAACTTCTTACGTACACATGCAAATGCCAACCGATTGTAATTAAAAGAAGTCGGGCATGACCACAACTAAATTGCCTACAAAACAGTATAACACTATAACACTCAACATTCAGGTCACTCGGGGTCACGAGACGCACGGGCTTGAACATTACGTACATTGAACACACTTGTCTGTGTCATCATGTGTTTTGTGCGTTTCATCAACTTTTCGTATTATTAGTCGGTTGTCATCCAAAAATAAATATATCGGCTTACGGTTCCCGCTTGGGGGGGAGTAAACCCCATAAAGTGGGGTGAGTCTAACCTTTAGGGACATACTGTAAGTTTAGCTTTAATTATAGCCTCACTGACGCAACGCCGCGCCGCGACAACAGAAACCGTTTGTTGTCCTTTGCTTTTTCCCGACAGACTTTGCGACTGTAGCCATTGCTCTTTGTATGAATTCAAGTAGTTCACTTCTATTTAATTTTTACAATTAGAATTATTACAATTAGCCAAATTTAATGTTTTTTCGTTCATACATGCTGTAATTGTAAATTACTTTAATAAAATTAGTAGAATACAGAAATTAAAATAATTACAGCCACCTACTTTAATCATCCATTAATTTAATTACCCAATTTTTCAATGTGAGTGTAATAATTTTGGTCGATCCAAGACGGGAAGTGTAAAACCAAATTTGAGTTCATAGGTCAAATCATAATACACACAAATGAGTGTAAATTTAAAAACTTTTGAACTTACAACTTACAACATATGCACTGTAAAGAGACTATGGGCAAGTAGTAAGGCTTAGCCGCAAAAGCCATAAATTCGAGATCTAAATCAAACGCATTAATAAAAGCCAATAATCTGATAAAAAAGAAGCCGAATAATAAGTGCCAACTGCAAACAAGTATTATTCATAATCAGAGGATTGTAAAAGCGTCATTGTAAATAACAATTCTTTCAAAATGTAAAAATCATAAACATGGTTTTAGCATTCTCATAAAATATTGATATTCTTTCCTTCCATTCATACCTTATGAGGGCACCTCCATTCACTCTCGAATGAAAAAAACCGTCAGATAATCAGTAGCAGTAGCACATAGTACATAGCACTGTGGTATTGCTTTAAGCTCCGCTTTTAATTATTCAAATTTTAAAAAATTTAAATTTTGTACTTATAGTAGTATGTGGTGGAAAAGCATATAGTTATATAGAGAGAAACGCCAATATTAAATATGCAGTACATACTATGGGGAAGGATAAATGCTAATTCAGTAATCTGCATCACAATCAAATGCTAGAACCAGAGCCCACAAGTCCCAATACCAAACCATTATTCTTATATCTAATATCTGATAAGCAAACTTTTATCCCTATAGGTGTATAAGCTACAGAATTATAAAGGAAGGTGACTGCATATATGTGCATAGGTAATATATTGAGTGCCTCTGGGGAAACACTTGTCTCTCCGTTGCCGTTGACTCTCCTGTTTTGATGTCTCAGGTGGTTCCACTGGTACTGGTCAAATCAAACACGGCCTTCCGCAAGGCCAACATAAGGATTACTTCACACATACCTTCCATTTATATTTTATGAGATAAAAAACTCATCGTCAGCAGACTCCCAGTCTAACTATTACCTGATGCCTGATGCTTTGCTTGGTACTTGGCATGTAGTTGGTAGCACATAATATAGTAAGTTCACTAGTGAATATCAGCCTTTTACAGTATGCATATGCCTTGGTTTACAATTTACAATAATAACTTTTAATTTTCTTGTTAATTTACTATTGAAATTGACAGTGTTAAATGTCTCGATTTATACAATTTAAACCTTTTTGTGTTGGACGTAATAAGCACGCTTAGTCCTCCTCATCAAAAAATATCGAACTGAGACATTTAAACTCAGCTAAAACTGAAATGAACTATTTCATATTACTACTAAAATAAAAATTTGTAGTTTACAAGTTGAGCTTAAATCAAATTGGGGTGTTTAATACTTTTTGTAAAATTAGGATGCCTCATTTAAAATTGCTCCTGAAATCAAAATGAAATATGAGAAATTTAAATTCCTGGTAAAACTGAAATCAACTACTTCATATTTTTTCTAAAATCAACAAAATGTCTCATTGAAACTATTTTAGCTAAAAAAATATGAGCTATTATTTCATATATCTTGTAAAATTCAAACGTCGTATTTAAAATTTCTGCTAAAATTAAAGATTGAAGAACTTGGTGAAACCAAAAAAAGCTATTTGCTATATTTCTTCTCAAATAAAATTTTAATCATTTTTTTTTTAAAACGTGAACTATCTTATTTTTGGTGATTTTTATAGTTTTTTACACTCATAATGTCATAATTTAATTAACTGAAATCATCTAACATGGTTTAAAATTGCTTGAAAATTGGCTATTTTGAAGTTTTCGTGATGGTGACCAAATGGCCAAGGGTAACAAAAACGTGATTTTTATTTTATCAATTTTAGATTTATATTTTGGTATTAACTGTCAAAGAAACGACAGTCCAACAAGATTTGGTTCCAGTTTTCAGTATACTTCGCCGATTTCGCGCGTCTGATAAATCATTTACTTAATTGCTTTCTATTAATTTAATGATTACCTGTTTATGTATCTTAAAATCTTAATTTTATTATTAGTTTTTGAGTAGTTTTATGAGCCAATAAAAATATAAATTCCATGAGAAGCTTGCATCTTGTACCTGTTACTGGCATTGACTACAGCTTCCTTCTATATAAATACCGTGTGTGCATAGCAATTTTCGTAGTGTTAAAAAATCATAGCTTAAACTGCTTTATGTAACGTGTGACCAGTAACACCAGTATCAGTATCAATATCAGTACCAGTACTAGTACCAGTACCAGCAGCAACAGCTTGTTTTTTTATACTGAAAAATAAAAAAAAATCTATGAAGTTCAAAATCTTAAAATTCCAATGTCCGTAACAGGTTTTAATGTCTAAAGCATCTATTTACTGAATTTATTTATTTTCTATATATTTTATATGTAACTAACTCTATGGAATCCTTTCTCAAATGCAAAAAACTGTTTACATATCAGAATTTTTGAAAACATATAATTTTGCAACTCCCATATACTATGCCTAAGCTGTAAACTGTAAAATAAAAATAAAACAAAACTTACGATTAGTATTTCTATAGAAATCCTTGCTTTGGAAATTTAAGAAAAAATTAAAATTCATAGCGTAAAGTGAGACAGAATTTAAAAGGTTCCGTACGATTTAAAATCTTGAATAGGGAAAAAAAGTGTAAAATAAATTTTGTTTTTAAGTATTCATAGCAATACAATTGCCTGTAATGAATTAAAATCACCCATATCCGATTTTTTTGGAAACAAAATGCACTATCTACAAACACAAATTAAAATATTAAGATCCTAAAAGCATGCAAATAGCAGTATTTACACATTTTAAAAACTTGTAAATGGAATATTTTAAATTTTTTTTTAAACATGTAAATGGAACGTTTTGCACTTTTTAAAAACGTGTGAATCAAAAATTGACAATTTCTGAAAAAATATAAATGGAACGTTTTGCACTTTTTAAAAACGTGTGAATCAAAAATTGACAATTTCTGAAAAAATATAAACGGAAAATTGAGCTCTTTTTAAAAAACGTGTAAATAGAATATTTTGCCGTTTCAAAAGCATGCAAATAAAAAATTACACAATTTTCTCAAAACATGTATATAGAACATTTTACACTTTTCAAAAACATGTAAATATAACATTTTGAACTTTTTAAAATCTTCTTGCTGCATACATAGTTTACACATGTTCCAATGTAGTTTATTTGAACTATGCATATATATGTAGCTCATTTTAATTCTAACTTAAATTCCATGTGGGCCATTTTGATTCTTCACTCACGATATAGGTAGGTACACTGTAATACACTGAACATTCAGTCTCTAAACGCATGATATTTATTATTTACGTAGACATATTATTTTAATGTAATATGCACCTCTACAAATCTATAGTAATATAACTGCCAAACACATCTGCACAGATAGACTGTCGTTCGGGAACGGGAATTCCCGTTCCCGGACCGATCGGTCCGGGTCGGGAACGGTCCGGGAAAGGCTTTTTCTTTCCCCGAACTGATCGGGGCGGTCCGGGAACGGGGCGGGAAATTGGTTTTCCCGTTTCCCGACCCGACCCGGACCGGCGGGAAATTTCCCGAAGTTGACCATGTCTAGATTCTAGGTCATTTGAAGCAGCGTGGCGTTTAACTTGAACAATTGATCTTTGAGAAACGTTTATTTAAACAATTTTTTCGTTGTTTTAGTGCATAATTTTAAAGTCCAAGTATTCATTTTGAAATCCAGTGTTTCAATTTGTTAGTATCTTGGTTCAATATGTTGTTGTATTTTTATTTAGTATATTTTAATTTGCATTAAGGCGATAAGTAAATTAGTTAGTTTAGTATTACTCCTCAACTTGCTTGCAATTTAACTGAAATTATATGAAATCTTGATTCTCCTTTATTTTCAAATTGTTACGAGCTCAAACTTTATTACAATTGCTTTACAGTAAAATAACAAAATATCAAAAGCATCGTACTCTTGTTTCTGAACACTATGCTTAGATTGAATCCTACATTGCGGTGAAACCCTATACTATCTATAATAAATTTTCGATTTTAGCAAGCGTTTTTTTTGTAACTCTCAGCATGAGCTTCCTGAGTGATCACAATAATCAAGTCAATAAGTTATACAACTAGGAGTTATGTGTAATGTGTTGACCGTTGACCTCATGTTAAAAGAATGTTTGCACTTTAGCTTCCTACAAAGCAACTGCCGTGGTGTGATTTTTTAGTTTTCAAACGAAATAATATGAATTATGCAGGATATATCTAATCGTAGTACAATTTTTATATAGTTAATTAGAGATGCCCGGTTTAGGAAAATTTACATCATTCTGAACAGTTAAATTATATTAGGAACCCGTTTATTGGCGTTTAAATACCACACTGTCAAAACTCAAAATTCAAAATACTTACTAGATTTAGGGTATGGATGTTTCTTGTTTGGATGCTGAGCTTAAACGCCTAAAAAATGAATTTTTCCGTCGTGTTGTCTACTTTATTTTGTTGCACGTGTATCTTAAGGATGCGTTTTTTTCTGATATTTTAAAATACAAATACCTATTTGAAATTCCATTTAGGAAAATTTGATTTTAATTTTTGTCAAATGAAAACGGACATAAAGTGCTCATAGTTCTTAAGTGTTACCAGACTAACGATAAGTAATTTAAGCATGCAAAGTTCGAATATCTAAATGGTGTCTGAAAACTAAAAAATTAAAATATGATTTTTAGTTTTTAGAGCAAAAGTGTAGACATCCTAATTTTTCAAAATTTTAATGCGCTTAAACAATTTTCTTTCTAATTTCAAATGCGAAAATTTTCGGGAAATTTCCCGGCGGTCCGGGTCGGGAACGGTCCGGGGCGGGAACGGGTCGGGGAAGAGCCTTTCCCGTTCCCCGAAACTCGGGGCGGGAAACAAATATGTTCGGGTCGGGACGGGAAATGCAATTTCCCGCCCCGACCCGGACCGAACGAAAGTCTATGCACAGATAGTACACTGCGGAATATACAAATACAAAGCAGCAGACTACAGATAAAAGTATATATATATAAGCACAGTACTGATATATCTAACACACGTGTAACATACCCTTAGCATTGTACATCTGTAACACGTTCAAAAAATACCAATACATGTACATAAATAAAACATATAGGTATATATGAAACGTACAGAAGTTGAATTTAAATTTTGAAATTTAAGCTGCAGATATGTATGTATAAATATCATGTAACATATAACACACATTTTCTATGTAGTACTAATAAACTGTAATATGCTATGTACTTGAATGATTTACCTTACCATATAGCAATAATAAAACTTTTCCTTCATTGTTTTTTTTGTATTCTGCCTATGACTTTGGGATTGGGAATTGGGATTGGGTCTGGTGGGCTTTGGGTTCCTCATCATAATTTTCTCGTGAATCTAAAAAAACTCAACAAGATCTGCTCTGAATACACAAGTAGCTAAAAGTAGCTGCTCCGTCCTCCGTTCAGTCCACTGGTCATTCTTATGCGGTCTGGGTTTTGGATTTGGACTGGACCTTATAACTTGCCACTTGCTGCTTGCCACTTGGTTCTTGAATAAAATCTACTCATCGTTAGTCCATTAAATAAAATCCAAATGAAACTTTGGCCATTAATCCACCACTGCACTGCACTGGTTGGTAAAATGGAAGGAACAAAAGACCAGGCGTAGGTTGGTAGGTACATACTTGTATTTGCATTAACACTAAGCAGATCGTAGATTGTATGTTATCTGCTAATTTGGCTGGAGGCTGGAGACAGGAATCTTTCTAGTATATAATAATCGTTTTTTGGTAAAATTAGTTGTGAATTTCTATGTTCTACGTTAAACTTACAAAGTGTGGAAAAAAATCGTTGTTAAAATAAAATTGGTATTTAAGCAAATTTACTTTTTATTTCGGAATTTTTTTATAGGTAGGTAAGTGTATTATAAACTAAGGCCAAAAATTGGACTACCACTAAATAGGCTGTTTTGCTTGTTCTGATGGTGTAGTAAAATACAACGTAATTAACTATGAATCAAAAATTAATTTTTGAACGCACTATATTACTTGCTTTATGTGGATGCCTAATATTTGCATGTTTAATATTTATGAACGGCGTTAAAATCAACTTATTTTTATGAGCCATCTCGCATGACTTTGGCTGGACATGGCATGTAATTATGCACAGTAGCTTGGCTTTGGCTTGGCGTGGGCTGTAATCCCTGTAATTATAACCAGATTTTTAAAATTTACTTTATTAAAATTATTGCATGCAGGGAAGTTTAGCATCTTAATTCCAAATACAAAATATTCTCTCGCATCACACAACAGTCTGTTTCTTGTGTCGTGGGCAGGCAATTCACGTATGAGGGTAGCATCTACTTACCTATGTATGTAAGATAAAATGGCATGAACCTATTTACACTTAACTCGACTTAAAGTAAAGTGCCTATGAGCCTATTAGGCAGTTTCAAAACCTTACTTTAGAGCGAGTTTTTGAATTGTTGATAATTTGAGTAGGCAATTTCACAGTTTGTCTCAAAAACCCTAAATTTTTGAAACTAGAGTATTTTGCTTACTCAACTTTTAATACAATGTTAAAATGTATTACACTGACACTTCTTGATCTAACAATAGGTGGAAAAACGCCGGTTTACTCTGTATTCTATCGTAAAACACTTTTATGTAATAATGTAAAGCTCAAAAAATGAGTGCCAAGTTTTAGTAAATATTAAATAAAGTGAATTTTAAGAATAAGTTAAACGCCGACTGAAGCATATCTCTGAATTCTGGCAAATCTGTGCCTACAAGATGCAAATGCAATGGTACCATTAGATGAACAATGGGAGCGATTTAATATTATTAAATAAACTAACTGATTTTTTATTTGAAACTTTTTAAAGTGTTTTTAAATAATTCAATAGCACACATTCTCGCACATAAACTCATACCAAATTCCCTTTACTTGAATGCCGTAATTTCTCACTGTATCTATTTTTCCCTTTGGATCTAAAATGTCTTAATCCAAACAAATAGAATAAGAACGTAAATTATTGTTCATCCCGTCATGATTATTCAAAATTATTTCTTAAATATTCCATAACACCTATAATGTCTGCAATTAATTTTTTTATTCATTCTACGCCCATACCTTTCTGACTGATAATGCAGCTATGACTTCTGAAAAGAGATAAACCTTAAAAACGAATATTAAAAATATTTCAACCAATTCTATTGAAGTTTAGATTGTGTTCTAAATTAAAGTAATAAAGTTACCCAATTATAATTAAGGGAAACCTGGAAGTTTTAAATAAGGTCCTTAGCTAAAGTCAAAAGTGCCGAAAAGAATCCAGCCCAGTCAAATGACAAAATTAAGCAGTATAAATTCAAATTCCCCCTACCAGTTACCAGGACGCGTAAATCCTGTATCCAGCGAAACAGGTGGTCATCCCATGCGCATATAATTAATCATAATAATCCCCCGCTGGACGATGCAACTGATTTGCATGGTTAATAAGTATTAGTCCTTAATTCTGCTCTCTGCTTTTAATCAGAAACAAAATTGAGGTGATGAAAAGAAAGTATGAGAACTGTAGAAGTAGACGGAAAAGGTAGGGGAAGAACAGGTAGGTAGGTGTGTGTAGGATCCATTTATTGTATTTCCTACGCAGATTCTTCAAATTCAGAGGCGGATCGAGAATTGTTGTATAGGGCGCTAACCTTATTAAGCGCTTCTATATCCACAATGTTCTAAGAATAGAATTTCATTTGATTGGGGGGGGGACGTTTACCCCTTCCCTATTGGATCCGTGGATGTTTGAAATTGTAATAAACCAAAACTAAAAGCAACTACTAAATATTACATTTATTTAGTATACCTATTAGCATATGAACAAAAATAATTGCCTACGAAATAATAGACGACAGAAGACCATTTAGATTTTGATTTTTTTATGAGGACTTTTATTTAACTTAATACATACAGGCGGAGGCTGGTACTGGTGCTGGTACCGGTATTGGTTTGTGTACTGTAGGTTTGTAGCTATAAAATAGATGATATGAATATGATATGATTGATAAATTGATATGGTGATTGCAGAGTTATCAGAAATGTTTAAAAAGTTGGTGTATATTTTTAGTAGATGTGGTGTGACGATGAGATGTAGGTTGTACCGTTCATACTGCGCGAATCTTAAATAGTACGCGGGTCTGAGAAGCCACTGCTAGAATAGTACGCGGGTCTATGTCACACAATCATAAACGATAGTACGGTAGTATGTACTACTACGCGGGTCTTTAATAGTACGGGGGTCTTAGAGGTCTAAATTTGAATAGTACGCGAGGCGTACAATTTTAAGATATACGGTAGGTTGTGCGACTTGTGATGTTTGATGATTGTAAGGTGGCTCATATGATTATGAAGCGAGGAGTTAATAGCTTTCAATTTTTTCTTTTCTCTGATCACAATTATTCAACCTCTAAACTTAAGACAGACTTTGTCTTCCAGGCACTTCCACTGCCCACCTTCGCCTTCTCCCTGCCAACTTAACTTACCTTGCAGCATACTGTATGTGAAGATTCAAAATAACCCATTTCCATTTTTAGCTAAATACAAAATGCACTATTAACATATAGATTGCAATATTGTGATCATGTAATTGGAATATTTTGTAATTTTCTGAAGCATGTAAATACATAGATCATTTTGCACTTTTAAAAAAACAAGTGTATAGATTGTTTTGCACTTTTTAAAAACAAGTATTTAGATCATTTTGCAATTTTAAACAAACAAGTATATAGATTATTTTGCACTTTTTAAAAACAAGTATATAGAGTATTTTGCACTTTTAAAAACAAGGAAGTAGAATATTTTGCAATATTCAGAAGTATGTAAATAGAATATTTGCAATATTCTGAAATATGTAAATAGGGAATTTTGCACTCTTAAAAAAACATGTGAACGGGAAATTTTTTACTTCTCAAAATCTCATAAATACAACATTTTGCACTTATAAATAAACATGTAAGTACAAGATTTTCCACTTTTACAAAACATGTGTAAAGAAAATGTTTGCGCTTTTGAACAAACATGGGAATAAAACATTTTATTTTCAACAAGCTTGTGTAAATACAACATTTCGCACTTTCCGGAAACAAGTAAACTAGGAATTTTGAGCTTTTTAAAAAATTGTAATGAAATTAAAATTTTTTTCATCCATCTCATTTAGATTTTATTTTACATAGCTCATAATTATTTTAGCCTTATATTAAATTGTTATATTTACTATATAATTTCTAGCTTAATTGGAAATGGTCCGTTTTGATTCTTCTCTCACGATACGTGTACAGATTAAGTGACGCTTCTTCATTCTTTAGTATCCATCACGAACTAAAACAGAGGCCAGACACAGAGGCCAGGCGAGACCATTTATTTATACCATTCAAGAAGAGCTGTTGAATTAAACATGTTACAAAATAAACCTTCCTATATTATTAATGCATCAGTTTTGAATTGCGTTTTAACAGTCCACGGCAGTCAGATGTTTAGTTTTAGTTTATAGATGAGGCTCATACCGCAGGTTACATAGTTGTATTGATAGCCAAGAATACCTACTTACGCAGATTACACCTAAAATGTTTTTAGAATGTGACTGACCAAATATTGAATGATATCAACGGTTGATGCGAGTTTAATGCATGTCCCATTCTATTCATAATTTCCAATTACGCTATCTTATATGTAGGGGCATCTTTTCATTTTTACAAAAACTAATTTGCTTTCTGGGCTATTTACGATCGCATTGTACATACTTCAGAAGAATTAGCCTACAAGATCTGTAAATTTATGGCTGATTCTATTCATAAAATATATAAGTCACGTCGTTAAAATTTAACAACTGTATTTTGTGTAATTGTAGACGGGTCTGTTATAATAATAGTGGACGGGTCTGAGAGGTCGGTATTAAATTTTAACTGATATTTAATTTTAAAAATTTAAATCTTATATTCATATATTAAGAATAAAAGATTGAAAATATCGTCTGTAAAGAACCAAAATGATCTTAATCCAATTTAAACTAGATTCAAAATGAGTGCTATGTCATACAAGTAAATTGAGAAACAGGCGTAAAATGTTAACCAAGAGTTTTTAAAAGCGTGAAATGTTCTATTTAAATGTTTTTAAAAACCGTAAAATGTTTTATTTTTATGTTTTTGAACAATATAAAATGTTTAATCTACAAATGTTTGAAAAGTCTAAAATGTTCTAATTAATTACATGTTTTTGAAAAGCGCAAAATGTTCTGTTTACAAATTTATTAAAAGTTTAAAATGTTCTAATTAATAACATGTTTTTCAAAAGCGCAAAATGTTCTATTTACATGTTTTGAAAAAGTGCAAAATGTTCTATTTACACGTTTTGAAAAAGTGCAAAATGTTCTATTTACACGTTTTGAAAAAGTGCAAAATGTTCTATTTACATGTTTTTGAAAATTCTAAAATTTTCTTATTAACTACATGTTTTTGAAAATTGTAAAATGTTCTATTTACGAATTTTTGAAAAGTGTAAAATGTTCTATTTTCATGTTTTTGAAAAGTGCAAAATTTCCTATTTACAAATTTTTGAAAAGTCTAAAATGTTAGGTGTGCAAATTTTTCAAAAGTCTAAAATGTTCTATTTAAATACTTTTAAGACAAATTTCAATATTTTTGTAGATAGTGTATATTGGTTTTAGCTACAAATGGATATGGGTCATTTTAGTTCTTCACAGACGATATGTCATATCTTCCATCATTACCAAATTCAGATAAAAGTCTCCGCTAAAATATTTCCTCAAAAAGATTGTACAAGTCTCAAAAGATTCAAATCATGATGCGATGGCATAATATAAGAATTTTATCTGTTTGTATTTTGTATCGCTTCCCTGTGCCTGTGCCTGTTCGCAGCTTTCAAATTCAAATCGTTAACAAATGCTGCCGTGTACATGCGACATACATAGTATGCGTTTAGCCCTCTTCTTTCTTTTGCGGCTTGTTCATATAATTTTCTTCTTGTTCTTACGCACCTTAAGCTCCAGCAGAAGGAACCTACCTACCAAAATGCCAAGACTTCTCTGACTGAGAACATAATGGACAAGATTTAGCTGGGAAGAAGAGTCAAAACTTTGACACGCAACATGAACTTTTAAAAGAGATTTGGATTCTGAAGAATCCGAACGACAGACAGGTTATATAAAATGTTCAAAACTTACAACCAAAACTGAAGGAGGAGGCAAACGGCAAGAATGGGCAAATGCAAAGTGAACTATCTACATACACGAGAACAATGCTGATGTTACGTAATCTCTATGTAATATACACCGAAATCACATCACATGCCATCAGCAACTGCAACAACAGCAGCAGAAGTAGGAGTAGGAGCATCTTCAGCAACAGGTGGAAAATGGGAGCTTATTACTAACGATCAAGTATAAAGCTGCTGCTGGAAGGAAACGAATACGAAAACGAAAACGACATCTGTATGAGCCATGTATGTGGAATGTTATGTAAGGGGTTGTGTGTATCTACATGTTGTGAGTCAATAGGCAACCGCCGGTGCGTTGGTGGGTTGAAATTGCAGTACATACCACAGGTTTAGAAGTAGGAACTTGTAATTACTGCATATCAATGGGGAACTCAGACACCATTATCAGTACCAGTACCTTTACCAGTACCAGGCAGATAGAGATACATGGGCAGATTTTATTATGTTATAATGCTTTCGTAATAATTTTTATCTTTTTATTACAATTCATGTTCTTATCTCATCATGGCCAGGCAACACTAGAGATATTTGCTTAAATAATTTATCAATAAAAAGGAATGCATTCGTAAATATTATTTTGGGGAATTTAGTACAGTTTGACGCCGTGTAGAATTTCGTTTACGCTGTAGTTAATAACAGCGCAAATTTAAATTTTCGTATTAATTTAATCACATGTACAGCACAAGTACAGCACCACTATAAGAACCAGTGCCATTGTGCACAAAACATTTTGTTTGTACCACAACTACAGTTTCTAACCTTGACATTAAGCAAATTACGACGACAATAACAACAACAACAACAACAACAACGATTAGGATTTGAATTCTGACAGCCTTAACTGAGCCACAACAAGGAAAAGCAAGTGTCCACCATTGAGATTTTAATTCAGCCCATATTATGGCCCATGTAATTGCTCATTAATTCGTGTACAGTGACGGAGTCGGGACGTGGAGAGCAGTGCTTTGAGTCTTTGAGTGTTGTTCGTAATTTATAAAATGTGTGGAAGCCCACCGTGAAAACTCCCATCGAGCCATGTATTTCACCTTAATTGTATTTACTTATCGTTAGTCTCGTTCTGGTTCGTCTTCTTCTTCTCCCTCCTCGAGATCTCTTCAGTCTTGGTTCTTGGTGAACAGGGCCGGATAATGCGGACAGCGCAGGTAGCCCCTGCTGCTTGAATTTTCAAAAAAAGTGTAAATGGAACATTTTGCTCTTTTCAAAAGTTTGTAAAAAGAATATTTTGACTTTTTAAAAACATCCAAAAAATTTTTTTTGTAAAAAAAAACATCTAAATAAAACATTTTCCACTTTTCTCAAAACATGTAAATAGAACATTAAGCACTTTTCTGAATCAAGTAAAGAGAATTTTGCACTTTTCTGAATTACGTAAAAAGAACATTTTAAACTTTTCTAAAACAAAATTTTGCTTTACCAAGGAAAACCTTAAATAAAATGGAAATGGTGGTTTTTGTATGGAAGAAAATTGCTGCCTAAAAGCAATTCCTTCTCCGGCCCTGTTGGTGGATATCTCGCCTATCTGTATCTTAAGCAGATGCAGTAATTTCTGTATTAGATCTGGTTCTGGTTTCTATCTTCTATCAGTAGTAGTCTTCGTCAGAAGCGTTTAAGAAGACCATCCAAAAACTAAAGCAAAGTCCGAGCAGTCCTTAAAAATGTGGCCAGGACAGGACCTCAGCATGTGATGTAATTTATATGGTAACTTTGGTAACTAGCCTCCTATATAGACTTGTAGACTGTCAAAAGATAATAATTTCTTCCAATTCAAAAATGTGAGACATTAACGTATTAACTATGTAGCAGGCATAAAAGCACTTAAGAACATTTATTATTGCCAAAAAGCTAATCCACATAATGTAGTTACAGTGCTGATAAGTCATATCTAATGTACCTAAGTTATATTCAAATGGACATAGGTAGATACGCATAACTATTCAAAATATCCAATAAAAATATTTTGTTTAGCAAACGGTGTAGAGCGGAGTTTTCTGCTGCAGTGCACTGTTCACTGTGTGAGAACGATGGAAATGGAAGGACCAGCACCAAACAGACGTAGATACGGTTACGGTGGACTCCCCCCACATCATTTACATACTTACCCTGAATCTGAATCTGAATGTTGAGAAAATGTGGAGTGATTGAAGTTTAACTGGCAGTGGCAGTGCAGTGGTATTAGCTCATGGCTTTCGGCGTTTAGTACAGCTCTTGGGATGGCCTCTGGATTAATGGATCAACTTACTCACAGTTACGGAGAAGTGGAGTAGCATGTAAATGAGAATGGGAAATGGGAAGTGAAGGTAGATATTAAAATGTCTTAAATCGAACTAAGCCTATCGCATATAATTTGCTATGTATGTAGTTTTATGTAGTTTGCTTAGTTTTTTTTAATAAAGGGGAAGATACCAAGCACAAAAATTGTATTATATCTACAAACTTAATGTGCTACAGTCTGGAATTCTGGAATAAGGATAGCACACTACACTGGCTATGGTTTGCCTACAGTATTTACTACAATAGCAGTACACAGCCTATAGGCCTTTGCTTATCCTTTAAATTTTAAATACTTATGTATATTGTCTGCGAAGAAGCAAAATGACCCAAATCTAATTTAAGCTAGAATCAAAATGGGCTATGTTATAAACACAAAATAGGAAACATGCGTTAAATGTTAATTACGAGTTTAATTACGAGTTTTTGAAAGGTTTAAAATGTTCTATTTACATGTGAAAAGTGTAAAATGATTTATTTGCATGTTTTTGAAAAGTGTAAAATGTTTTATTTGCATGTTTTTGAAAAGTGTAAAATGTTCTATTTGCATGTTTTTGAAAAGTGTAAAATGTCCTATTTACATGTTTTTTAAAAGTGTAAAGTGTTTTATTTGCATGTTTTTGAAAAGTGTAAAATGTTCTATTTGCATGTTTTTGAAAAGTGTAAGATGTTCTATTTACATGCTTTCAAGACATAATATGTCAATATTGTTTTTACATAATGTATGTTGGTTTTAGCTATTTTGGTTCTTCCCATACGATAAATATATTAATAAGCATTTAGATTGGACGTGCGGGTGCTGAGAGATACAGTTGTAAGTATTGCAGAACTGTAAAATTGTTGAAAATATTGTGTGTTTATTATTAAATTTAAAACATAATTTTGAGTACCTAGGTGTAAAGCCCATGCAATGCTTATTATAAAAATTAAAACTATTTTGAGAAATAATTAAATTTCAAAATTGTCGACTTTTTCATACGATTAAATGGCGACTATACGATATCATATATCTATTACAATTCCAGCTATCGTGGATTTGACACCTGTCAAAATGTTCCCACAAATGTTAAGCTAAATTGATAAACGGCGTTGAACTAGTATTTTTATTTCAGATAATTTTTCTTCTACTGCTTAGCATTAAAATAAAAGGCTTATTAATTGCAAGTGATTTAATGAATGATTGAAGCTACTAGCTTAACTGTTCTAGTCTATACGTCCAGGTTTTTTTAAATTGAATTTCACTTTTTACTCCCCCATTAATTAATTCATGAATAATGTTCCTTGAGTCTATCGCCGTTGGAAATTATTAGCAGCTGCTTGCAAAGCTACGCAGCAATGATCAATAGCCTTGATATATTTCATAATTTGTACTTGGGACTATATAAAGACCAGGGTAGTACTAAAAGATATACGGTACATTCGATTTTAGCTATAAATTTTATTAATCCTTAATCAAGCTCTGCGAGTTAGTCTGCCCTGGAGTTTTATGAGTAATTCCAGAATCATCTAAAGGCAAGCAAAATAGTAAATATCTGTAGAAGGTTTTGCATTTTACAGTTAAGCTAAAAATCCGAAGATCTTAATTGTAAAGTGGTGATACTTCAAGAGGTGCTATAATGTAGTACTTATATAGTGTCTATTCTATACCTATAGGTATCTTTAAGTTGTTCGTAGTTTTGGTTTGGTTATGCTTTACAAATACACTTAAAAAAAATGTAGAAAAAATAAAAACTTAAAAGAAACATATGTATACACTTTCAAAAATTATAGGTATGGAGTGGGACTCCAACCTAATGACAGTATTTTCCCACAGTTTTTATTTTGTGAGCTAATTACCCTTAACTCAACCACTACTAATCCAGTCTTGTGATACAAACACTGATAATTATATCAAAATAGTCTGTCTGTGGTGGCTTTATAATAATTCTACGTAATACACAGGTATTTGAGTGAAATAATAGTTACAGATTACAGAGTTCAATTTATTCATTAAAAAGTCAAAATAAAACGCATGCTATTGCCGGGGCAGTTGATGTTGCTCAGTTAACGTTTGGTTGTAATTTACAGTATAATTAATTCAATTACAATTATTATTAATGGTTCTTGTCGTTGGAATTCCTTGTTTTGGTTTGCGTATGTAACGTCATCGTTTAAACTTTTTCCTGTTGGCTGTTCCTTTGATCTTGGTGAGATTTGACGTTCAAAGATCAATACAAATCAATACAAAAGTTCAAGTTAAATAATGGAATAGAAGTAAAATGGCAATGACACTCAGACTGACAGACAGGGAGCTGACTGGCCTTTCTTCTTTTCCGTTGTTGCGACCCGCAATTGGCAGTATTAGTCTAGTATAGGCAATCACTGTCCGCTCCTGAATCTTGTAGGTTGTAGGTACTTTGCATTAGTTTGCATGCAAATACATACAATTTACATATGGAGGTGTAGGTAGCGATTAGACAGCGGTGTGTGAGTGGAGGTATTTGTACAATAATATATGATGTACCTACATACAAAGGCAGCTCAAGCAGCTCTGGTTCTGGTTTTGGTTCTGGTTCTGGTCTGACGATGAGCTCTATTGAGGAATTTAGTATTTGCATAATATGCCATGGTCATTTGCGAGGAAATATGCCAAAATATTGAGAAATTTCAATGCAGACAGACGGGGCAAGAATCAAAAGAAAAAGAGTGACCGCCTCAACACACATCACCTTTTCTTATACCGATACCGATATTTATAAATGATACTTTGAAATATGGGGAGAATAATGTTGGATATTGAATAAATAAGTAGTTAGTATCGTCTGTATGGTTAAGACGGTCGCGGTATTTTATATTTTTATGCCTAGTGTGATTCTTACAATATTTTAGATTGTATTTACTTACATATGGAAATTTAGTTTGATTAAAGAGACAATACCACGCTTGTTGTCAGCATTCCGGTTAAATTTTATATGATGTGAGTTAAGCACTTATGACTTATAGGTATGTAGTAAAAACGTTTTTCTTCACTTTTTGACGGTGAAGAATTAAGAAATGTAGATGAGTTAAAAATGGTAACTAGCAAATTATTTAATGTTTTGAAATTATGGATTTATCAAAATGTCTTTCAAAAGTACGTAATAATGATATTTTACTGTTTTTTAAAATGCAACAACAAAACATTGTACTGTTTTTTAATGCATTATAGTAAAATTTTGCTTTGTTTCAAAAAGTGTAAAATGGAATTTTACCGTTTTTATCAAAATGCGTACTACAGAAGTTTTATTGATTTCTCAAAATACGTAGTAAGGAAATTTTTCCACTTTTCAAAAATGCCTAATAATCAAATTTTACTGTTTTTTTTTAAATGGACAGTAAAAAACATTAACTGTTTTTTTTAAATGCATATATTTAATAAAAAATTACATTTTTCTGAAATTGCTAGTCATACTGAAAATTAGTCATTTTTTAAAAATGTCTAATAATGAAATTTTACTGTTTTCTCAAAACGCGCTGCAATAAAATTTGTCAAAATGCTTAGTAAAGAAATATTTTATTGTTTTTAAAAGGACGTTATTGGAATATTTTACAACTTTTAAAAATAATGGCTATTAAGCACACATTACTGTTTTTTAAATATGTACTTGTCGCAAAATAACATGGCCAATTTGCCTCTACAAAATGTATTCCAAGAAACCCAAAATTACGACATTAATCAATTTTTAAAAAACCAATCCAGTGAGATTATACCATGCAAATAAAAGGGAAATAAAACTATTAATTTTTCAAACTGTACAGATATTATGAAAGAAGTATTTCTCATATTCTAAAATTTCTGAATTATATAACCGCCAAGTAAGTAAGTAAGGCTTGCGCTCCATTCTTCTACAATTGAATATGCATATGTAGCTCTTTAGTATATACGTATATCGTTAACAACTTTAAAGCTATACCTATACTCTATAATACAAAACACACTCATACATGAGGAGAGAACGAAGGGGTTGAAGTTGCAAATTAATTCCAGGGTTCATATTATATTATTATGTATGTAGAATTCCAAGTCGACGACGCTTCGACTTACAGAATTTGAATTCGACATTTGAACGAGAGCGACGGTTCAATTCTCACGGTAGTGCTTATAGTGCAGTGCATAGTCTTGGTCTACGTACTGACAGACGTAATCGCACTTTTATTCTACGTACACACAGCAGTTTTCCACTGACTCTGACTCTCTCATCTGACTATCTCCTGACTCCGACTCTGTGTGCTTTCCCTCGCGGCTATCAAAAGTGAATCTTGTCTAGATATTTTTTTTTAGAGAAAAAAGCTTGTTTTCTCGTAGAAATACTTGTGGGAAAAGATAAGATGTTTCCATGTTATGCCTGCTTGCGTACAATTAATTCTACTTAGTTAAGTAAGTTACGCGGAGGTTATATGTATACACAGATAAACTAGACATAACTATATAAGATAATCTTCTTCAATACTACAATCTATATGCCTATAATGATATTCCTCCCCATATCAGTCAGTATGTCTGAAGTCTACGTCTGTGTGTGTACTTTTGTGTGAGTGTAATAAAATGAGGTTGTCGCGTCCTTCTTGTCCGTCTCCCTTGGCACTGGCTCCGGCTCCGGTCTCCTTTTCTCGGCTATCGGTCACGTTAACATTTTTGTAGAATGGGAACAAAATCATCCACGTAGTAGTAATAATACACGAATTAATAAATTCCAAATTCCAAAGCCCAATCAATGTCAGACACAAGACAGAATATTGAGAGTTGTTGAAAGCTTCGAATTCCATTCAAGTTCATTCAGGAAAATTCACATAGTACAATAGTATACCTTTATACCTATACTGTCTGTAAAATATTCTTGCTTTGATTACAAGTGTGTGTACGTTTGTTGTACGTTATAATTAATTAAAACAATATAGGGATTTGGTTTTACAATGGAATGGTCTGTCTGCCTGTCTGCATCTATAGTATGTACTATGTCTGCAGGGCCGGATAATGAGGCCAGCGCCAGCGCAGGCAGCCCTCTTTGCTTGAACTTTTTTAAATAACATGTGAATAGACACATTTTGCATTTTTTAAAAAATGTGTTAATAGAATATTTTGACTTTTAAAAAACATGCAAAATAAATATTTTTGCCCATTTGAAAAACACGGAAATAAAATATTTAACACTTTTCTCAAAACATGTAAATGGAACATTTTGAACTTTTTTAAGATATGTGAATGGAAAATTTTGCACTTTTCAAAAAACATGTAAATGGAACATTTTGAACTTTTTTAAGATATGTGAATGGAAAATTTTGCACTTTTCAAAAAACATGTAAATGGAACATTTTGAACTTTTTTAAGATATGTGAATGGAAAATTTTGCACTTTTCAAAAAACATGTAAATGGAACATTTTGCGGTTTTCCAAAATATGTAAACAGAATAATTTGAATGTTTAAAAACGGGCAAAATAAAAGTTTCTGTACATTTCAAAAACACGCAAATAAAACATTTTCCACTTTTCTTAAAACATGTAAATACAACATTTTGCTTTACCAAAGAAAACCACCAATAAGATCAAAACAGTGATTTTTGTATGGAAATAAATTTCTGCCTAAACCCAATTCCTTCGTCCGGTCCTGTATGTATGTATGTCTGTCTGTCTGTCTGTATTAAGAAGAGTCTGCAGCACATCCGAAGAAACTGTAAACTGTCATAACCGGAATGTGAGTCTGAATCAAAATCAAACAACTAACATGAGACAACAGAACCAGTAACCAGTACCAGAACCAGTACCATATAATCTTGTGTGTGAACTCAAAGTAAGTTTTGAGTTTGACTTATGAGGTTTATTCTATTCTATTACACTTGCAGAAAATACGGAGGCCTCATCATCCGATCCCTCTTAAATATTTTATGAATGACTCTATCAAAAAGAATGGATTGAAAAATGAATTGTTTCTTGCTACTTGTTTTTAACAGCAATTATCCGTCTTAATTGTATGACTTAATTATTGTTTATTTGCTAATGTGGAAAATTCGAATTCGAGATTTTTGTGGAATAACAAAATTTCGTTAAAATGTTTTTCAACATTACTTAGAGAAACGTTAGTCGTCTTTTTCTAACGCCATAATATATGAATGGCCCAATGTTTAATTTCCCACCCAGGCCCAGTCAGCAGCTCCACACTACTACGCTGATAGAATGAAAATTTATAAAATGTGAAATCAAAATCATATAAATGAGATGACCGGAACCGGAATCCACACACGCAAGTTCAAAGATGGCACATTTCATTCAGCACATTCCATTTTACTAAAAACTTTTTTCTTTAATTAATTCATATCGTACAGATAGTTTATACAAAAAAGTTTGTTGTAAAATAATGAGTACACAGATTAGTGGATTTTGCATATTATACGCTTTCTTATAAACTGTATATATGAAGAATTGTTTGGTAAAACGTGGTAAGTCTATCGAAGTCAACTTTACAGAAACTACAACAGAAACAATTAATTGACTATGGCCATTTTCCCACACAAAAAAAAACAACGAAATTTTGACTTTTTTAAAAATTGTTTTGGTTGAACTTTGACCTTTACCATGTAGCATAATAGAAACGTATTTAGTTGAATACCGGTGGTACACATAATGCAAAATAAACAATCTCATATTTTAAAAAATTTAACTTGACTCGTTTTACCTTACCTTCATATAGAAATTCAAAATCGGAACCATAGCGATTCTTGTAGTTTTAGTTCTCACTGACAATGTGTATCTGCCTCGTCTCTGGTAGTGGTAGTGATACTCATAGGAATGTTGCCAAGTCGATTTTAGTATACCGCTTTTGACCGTTCTTCTGCATACATAGGACCGGAATCGAATCGGCACCACATCGTCTCTGTGAAGTCCACTTGTAAAAACAATATAGCCATACAGACATAATGTAGTCATCTAGTGAGTGCACGGACGATAAAGAGGAATAGACGAACAAAAGTACTTTTTATTGTGTAGATATAACAAGAGAGATAATACGTAATGATACTACTGAAAGTGAGCGGAAAAAGTGCAAAAGAGAAAGAGACGATTATTCTTCTATTCTATATGCCTTCTGCTGGAGTTGATCTAAAAGACGATTAAATTTTTAAAAAGGGGGAAAAAAGTCAACGACAAACGATGCAATGTATTAAAGAGAGAGATCTCCACTTGGATTTGCGATTATAAAATGACAGCTACTCAACTATATAGTGCTATATATCGTCTGTGAAGAACCAAAATGACCCATATCCAATTCAAGCTAGAATCAAAATGAGCTATGTCATAAAAACAAAATAAGAAACAGGCGTAAAATGTTAATTAAGGGGTTTAAAAAGTGTAAAATATTCTATTCACGTGTTTTTGAAAAGTGTAAAATATTCTATTTGCATGTTTTTGAATAGTGTAAAATGTTCTATTTACATATTTTTTAAAGTTGTAGAATTTTCTATTTGCATGTTTTTGAAAATTGTAAAATGTCCTATATACATGTTTTTTAAAAGTACAAAATATTCTATTTAAATGCTAACAAGATATATTTCAGTATTTTTGTAGATAGTGGATATTGTTTTTAGGTACAAATGGAAATGGGTCATTTTGGTTCTTCTCAGGCGATATGATGTTTATATATGTAGTTAAAAAACACCAATGAAGAATGAATGCAAAATGCCTTTTCGATGAATTTTCATTAATGTGTTATGTAATTGGTAAGTAGTTGGTTTGTAACGGCATGAAAATAATTTCAGCTTCACCAACTCAACACGTCTACTGCAGTTAGTTAAAATCTTTAGATTTGCTGCTATAATCCTGCTGGCAATCCGTATAATATATAGATGTTGCTAGGCAGGATAATTATTCAATTAGGAAAAACACGTGTTTTCTTTCCCTTTTGTAAAACCACTCGGTTAACGCTTCAGTAGAGCTGACTGTGTAAACTATTAAATTTTATAATTATGTAAATTCAGCGGGTTCTTTGTAATTTTTAAAATTTGGATTTAAAAGAATTTTAATTTTCAAAGCATGTCATTGCAGGTGCCTATTTAAATAATTTTGTTCATTCACAAAATTCAAATATTTTTTAAGAGGTTTGAACCCAGCAGCATTTACTTAATATCAAGACCAACCAGGGCCGGACGAAGAAATTGCTATTTAGGCAGCAATTTGTTTCCTTACAAAAACGACTATTTTGATTTTATTGATGGTTTTTTAGTAAAGCAAAATGTTGTATTTTTACATGTTTTAGAAAAGTATAAAATGTTCTTTTTACTTGATTCAGAAAAGTACAATATGTTCTATTCACATGTTTTGAAAAAGGTGTTAAATATTTTACTTCCATGTTTTTGAAATGTACACACATTTTATTTTTTATGCTTTTGAAAAGTAAAAATATTTTCTTTTACATATTTTTGAAAATTCCAAAATGTTTTATTTACATGTTTTTTTGAAAATTTAAGCAGCGGGGGCTGCCTGCGCAGGCCACATTATCATTATCCGACCCTGAGACCAACTAAAAGTGTGCGTTTTTTAAACTTGTATTTAGGTGGATACTGTTATAATTTCAAAATTTTTGCTACATAGTTTATTGTTTGTCTAGTTAATTTATTAATTACGTCCAATTAGAATGGATTTTTAAAACATTTATCTACTAACTATGAGTAAATTATGATTTTTGTTTGTTGAAAATGTGCTGCATTTCCCACGTTTTTTTTTCATTAGTTTAGAACGTGAGTTTATAAATGTATATGATTTGAAGTGAAAACTATAGTGAATAGTACCATTTGCATTTTTAATATTTTTATAAGGTTCTAACATACTATTTTCCTTAAGGATTAAAGCTTTTTCTCTTGAACCGACTCTACATAGGAATAACTATGCGTATAGGCAGCATGGCATAATAACCCTATCTATAGCTTACGTACCTGAACCTTTGGGATGAATATAGATATACTATGGAATTACAGAGACGAGTTTAGATTTTTTTTAAGCAGTTTTGCTGGAGATTGGAGATGAAAGGTCAGGTTCATAAGAAATGATTTTTACATTGCAACATGAATCCGCCGAGTCACAAAACCAGATAATTAAATAAATGAAAAAAACTTACCTCGAGAAACTTGTCAAGTTACATAATATATCTCTCTCTCTCTCACTCTGTACATTAATATTTCTTTTACGTTTCCACATTACAAAATCCCATTGCATTAGAGATTACAGGACGTTAAGTTCCCCTCCTTGCTAATGCAATATTGCCATTGCCATCGCATCGTACCGCATTTCTACTATAGTACAGGCAATAGTCTTTTTTGCTGCATTGCGAAGTGCATAAAAAAGGTATTAAGCATATATTTGTTCATTTTTGTACTGTACATCATACATCTCTTTCAAAAAGACAAAATTCAATTGTATTAGATATTATATTTAGCCTACCAACCAGTACCAGTAGCATGGTAGGTGGACTCATTAATGATTATTTTTGGTTATTAAAATTACCTGTAAATAAATATGTGGCATTTTTTGAAAAATCCCAAAATAAGCGTCTTTTCACATTTTGAACCTTTCAAAAACTAACGCTTTAAAACGAATGCCATACAATTTGGGAATTAAATTTTTTTAGCTACCAAAATGTTCTAGTAATAAATTTTAGATACATGTTTCTTTAAATTAATACAATAAATTATTGCTATTTTATAAAAACACGAAGCGTCAATTTCAAATAAGAAAATTTTTAGTATATTTCCTTTTAGTATAAGGGGATTCCATCATTTAAGTAAATAAAAGCATGCGGGTATTTAAGACTGTCAAACTAGCTCTCCATTAGTAAAACAAAAATAAGCATCGCTAGAAAAAAAATGAAATGTAACAAAAGCAAAAGTCACCCGTTTTATAAGCAGAGGGCAAAGATCGATAATGTGCGACATACACGATTTAATTTTATGAGATTACGATTACAATAAAATTATTACAACTGTGCATGAGTCGGGATTCTGCTTTTAAATTTTTATTACAATTACAATACAATATAAAATCAAAATCATATTCTATAAATTCCACATTATACTTTTGCTGAAATCCTTCTTGCCTTTACGCCAACGCCGTCGCCTCTCGATCAATCAGCCGTTCAATACCAAGGGCGTATTCAAAAGAGGGGTGGGGGCACAGGTGTTTAATTCCTTAGTCCCCTTCAGAAGGAATTTTTTAACGTTGGGGGGGTAGGATTCAATATAATATTGTTAGCCCTCTCTATAAAGCATTTCTAGATCCGCCGCTGTTTAATACCAGTACCAGTTGTTCATCTTTACTTCACTTCATTTATATCTCCTCTTTTTAAATTAATTTTCCTCCTGTTTCATAACGAAAATTTCAAAACTATATATCGTCTGTGAAGAACTAAAATGACCCATATCCATGTTTAGCTAAAACCAGTATAATCTATCTACAAAAATATTCAAAACCCAATTACACCAAAGTGTGTTTCCATTCCTAGCTGACTGTATCATCTTCGGAATATGTCTTGAGAGCAGTTAAATAGAACATTTTGCACCTTTTCAAAAACATGGAATTAGAACATTTTACACCTTTTTAAAAACATGGAATTAGAACATTTTACGTTTTTCAAAAACTCCTAATTAACATTTTACGCATGTTTCCCATTTTATTTTTATGACATAGCTCATTTTGATTCTAGCCCAAATTAGATATGTGTCATTTTGGTTCTTCACAGACGATATCCACCATATTAAACGTTATACTGTATTTATCACAAACATTTTATGTACTACAACAAGAAAAATACAAAAGGAACCTAATACGACTACTAACAACTCGGTGCAGATTAAAATAATTGATCCTAACACAGTTTTCTGATTCCATTATTTACCCCGCTACAGTTACAATTATTACAGTTACGGCCATTAACAATTAGCATTAAAACTTTATAATTTAACATAATTCCTCCACACAATAACAAACAATACACAAAAAAATGTTCTTTATTTCCTCCTCAATAATACATCAAACTTCAAAGGGTAATTTGCATTGAATAATGAAAAATGAAAACCAAATTTAATGGTGTGTGCGGTGCGGCGTGGTATGAAGTTATAAAGACTACCTATGTATATATGCCTTTTTAATTTTTAGAAGAACGACAATGAGAACGAGAACGAGAACGAGGGACGATTAACCATAAATTAAAAGCTAAGTAAATTAATGTAAAATGTACAAGTACAGAAAAGCAACCAAACCAAAGGTAATAAGTAAAGCCGGCCGCTTCTTTCTTGTTTATGCGTGTGTATGTAATATATAAGCAATGGATCGGTCTTCTCCACTTTATTCACTCCCAGTCATTTTCCTACATACCTTTGCTTTTGTATTGTTTCAGAATTAACGAATACGAATACGAAATCCGACTGTACACATGAATTAAAGCAGTGACTGTATGAAAAAAAGGGATACTCGCGTTACGTTCATTCTAGTTTAATTCTTCATTGTTGCTGCATTCATGGGTCTGGTTCTTCATTGCGGTTGTGAGGTTTAAAAGTTTTAGCGTTTAATTTCCACTTGTACTGGTTACTGGCACTGGTTGGGAAGAAGAGGCGCTCAAACTGAAGGCAGGTAGGTAGGTAGGTAGGTTTGTCAGTCAGTCAGTCGGTGGCAAAGGGTTTACTTTTATACGATTTGAAATTTTCTCCTCATTCTACTCACTTGGTTGGTTTGATTCAGTTCAGGTGTTGTCTTTCCCTCGTCTTGATCTTCGTCTACTACTCACTGTTTTGTTTCCACACACATCCTTTTCTGTACATTTTATACATTAGATATTATTATTCTATTCCCATTGGAATAATTGTAGTCGGACTTTGTGTATTTTTTTTTCATATTTTGAGGCAAGTTTCAAACTTTTGAATTGGAATTATTAGAATTAATCTGTAGACTGTAGAATGTAGAATTTGTTCTGCCAGGAGTAGTTTTGTACAGGGAATATAGCATTAAGCAGATTATTAGCATAGGCATTATTACTGTACGTATAGTAATTCCCGTTCCCGTAGCCGTAGTCGTAGCCGTAGCCGTAGCCGTAGCCGTAGCTGTATCCGTAGCATGTCCAAAGTGAACATGAAAACTTAAAATTCTGGGACAGGTTTTTTATCAATCTCTTACAAATATACTGTGTAACTAAACTGTTGCGTTTAATAGTACATAGTATATACTTGGTATATGAGTATAGCCATACAGGTATATAATCTGGCCCAAAGTGTTCCACACACACACACACATTCTACACACACACATGTCCAGCCAGTGCCAGAAGAATCAGATTCAGAATTGAAGAGATTTAAAGTTGAAGCACAGAGCTGCCCATTAGAATATCAGTACCAGTACGTAGTATATAGAGATAGTATAGCTATATAGTAGAGTGTTACCTTGTTTCAAACTTTCAAAGCCTTGTTGTTGTAAAGCGCTCGTATATTTAAATACGTATGAATAGATATAGAGATATGGAGAGAGAGAGGGAGATAGTGATAGAGCCACTTATTTATTCCACTTGATCAACTTTTTCTACATTACAAGATCAGAAGGAGAAAAACTGAAAAATCAAGAAGTTTGTGAAGGAGACGAGGATGGAGGAGATGTGGTGGAAGGACGGATGGACAGACGGACAGACGGACGGACGGACAGGGAGACACACGCAGAATAATACAGTAGACAGTCGACAGATTAGAGATACATAAGTTTGTCTCACGTTCAACGTTCAAGGGACGCATAAGAAAGACCTTTTTCCACACTTACTTCCAATATTTTTGTAATGTATTTCTATAATATTTTCTTCATCGTTTTCGTTTTCACATTTTATTATTCGAGGCGAAATTTTTGGACACTGGAACTCTCAGTCAGTTTGGTTGGGGAACTCTCAAGTGAATTGAAATCGGTGACGAAAATTAAGGAAAACGACAACAACGCCAACGGTTGGAACGGTCACGAAAAAATACAAATACGAAAACATCTGCAAAAGGCGGACTACTACTAATACACAGTGAGTAGAGAGAACTGCGGTAAGATTTTACAATGCTCAATTTAATTTAATTTTCTCCTTTGCTAAACTATTGCAATTTCGTTGGCTCCAGTTCAATTCCAATCCATAGGCATTTTAAATAAAATATTTTTGACAAAGTTTGAAATTGAAAAGTTTAGATAGAAGGCATTTTCTCAAAATTTTATTATATTAAAATACATTATATTCAAAGTAAAAAGGGTTTTTAGAAATAATTTAAAAATTTCTAAAAACCTTCTAAATTCCTTTAATTTTGGATTTTGATTTGGATTTTGACTGATAATGGTAGTGGCAGGCTTCGGAGTTGCCGCAATTAGACGATTTTTTAATTTTGTTCTAAGATTAACTTTGTAAATTCGTTTCAAATTTTTATTAAATGCTACAATATATAAACTATCGTATCCAAAGCTTTTCAAATTAATTTAGACACTTTTAAAATTTTAAACTCCGTAACCGCACGCATCAATACGCCGGGCTGTTTGTATTTTTAGCTCCCTACTCCTTGGCTTGTATTTTGTTAGATGATTTTTATTACATTAATTTACAGTGCTATCAACGTTTCTACATGGAATTGTAAAATATCTGTTGTGTGGAAATTAAGCTGGCAAAAAATTGATTTCAAAAATGTCCTTATAAAACAGCACTTAAAAGTGAGACTGAGACTGTTTAGCACAGTAAACTAATTTCTTTTCTTCTAGTTTCTAGAATCTTCGAGAATTTTCTAGAAGTTTAATTTTGTCTATAAAAGCATAGAAATAGAAACATAGCTAGATAGGCAGGTGCATACGTATCAACCATCAGTACAGTGAAATTTTAACCCATTACTCTAGCAGTATTACTCTTATTATGCAGTGTATTAATATAGTGCTACTATTAAACACACTAGAATACTTCAAAAGCTTCTAGTATACAATAAACGTCATTAATCAAAATTGTTAAATCGTAAAAATTGCTCTAGAAATTCTTCTAGAAGCTACTAAGAAAGTACAATAGCGCTTGTGCTTGTACACACTCGCATTATGCTGTCTACTTTCTGTACTTTAGCCCTAATGCTTCACAATAGCAATAGCAATAGCCAACCCGCAGTCTACAATAATAATACAGTATTCTTTTATAGAAATGAGTATTGCAGTCAGAGAAGTGTCTAACTGACACTCATCATCATGACTCTTGACTCTGACGCAATTCCAAGGAATATTTCGCTCGGATGTGAATTATGCACGCATTATCGTCATCACATCACATCATATCATATACCAGTCTAACGTAATAGACCTTATCCCGTACGTACAACATACGTAGGTAGGCTCCGTGTATTCACGTAAATTTCCAAATTGTGAATGTGAGGGTGCAAAAAGCTGTACAGTACTTCTAATATATAAATTTTGTAAAAACCAAAAAAACAAAATTACAAAAAAAAGGTTGTTACATTCTATAAAGCTTCATAGTCCACCGGTGTCGTTGCCGCTGCCGACCGTCCAAGTTCAACCTTAGCATTATCATTACATAGGTAGGTACATATAGTTTTTCTTGTAAATATTTCATATAATTCGTATACGTGTGAATGTTCCAAGATTTCCTACAAAGCGTAGACATTTCGATTTTCTGATTTTCTAGAAGTACATCACACACACAAACACACGTAGTCACCACAATACAAGGTACACAGTACAATACAATAAAATACTGCAACTCAGTTGGCAATCGGCAACTTTTAACAACTACCTATGTACCTTGCATAATTTGGGATTTGGTAGGTGAATAATATGCATAATGCATACGAGCGTCTTTAGCCATCTCTGACACCGGCAGCGGTCCATAATCCTGGTCCTGGTCCTGGCCCTGGTCCTGGCCCTGAATGTCTGTCTGAAACCCAGAATTTTGACTGAATTATTGTAAATAGCGGAATTTTTGTACATTTATCAGTTTACATTATTATTACGAACGTGGAGCGAGTCGTACTTTGCAGGGTTTTGGTATGTAAAATTTTCATGGACTTCGCGTTGTACTGGACTCTTGAGACTTTTGAAAATTTGGTTTCGTGGTTCAAAAATGCCGAGCGAAAAAACTGTGAAAGAGGCGAGAGAGGAGTCCGAGTGTGTGGCACGCAAGAAAGCTGAAGGAAACGGCAAATATTTTATATTATACGTTATAAGGCCATCAAAACCAAAATCATTTCTATGTGTGCAACTATGTAGTGACGAGTGCAGGTGGACGTACATGTATGTACGAGCCCTGGCTCTGACACCGGCAATGTATATAAGCCCCACTATATGCTATCATGACAAATAAGTTGGAAACCGGTTCTTCGGGTCTTTCTATATCTATACAATTGAAGCTTAAGCCCCTTCTTCCATCTTTTAAGCATTATTATTTTTCTTTTTGCTCCTTCAAAATTCTACTCAAGAAACCAGAACCAGTACTACTACTACTACATGGGAGTTAAAGTTTGCATTTTAATATGTACCTAGTGGCAGAGGGCCATCCATGTTACCTGTGTGTGTGTGTGTGTGTGTGTGTGAGTGAGTATAGATATAAAAGGTATGTAGGTAGATTGCTGGGACCTGGGTCTGGATTCTGGATCTGGAGACTCTGCTAGATTTCTTCAGAAAAACACACTCTCACACACTAACAATCTACACAGAGAGCAGACAGATACTTTACATGCAACATGCACTACTCGGTTTGAGTTTCTTTCTTATCGCTGTGCTGGTGGCTGGTACTGGTGGTAGTTACGTTGGTTTGCTAGGAGCTGAACTTGAACTGACAAGGATGAGTTTCTGACTTTGTGAGCAATTGCACTCTGGAAACTGGAAAATATTTTATATCATTCTTCACATAGCGTAGGTATGTAGTAGATTGGAGATTATAGACATTTTACATTGCTACACGCGGCTGTAGGATTTTGTGTAGAGGAGCAAAAACCTGCCCACTTGGCATAATGGACATGGACAATGTCCCACAATCACATGTGTATGCGACAAGGGGAGAGAACAAGTAACAAGTTACAAGGTGGCTCCATGTGATCAATGTTTTCTTTGAAACAAAAAGACATTTCCGAATTCACTTTTAAAGTTTTAGGTAGGTACCGTATTTCCTGTAATAGTGGACAGGCCTTGATTAGTTCAAGGGCCTGAAAGATGGGAGTTTGAACAGTATACGGGTTCATTTAAAACACTATTATATGGTAGTAGATGAGCCGGCAATAGTAGACGGGCCTGTACTGTAATAGTAAACGGGTCTGGTTGTTACGACCGTTTTAAATAGTTCAAACTTACTTGTAAAAATTTTTTTTAACTCAAAAGAATATTTAATAGCAAAGATTGCACTTTAAAACAGTTTGGACGAGTTGGAATTCTCATATTCGATTAAATACAAAATAATTTTTTTATACAATATAAATTCTTTTTATAAGAGTTTTTTAAGAGCAGCGGCTTTACTTAGTATTTTTAAACTTGATGAGATGAATAAGGAAAATTAACTTCGTTTGGCACGCTTTGACTGAAAAACTGAAAATGAAAATATGTCAGTAAGAAATTGCTTTGTAGTCAAGTTCACACAGCTAAATTACACAGAATCCTAGGATTAGACAGAATAATGCTAAATCTAAATTTAAAATTATAATATTGGTAAACATATACAATGCTAATAATTGTGTAGGTAACCTAGATTTTCCACTCTCAAGCATTTGTACGGTGTTTTACGCTTATTGGAATATTAATCCAAAGGTCCATAAAAACAGACTTTAACGTCGAATACAAAATTTTTAAAGATAATTCCGGGCTAATTAAGAAGGTTTAAATCCGGATTATCTTGAGAGATACAGAGGTGCTTAAAACCTATGGAAAATGACCATATGTTAAGGGATTGCAACTTTGGAATTCTTTCTAATGGCAATGGTATTTATTTTGCAGATGTTTGAATCATTTTTTTTGTTATAATAAAACGGTATTTTTTGGGTATACATTTAGTGCAACTTCCGATTAGTTGCTTCAATTTCGGGCACGGGGTGAATTTAAAAGCCTTGATTTCTTTTTTTTTTTAAGAATTTGTGTAACATGTTTAAAATCCTTATGGTTTCCGGTCTGCTCAGGACCTGATTTATGTTGTTTTCGGTTCTCTTCTGGTCTGGTTCTGGTTCTGGCAGCAATTTAAATTTAAAATGATAGGTAATTAATCAGACGTATAGGGAGAAGACTGAGATACCCTTGGTTCATCTGCTCTGCGATCGTTTTTGCTCTCCTGCTCAAAAATTCGACACGTAAGTCCCTCTGTTGATCGTCAGTAGTTATAGGACCTACTAAATGTGCCGACACCGACAGCGAAATAACAGTTAACAGTACAGGTAGAATTACACAGGTAAACGTGGATTGGACCACCACTAGAACAGCAACAATGAAGAACCAGAAAACCAGACTACTATATCCTATCCTATCCGACACTCTCTGCAATATAATTTATTTAGTATCTGATTACTTACGAGCTTTAATGTCTGATTATTGTACATTATCGTCCAGTTGTAAGTCATCCACCTTACGAATCGTAACCTATTCAGAGCGTCTCTTCAAATTTTAAATGCCGTATTCATTATTACTTCTGCTAATAAGGCATTAATAAACTAAAACTAAACTGTCAGTAGTGCCTGAAAAATTATAAAATTTAAGTTAGTTAACTGCAGTTGAGTCTAGAATTATTTATTAAAGTAAACTTATGGAAGTGCCAGGAGTTCAAATTTACACAAGAATAAAAGCAAGCCAAGTCAAAAGTGAAAATAATATTTCAATCAGCAATTATTAATGTACTGCCTTTACTTACGATAAGACATTGCAGTTGAAAGTCTTGTTCAAGGAGCTCGCATTTTGGCTCCCGGGAGTTCGTTATTATAGCGTTCATTCATAAGAGCTTACGATTTTCTTGGATATTTCAAATAATATTATCGTATGTATACCTACTTCAATTTTTTTATAAATTTTAAAATTGACTTTTTTCTCATAATTCAAATTTTAAAAAAAAAACAGTGTCTGTTGTATTGTTCGGACGATCACAAATTCTTAATCAGCAATTAATTTTGTGCCTTAGAATAAATACTGCTGACAGCTTTGAAAATCCGGATAATTATTTTTATTCCGTTTCACGAACTTGTGATGTTTATTCATCAAGAATGACTGGGATTTTCATTTCGTCGAATATTGAATTTTATTTAGTAATTTAGTTCGTTCGCGCCTTTTATAAAATTTTGAATTTGCCGGCTATCAAATTTTCAAGTATTTTTCCAGCCCCATTGATCATTAATGTAGCAGCTAAAGATAGAACACTGTCTTTAGTATACCTTATTTAAACAAACAAATTTTTTTTAATTGGCGTTGTACTTCAATACAGAAATTGTAAGTTATGTTAATGACTAATATGCTTGATTTAATACTATTTTAGTACACTCAAACGTATGAACTAAGGAGCAGAAAATTCCCCGACAACAATCTAAAACACCCCAAACCAAACAATTTCACATCTTCTCCTAGTAATACATGAAAATCAATCGCAAACATCAGCTTGTTAAATTCTATGAATTTAGCATTTCTTAAATTCATTGTGCTCCTCCCTCCACCGTCCGTACAGGTATCTATTGCTGACAATCCTGATAAAGATAACGACAATCTTTAAGCCAGTGTTACAATCTTACACTATAGCGTTTTTTTATCATTTGGGAAGGTGTAGATTGAGACAATGTATTTTTTTTCAAAGAAGTTTAGAATCTTCTTTTTTTTCTGCAGTAGCACCAGTAACCAGCACCAGCACCTAACTAAACTCAGAACAGAAACTACAGAACCAGCCCAAGTACCAGTACCCGTTCACCGGGTCATTTACATATTTTCGTTTGATACTAGCATAGCAGTCTACTGTGTATCAGCAGATCAGCACTACATATGCAACATTTCATGTATAATTATTTGCTAGGCAAGTTCCTGAATACCAAAACCAAAGAACTCAAGCTAAAGATCAGTGTCAGTTATACCAACACTATAACACCAGCCAAGAAGCCACTATACTGATACTCTATACCCTTTGCCCTATAAGTATATACCGATACCGATAACGACACCGATATCGATACCGATTACTCAATATTCCTATACATATGTATAGGAACACAGCGAGTTTCTCTAAAAGGTTGTTCTTGTTAATGGTAATGGTAATTATAGTGTGTCTCTATTTTGTATTGGCAATTGTATGATTTGATTTGAACACGTAACATTTTCATCATTTGATCCCTGTAGTCTGTAGTAGTAGAAGAAGCAGACTTGGACTATAAAAATCTGACTAATGCTAAAGACCGGCCTGGCCAGGCCAGACCAGTGTCAGTTACTTCACTGTACTTTCTTACCTGTCGACGCGTCCAGGCCGGTTCCCAGTCCCAGTTGCCAGCCAGTCCCCAGTTCAATCTATACTATACACTTACACTCAGGTGTATGCATACTACTAACTATTGAGTATCGCATTTCATTCAAGAGTATTTAGCTCCTATTATTCACTATGTGTGTATAGTATATTTTGATGTATTTAAAAAATGTTGCCTTCCATTATATATTGTGAGATGAGTCTCGTCTCGTCCACATCTCTTCTTCTTCCCTACTTCTTCGTCTTCTTGTTCTGTCAGTTTGAGTTCATCTCGTCTCGTCTCGTCTTCTCGTCTTGTACAGATACGGTTTTCATTTGGGAGTCTTAGTGGATTCCTCACTCTGTCTCTCTCTCTCATGTCACAAAAACTTCTCTGTCCAGTTTCTTACAGTCGTTTCACCATCGTTTTATGTAACCACCACCACCTAACCTCCATAGTTGAAATTCGTATATTAGTATTTGTATAGGAACATACACACAAAAAATCGTACATCTATAAAATCAAATATATTGCAAGTCAAACCCGTAGCCGTAGCCGTTGCCGTTTGCCGGCCTCGTTGACTATAGTGATTATAGTGCTAAAGCTTTAACTGATACGGAGACCGACACGGACTGTTAAGAAGTGTAGAGCGTGTGAGTGTGTGCGGTTTGCAGTTGTTTGCTGGTTGCTGGTACTGGTACTGGTGCTGGTAGGTTAATCTTTATAATCTCTATATGTACTTTTGAATTTTGTAGTTTGGTCGTTTTAACGTTTTGACTTCTTGCTTCTTGTCTCGTTTAAATACAGTCACGTAGCTATCGTAGAATGTTATACACCCCTTAACTATATAATATGTGTATTTTCTGGTTTTGGATTTGGTTCTGGTTCTGGTTCTGGTCAGCATCTCTGGTCGCTGGTCTCTGGTCTCTGAACTGAGGACTTGAGCACATTCCAGTGAGACATCCACTGTTGAATTCAGATTCAGTCTGAACTGAACGGCAGGAGAAAAGTAGGAGATGTTGATAGGAGATCTATAGAAGATGTGATGGCAATAATGATGACGATGAGAGGATATAAGAGATTTGATTACCGCACCGTTGCCGTTGCCTTGACCGGACCGTCAACCGTCCCAGCATAAAATCCAAAATCAAAATGTAAGACACTATAACTGCAGGCTTAAGTGCGTGGTATAGAATGTGTGTATAATACTCTGCAATTCTTTGCAGTCTATAAAGACGTGAAAAAAAAATTTAAATGACATAGACATTGGGAGAGTGATAGTAAGAAAGAAAGAAATTCCACAGTTTAAACAAGAGTCAATTATCGAATTGTTTCGAGGTCTCCGCAATTTCAATTTCAATTCCAATAATCAAATACGTATTTATTCCTATTAGTAATTTGAAATTTCTACCAAGTACTAAAAGGTAATTTCTATACGGCAAACTTCAAATAAAGTACCTGTACCTACGTACATAGGTTTATGATGGTATTACACTCACATGTAGGTAGGTAGGTAGGTAGATGTGTCATCGGAAATTCTGAAATACAGAAATGGAGTGGGTCCCACGGTCTCACGGTTTTTAATGTTTTATTCAGTAGGTAGTTGTGTGGGTAATATAGAATTAGCCTTATCAGTAGATTTTTAAAGTACCTGAGACCAGGATACTTTTAGTTTGTATATAATTTTATAGCGTTAATTGGAATGTACATAGATTTTTTAAATTTGAAACTTGGTTTATTTTCGGTGCATTATTTAAAACATAAGCATTAATGTAATTTAGTGTATAGTTTGACGCCGTTGGAAAATAACGTACAATCTTGTTATGCAAATTGGCGTTACGAGATGGCTTACTAGTTTGGCATTTGCACAACGTGTAGATATGCTGACAAACACTTTTAAAAGCAGTATTTTAATCATGAAATGCTTCGGATATTTTGGTGAAGAAAAATATATTTTATTGTTTTTTTTTCAGATTTTAACAAGTTTCAAAATGCTGTTCAATTCCAGGACTGAATTTCGCTAAATTGAAAGAACCCGGACTGAATTTTTGAGTGCGGTAAAAAAGAGCACAACCTAAAGTAGAAGTAGAGGTAAGACCTCTAACGCTTCTTTACGCAACTGAAAACCATGAAGCGTCGCTCTTGTTGACTGACCTGTGGTGAACATAAAGTAGTAGTTTCTATACAAAAGCAATGAAAATGGAAGGAATGAAGGAAGACTTCGGCTTGGGGCAGAATCAAGAATTGTTACAAGAAAATAATTTAATTTTGTGTTAATACAGATAATTGTGACCTTTCAGTAACGCGTGTTGGGAAGTCATGCAACTTTAATGGAAAATCTGGGATTTTATTTCAAGCTAAAACTAAATACAAAAATCATGAAGAAATTACAAAACATTTTGGGAACCCCCGTTGTATTTTGGATTTGAACGTTTACAAGAGTACAAGACGGAAACGCAGTGCTGTGTGGCTATGTTCTGTGTGCTACTGTCTGAATACTGAACACTGAAGAGCAGGTGTCGAAAATTGGTAACTCCACCACCGTTGGCTGTATCACGTTTTTAAAAACCGGCCAGCGGTTGTTGAGTTCCTCGTTGACGACAATCTGAACACAACAAATTATTAAAATCGACACAGACTGAAATTATTTACATTGGATTTTCTACACACAACATCTTTTGGTTGACTGTGTTAATCTGGATTTGGATTTTGAATATGGATTAATTCAGAACATAGACATTAATAGACAAGTAGCGATGTAGTAAGTAGCAGGCCTCTGTCTGGGACTGATGAATGCGGAAAACGTCGTGTTGCTGTCAGTCAAAATAAAAAGGAGGAAGTTGGCAAACAAGTCTTAATGATTAGTATCGAAATCTGGATCACACTGACTGAACACCTGCCTCAAGCAAAGTCGTCGTCAATCCTCGTTTTCATCCAGAAACGTTAGTTAGTTGTAACATGAGTGTTAATTTATTGGTGGTGAAACCACAATAATGAAATATGTATGAGATATTCTGTAGAAGAAAGTACCTAAAAGATGTTAATTCGAATATAAAATGTAATTAATATTTTCTCAACTCTCCTGTTTCTCTCTTAATTAATTTGAATGTACCTATTAATTTATTTAAACTAGAAGCGTAAACATTGCACGATTCGAGGTTCAATCAAACTAAAATTTTTATTTTACAATTTTATTCATTATTCATCGATTTATTTGTCTAGCCTATTTTTTTCATACATTTTGTTCATGTCGTGTTTTGTGAACAGTTTTTAATACTGTAATTCCATCAAGGTGTTTTTCGTGATATTATAGAGAATTAAGGCTTGAAAGGGCAAAAAAAATTGTAATTTGATTTTAGGAATTGTAGCAGTTCGTGATGTATTTAGATGCTTTTGTATTTTTTTTTGTATGTTGTAATTATTTATAATTATTATTTTATTGTTTTTTCCAACTCATTAATTTTACTTAAATTAAAATTTTTGATTTATTAATTTTATTATGTAGATAGTTTGTTAAATCTTGTATATTGATTATTATTATTTGAGCGACTTTAACGCCGTTTGACAATTGTAGGGATATCGTTTTGACAATCTGCCGTACGCGTGTCAGAGGTTGAAGGGTTTCATAAGAAATAACAAATACATAAGCATCTGTTAAAACCCTACTAAACTTCTCATGTCTAATAATAAATTATAACACCTACTGTGTGAGCACACTCAAAATCAAAATGCAGTTGCCTCTGACTCTACAAATAGGAAAGACAAGAGGATGTGACTCATCGACTCATGTGACACTGACATTAATACAAATCAAAATATCACAAACCTCATGTCCATTGTATTTAATTCAGATAAAAGAGATAAACTCGTTATCAAAAAATGAGACTCATATTTGCATGGTATTTTACCTTCGAGATTAAAAATAGGTACAATACAATGGTCACACTGTAATATATAATGTCCTCTTGACTTATGAGAGCTACTACAAGCGTCAAACGTTTTTACTTGTATTTAAATATAATATCGCTATGAAGAACCAAAATGACACATTTCCAATTTATGCTAGGATTAAAATAAGCTATGGCAAAAGATACATGCTTACAATGCTAATCACGAGTTTCTAAAATGAGCAAATTGTTCTATTTACATGTTTTTTGAAAAGGTAAAAAGTTGTAATTAAGTATTTTAAAAAAGTGTAAACTGCTCAATTTACATGTTTTTTGAAAATGTCAAATATTTCTAATTAGATGTTCTTAAAAAGTTTAAAATGTCATACATATTTACATGTTTTTTGAAAATTGCAAAATATTCTATGTGCTTGTTTTTTGAAAAATGCACCAGGTTCTATTTACATGCTTTCATGATTATGTTATTTAGATTTTTTCTGTAGATAGTGCATTTTGTTTGAAACCAAAAATGGATATGGGTCATTTTGGTTCTTCACAGGCGATATTATGTACCTACCTAATTCCGGTGATATTGGTGATAAATACCTAGGAAAGTAATTACTCACACACTATGTTATTTAATTTAACAATACACTACAAAGGAATTCGATTACAATACAAAGTCTAAAATAATAATCATTGATTAAAAATTTATAAGTACATGTCTGACTGCATTCAGCCATCATATCACGCTGTAAGTTTTTATGTTATTTTAAAGTTTCAAAATAAATTGTTGAAGCTAAAAGTAGGATTTTAAATGTGTCTTCATAGCGTACAGACGTAGACAGAAGTCACAGAAGTCAGTTTAGTGCTTAGTCAGTTTTTGTTATTTAAAAATTAAAGTGCGCATTAAAATTCAAAATTTAAATGGATTCACCAACGTTGGTGGCTTTTGGCCTAGTAAGTATCAAAACTCACTCTTTTCCAATAAATATTTTTAATAACATAAATAACTGTAGAAATTTAACGTTACTAACTGTTTTAATTACAGAATTATTAAAAACGACTTTTACTTATTCGCATTGTGTTGTTGATTTCTTTTTGCGTATAAGATGCTAGTGTGGATTCTACTAGGCCCTGGAACATTCGTCATTGTGCCCTATATGATATTCTTTACAAATTACTATTATATCCCTATTCTATACTATACCTGGGTTCTGTATGATTTGAACACAGGTCACTGTATAGAGCGAAGGTATGTATTTAAAATTAAATTAACTAATTAAAACTGTATTATTAAATAAATTAGAATTTTTTAAATTTTACGTTTAAACACATACACCTGTGCTTGTGCTGCATGTACATGCAGACTCATTGTACCGTAGTTGAGAATTGACGTTTGAAATCCCAAAAGCATTTGACTGTAATTTTATTACAATCTATTATCCACTGGCAGGTCTGACTGGGTTCGTAATTTGAATTTTTGGAAACATCTAGTTAGTTATTTCCCAATCAAACTAATTGCAACTGATACCCTGGATCCTAATAAGAACTATATTATTGGACTTCACCCGCATGGAGTTCTTGCTTCTGGTGCTTTCAGCTTTGGCACTGGTAAACATTTCTGCAAAATTGTTTTGATGCTAAAATTACAATTGCTTAAATATTTACCGAAATAATATGTACCTCAGTACAAAAATTATTGCGTTGATTTGTGGAAATTTTAAGTGTGTTTTATTAATTGATTTTAGAGGCGACAGGTTTTTCAGAGAAATTTCCAGGGATCAAGCCGTACTTACTAGGTCATCTCTACCTTTCGTTGTTGCCTTTCCGGGAAATATTGCATTCTTTAGGTGAGTTAATAAAGCTAAATATTATGACTATGATGGTTGAACTGATTTATCATGTTATGTAAATATATCAAATTAAAAAATGTTCGAGCTGCATTTATATAGCACATTGAATAAATTTTAGTTTTAATAGTTGTAAATGTAAATTCCTGAAATTTTAAAGGCTTTTGTACCGTATCCGCGAGCAACTTTAATTACATTTTGAGTAACACTGACAATGGAGCGAATAATAATTCCAGTGGAAAGGCTGTTGTTATGGTTCCGGGTGGAGTCCGAGAAATGATTGCGTCGAATCCTGGAAAGATAATTGATCTGGTCATAAAGAATCGGAAAGGCTTTGTGAAACTTGCTCTAAAAAATGGGTGGGTGATATACCGTTAAAGTTTTTGTAAATAAAATAACCTGCCTTCCTTTTCTAAAAATTTTAATTTCAAAAAATATTTGGAGGCAAATGCACATTTTTTAGCCAAATTTAAAAAATTAAATTCGTAATAATAGAGCTAATCTGGGGTACCTTGCAGCATAAACAATGGGATGTAGGCAATGTATGGTGATACTACCTACTACCCGCATTTCTGCCTGCATTCTCCAATGAAACATGCTACAGTTACTTTGTTGGATCTGCGTGTGTAATTTGAACAACTGACAGATTCAACAGGTATCTAAATTGAATAACTGTAGTATTACTATAATTATTGTAATTCACAGAGCAAGCCTTGTACCTGTCTTCACATTTGGCGAGAATCGTCTCTACAATCACAAGGAGTTTGATGTGGACAGTCTCTTTCACAAGATACAGCAGTGGGTGAAGAGGTACACGGGCTTTCCAATCGTGTCCGCCTCCGGCCGATTCTATGTATTTCCATTCCAAAAACCTATGACTACCGTGGGTAGGTTACTTTTAAATTTTAATTTTTTTGATTTCGAGTTCTGGTACTGGTACTGGTACTGGTTTGACTTTTATACTATCAATAGTTCAAATTAAAATGAACTAAAATTTTGTCCGAAAAATTGACTGCTGGTATTAAATTCACATGTAAATATTTGATCACTCGAGTATAATATTTCAAACCTGTGCATATTATTATAGGATATACATATTATGGTACATAGGCGTTTACAAGTTTCAAAGTAATACGGATTAAAATTTTTATTTTTGTTCTAAAACTATTTTTTACGAAATTACAATTACGAGCGAATGTGGCCTGTGCGGAATTTTTGAAGGTAGCCAAGTTTGCTATTTAATTACATGTATCGCCGGTCAGCAATATTACCAATATTTATCTACGAGCCAATTTTCTGCTAAGCTGGAAAAGCTTCACACTAAATCGTGTAGCCACAAGCTGGAATAAGTTTTAACTGGCGTACAAATCCCACAATTTATGGTACATTAAATAAGAAAAGTCATAAACACATGAACGGCCAGTTTCTAAAACGCAAATTATCGTAACTAGGAAAATTAATAAGAGTTCAAAACGTTCTAATTAAGCATGGTAAAAATTACTATACAGCTCTTCTGGATTATTGTATATGGTCAATGGTGTACTCATATTTTGTTTTTTTTTAAGTAAATGATAATGATTTGATTTTGTTGCTGAAATCTTCAAAAATTTTTAATTGTATATTATGAAAATGTCCTCGTAATATTTTGCCAAAGTCCAAAATATTCCAGATTCTTTTAAAAGTTGCAATTTGTTGCAATTACTTGGTCAAAATAGTAAATAGTTTCTCTTATTGCAAATTGTAATATTTTAAAGCCACTTCAGATTTTTAGGTCCAAATTGCTCACATTAAGATCGAAGCTAATGAGGCATGTTGTGCAATTGGGTAACTTGTGAGCTACGGAAAGTTAGTAAGGAACTGCGAAACGATATAATTACAGATTAGTTTAAATTAGTGTATTATTGCATTTTCTAAAACTATATAGTAAGTAAAAAAGAATATAGTTTATTGAATAAAGTTGTCTTTCTCTACTTTCAACTATTATATGCTGTATCTTAAAGTAAAAACATTAAATAAATTTCTATGCTATAAAATTGACTAAAAATTATAATTTCTTGATTGATCTTATTAGCAACTAAATTTTTAAAAAACAATTTTTTTTCTATGAATTTAAGTTGGGTCACCAATTCATTGCAATAAAGTGGAAAATCCAACACAAGAGGAAATAGACGCTCTTCATGAGAAGTATTTAACAAGCCTCATTAATTTATTTAATACTTATAAAGGAAGCTGCGGGAGTCAAGATGATGAACTTAATTTTCTCGATTGATTTCTCGACAAATTATGCATTAAGTTTTTCAAATATAAATAACGTGAGCACTATTATCGTAAAGCTACATACACAACAAATAAATTTAAATATATACATAACATTTTGTATTATAACTATAAGTAATTACCACACCTCGCTGAATTTTACCTGCCATGATTTATGATTGAAATCTTAATTTATTTGACATTATTTGTATATATTGCGATTTAAAGTACGAATAACGATTAAAACTAAAACTACTGATATTGCAAGAAATTAATTTTCCTGGGCATACCAAGACGTAATAATGTTCATTATTTTTTGTACAGGGTGGACCATTAAGTTTCCTTAAATTCAAAATATATTTATAAATTTCACATCTTTTAACTGCTTATAGCAAATATCTACACAAATGTAGTCAAATATGCCTTGAAAGCATTTAAATAGAACATTTTGTTCTTTTAAAATACATGGAATTAGAACATTTTGCATTTTTCAAAAATGTGTAAACAGAACATTTTGCACTGTTGAAAAACATGTTAATAGAACATTTCGAACGTGGCAAAAACATAGAAATAGAGCATTTTGAACACTGCAAAAACATGGAAATCGAACATTTTGAACGTTGCAAAAACATAGAAATAGAGCATTTTGAAACTTTTCAAAAATATGTAAATAGAACATTTTGAAGTTTTTCAAAAACAATTAACACTTTATGCATGTTTCAAATTTTTTTTAAATTACAAATAGCTCATTATGATTGTACCAAGCTTAAATTGGAAATATGTCATTTTTGTTCTTCACAGACGATATGCATATATTAGTTTTGCTCAAATCAGCTCACAAATTTCGAGAGTATAACGATCGAACTAAAACAAAATGAGAGAACAGAAATGGACCACCCTGTATAACAAAAAATCCAACCCTGGTATTAACAATAATGAAGATTTAAATTTGATGCGAATATTGGTTTATGATTTAGTCCACGATAATCAGTATCCCATCTTTTCCGAATTATATTTCTAGCTCTCTCGATTTCACCTTCAGGGAAACATAGACCAGCGGCTGAACCTGAAGCTCCACGATAGTCCTTTGAGTAGGTACTAATCTCCTCCGTATCTATTGGGTAACATGGGAATTTAGGGTCAAATTTTGATGTCAGCTCACGACCATTCCACCAAGGCTTGTGTGGGTTTTGACGGGCTGAGGCGTATGCTCGCCTGTTGTACTGCTTCCTGTACTCTACAAAAGTATGAATAAATAATAACAACACTATGTATAATGTATAAGGTTATAGTGTGCTTTATGCAGCGCTACATAATAATACATTATACAATGATATGCTCACTACAATGTAGGTGCATACTATTTAGTAATTTTTAAAATGTTCGAGTTGAACTCATTTGTAATATTATTTTGCCTCATTCGAAATATGGCGAAATTTCCGGGTCTTTAATTATACCAGAGATGAATTATACAACATTTGTAAATTTTAAACGTGCCAACGGCAACAGCATAATAATATATATATTAAAAGTAGTGTAACTTTTAAAACACATTTCACGTATTTATTTTGCAACAACTTTGAAACCAAATCAGGGACCTCGTCTATAGGTTCACAGAAAGCTATTTTGAATTTTACTTTTTAATTTAGAGTAAGTGCAATATGTGCAAACGCAAGCTATCCGGGCTTTGGATTGCTCTATACATTTGAATGAAAATAAAAAATACAAAAAATGGTATAACAATTCTGAAAACTTTCTTCTTTAAGGTGCATCATTATTATATAAAGCTTTTAGTGAGGCTAAAAAGTTGCCTTGTTATTTGCATACTAGAATTGCATGCATTTTAGATGTGTGCACTATTTTCTTGAAGCGGGATAAAACTAAATTTTAAAAAAACTACGTAGGTAAGTAATTGCACTTCTATTTTGCGTTTAAAAATGTCAATGCTGGAACACTCTTGTTGTAAATATTTTATGTTAAAATAGGTCTAGCTGCTGCTAGGCAGCAGTCAATGCAAAACAAATTGCAATTTGTCAGGAGTTTGAAGTTTGAAGCCACTTACAGTATATTATCGTCTGTGAAGAACTGAAATGTCCCACACCCGATAGTAGATAAAAAAAAACTATGTCAACTATCAACAAAAATATTCAAATATATATTGAAAGCATTTAAATAGAACATTTTGCACTTTTCAAAAATATGTAAATAGAACATTTAAAGCATTTCAAACAAATGGAATTAGAACATTTTGCACCTTTTTAAAAACATGAAATTGGAAATTTTGGCACCTTTTCAAAAAAATTAAAGAACATTTTGCACCTTTTCAAAAAGATGTAAATAGGGCATTTTACATTGTTGAAAAACATAAAAATAGAACATTTCACTCTTTTCAAAAACTCATAATTAACATTTTACGCATGTTTCCCATTTTGATTTTATGACATATCTCGATTTGATTCTAGCTTAAATTGGATATGGGACATTTTGGTTCTTCACAGACAATATTACTTTCTTTTAGTCAATAGTAATGTTAAGGTTCGTAATGTGCATCGTCTCGGCAAGCAACTCGTAGAATATATTAGTAATGGTGACATATATAAGGCAATTAATACCCAGAAAAATATTTGTACAAGATTAGAAACTTTTTATATACGTAGATCGCAAAACTAGAATGTACCGTAAATGCCCAAATTGCGTCCTGGAAACTAGTTTTCCTTAGCGTTCTTGCCTCATTTAAAATACATTACAAGCTCCTAACTTTATCATGTAATCGTATGCCTTTAATCTATTACGTAAAATACAACTAGAAAATTAGAAAGGATATCTCAATCTCCTCACCTGACAAAAACCCACAAATGCACTGTTTCTTCTTGTGATAGTAAGTGAAGCCAGCTTTACTGTAGTCTAAGCGCTCATTCTCTCCATGATTCCGACATGCCCGAAGTTGTTGAGCTCTGTCATAGTCCATAAAATCTTCTTCATGCTCTAAGCACTGACAAAGGAGCATGGGATCGCGAATTCGAGAGGATTGACCCGGACCCAGACCTGACACGGAGTAGTCAGATGGGTTCCATGGGATCGTGTAGAATATAGGGGAGCTGGTCGAGTAGCCACCGTGGTGAAGGGGTATATGTCGGGGTCTCGAAGCTGATGAAGATCTGCATCTGTAGCCAGCTGACATTTTTATTTATGTATTTATTTATCGGATTTTTAAGAAAATTTAATAAACGAATTATTTCCCTAATAATATAATGACCTATATTTGTACTGTTAGTAGTAGAAACAAAATTCGAAAATATCATATGTGCAGCAACACCGATTTAGAAATATTCAAAACTAAAATTAAAATAGCACTAATTGACACTGGATATATTTGAACCACTACTACTGGCCAAGAATTGGAAACGGCATCGAAACACAGTTTCGGCTCGAAACACAGGCACACAATGCGACGAGGAAAATATTTCTAAATTAGAATTCCCCCTGAGATGTATTCTCCTACCAACCTCGTCCTACGTGACGAGTACAACTTTGATACTTGTGGCAGGAACAGTCACAGTAACAGTCCGTAGCCGGTATTTTTTCTCGGATTCATATAGACTCACGGTACGGTCAATGGTCAGTGGCGACAGTGGGCAGTGCGTGTTTGTGAGTGTGTATATAGAAAATATGAATATAGATGCGCGTTGGCGTTGGCCGTTGGCCTTTAGCTGATTACTTACAAAAATAATCATTCGTGAAGGAATGAACCAAAGTATAGTATATTTCTTCTTTGTTTTTTGCTACAACAAATTCGGCTATCTACATATGTAATACTTATATGAAATACTAGTTTACAAGTTCAAATCCCGGTATATCGCACTACTTTCTTTCTAAAATAATTGTTTTTGTATGCTTCGAAGCCGACTTAAATTTTTTCGAGTTATAGTCTACCTTCAGTGTACCAGCTGAACTCTGGTGAACAAAGTTATATGTAACTACACTATGAAGAAGAATAAAACAACAAATTCGTGGTTTCTTCTTTTTTTCAATAAGCGCATAAAAAACAAAACGAAATTCCAAACTTAACTTTCTTCGGATTGGAGAAAAGCAGAAAACAAATTCTACATTTTGCCAAAATTTCACATAGCACATTTTTCCACTTTCACCAACGAATTCATTTGGGCATAAAAATACGTGGCAGTCCGTATCTGTCCAGGAACTAAAAAATCTACATATGTACGTACGCACGCAGGCAGGCGTATAGGTATGTGGAACATCGCCTTTATTAGCTTTTGTAATAAATTAACATTTACCAAACTGCGACGTGCTGTACTCTTTAACTAGCTACATATCGTCTGTGAAGAACCAAAATGACTCATATCCATTTTTAGTTTCAAACAAAATGCATTATCTACAGAAAAAGTTAAAATCACATGTTCACGAAAGCATACTGAAACGGAGACTTGTGCATTTTTTAAAAAAATGAGGAAATAGACTATATTTAGCTTTTGAAAAACCCTTAAATAGAACATTTTACACTTTTCAAAAAACATGTAAATAGAATATTTTGCACTTTTCAAGCAAATGTAAAAAGGACATTTTACACTTTTAAAAATATGTAGATAGAATAATTTGCTCATTTTAGAAACTTGTGATTAGCATTGTAACCATGTATCCTGTTTACTTTCTTATTTTTTAATATAACTCATTTTAATTCTAGCATAAATTAGAATTGGGTCATTTTGGTTCTTCATAATATAGACGATATGTATTTACCTGTATTGCACAGTAAATTGCATAGTACAAGACATACGCTCAGACTCACGCTCCTCAAGGACACACACTTTATGACTAATAAAACGAGCCGATATAACGCCAGGCCAGGCCTGCCTATATCATGGGAATTGGAATTCTGAATGCTGACGCTCACTAGTGAGGGATTATACATAAAGGACAGACGTAGAAAATAAAAATAAGTAATAAATTTAAAAAAAAACATAACACGAAAATATTACTATGTATTGAAACATAAACGAGGGAAGGAACGAATTTGGGTACGACAACGAAAAATGGGAACTGAAAGCTAAAAAATGCAAACATATGTAGAATATGTACAAAATGTAGAATGCCCACCATGATGATAATCATAACGATAATCGTAGAAACGCAGCGGGACGCGGGTTGGTTGTTGAAAAAAAATACTAATATACAAAAAAAAAATAGATGATCGATTGACCTACTTGGTATTGATAACTGGCAATCCAGGTTCACAGTTATAGAATTCCAGAATTCTCAACAGAATACTGACGACTGATTAATCTCCATTCATATGTAGTTTAATGTATAATCACATTCAAATTCGCAATTTCCTTCAAATGCCACATGGTATTTTCTCTTTCTATACATTTTTAATTTCTCCTTTTCTAAAAAATCCTATTTGGATTCTTGGATCCAGATCCGCACGGCCTCAAACATCAAAATGTCAAATCTCACAATCAGAATCAGATGCGATATTAAATTATATGTGAACACGCAGGGCAGCTGAAAGTGGCAGAGTAGAGAACGTCTACGTACGTACATACTATGGTACTACAACTACGCACATGTCTAAGCATACGATACGATACTGATTTTGAATGTCTTCTCAGATATTAATAAAAATATGGGAAAATCAGTAGGCCTAATAGTGACTGCAGGTAGATAACATTTTCGAATCTAACTCTAGGATTTGACTTGGAACTTGTAAACGCTTGCACAAAACATACATAGCGGGTGGCTACCATTGGGCCCTATAGAAAAATCACAATGTTACCTATTGATTCATACTACATTATGTATGAACATCACATCACTGTATAGTACGAGTGTCAGTGGTTGTCATTGCCAAATTTAACACTGCAAACCGTCAGCAGTCAGTCACTAGTAAAGCAAAATTACTATTGTTTGAAGGTACCTAGGCTATAATTTGCGCAGACATGCCAATTTGAGACGATAAATACTGCCACATAAATTACAAAAGAAATGAAAGAATTGTATCCATTGTGTTACTCATTGTCAGTATGAAATAAAGCATAAAATAGTAATAACTTAATCACGTAGGTAAATTGCCTAAGGTAATACGTAAGTCTTATAGAATTATATATCGTCTATAGTAAATATAATAAATAAATTCGTATCATCTACTATATCTGTGGGGTTTCTATACGTAAATGACACGAAAAAAGAAATACAATTCTTGAAAGCCCGACAATACCCCCCTCCCCCTTACCAGTGCGTTTGCTGAGCTGTACCTCTGTAAAATATTCTGTAAAGGAGGGCCTGTTTTTCTATAAATATTATTATACTTTAATTTTATGCAAGAAAAATATTTCACGTGGTGTTACCCGCACTAGGGTACTTAGAGTTGGCAAATTTTAGTTTTGTGAGATGATCAAAATGGGCACTTAAATTTAGTATTTGCATACATTAAAATGCATGCTAAAATTTATTACACAGGCACAAGAATGCCGCTCCTTGTTTTTTAAAAATTGGCTCTTTTAAATTTCCCACTAAACTTAAAACTTTAATGGTCACCCTCTCCCTCTTATGGATGTACATATAAAGACGTATACTTTATAACGAGTAAACAAAGCAAGTTTCATAAATAAAGACATAATTAGTCAAAGTAAAAAGGATCGTTCTGCAATGGGCCTATCAGTGGCCTAAGCGGCATTTTAGTAATTAATGTTATTGGATCTTCTTCAAATACAATACAATACAAAAAGTATACAACATCGTAACACAGTGTAATAATACAGTATTAGTTAATTCCAGACGGTTTCTTCCTGAAATTTCCAATTCAATAATTATTTCACGATAGAATTCGACAAAGTCAAATCTAGGACAGAAAAATAAACTATACATATAGACATCATGGAGTTTTTAATATTCTGAGTCAGCGACCATGGAATGGACTTTATTTTCTAGAAGACGTAAATTGGCTTTCAAATGCAATTTTCATGTTCATGCTTTCTGCTTATATAACTTCCCATAAAAGTATCTAAATAATTATGGGTAATATATACTTGTAATCTGTAATAAATATTGGTCCTTAGGTACACATGGAGCATATAGTCTAAATCCATATTTTTATATTAGCTTATGTCACATAGCTGAAACCCCATCTAGCATGATTTGCTTTTGCTGTCACAAAAACGAAGTAATATTACTATGTACACAACATGCACGTATACCAATTATTCCGTATTATTAAGGATTCTGTATTTTGATACTCATACACGGATTCATTTACAGTCACAAGTAATAATATGGAAGTACAAAGTACAATATTCGTGAAACTTTTGAGATAAACAAACCAATTAAAAAGTCGACTGTAAAAGTAATTCCTCTACAAATCTAACATCATGTCATGGATATGAATTTAATTGTGAATTATATAAATTAAAGACACAGCAAGTGCAGTGGTTTCATTTATCAGATAATCAGATCAAACGTTATGTAGTTACTTAGGGAAATATAAATACTGAAACGAACTACTGAAGCTAAAAAGTACATAATATTTCGTCTTATCAATTTGTTATCTTAGTCTTCTATACATAAATATGGTCCCAGTCACAGTGCGACAAATTTCAAGTAGGTACCTATATAATATATTGAACATAATTTGTGTACAGAAAACAAGTAATAATACTTTACAAAATCTTACAAAAGTAAAGGAAAATAATTTATATTTCATAAAAGTCATATTATAATTAATCAACAATTAATTCAAGTATTTAAACGTAGTTAATTTCTTTCTGTTTACAAAATATTAACGAAAATTGGTAATTTATTCAAAAATTCAAACTGCTTTGCCAGAATATTTACCTATTTAATACATACGGGCATGGAACGGAAGTATTAAGTTGCATTTTTTTACAATAGAGATGCCTGAAAAAATGATCGAATTAAAATTGTTTAAATGAGCACTATTCGAATCTTTTGACAATTACTGATGAATAATAAAATAAAGTACCTACTATTGATTTATAACATTTCAAAAAACCTCACTAATCAAGCTTAGGGAAGAGACACATATTACGTAAGCAATTCTTGAGAAATTTTGGCACCCACCCACCCCTATTGTCAGCACCTTAACCATTGCGTAAATGGCTATCTTTAACATGGTACATCATCATTTTGAAAAACTGCCTCCCACCCTGGTAGCTTACGTAATATGTGTCTCTTCCCTTATAGCCATTTAAGTGCGCACGCAGTAGCCAAGGATCTCAATAATACGGACCTAGTTTACGAGCTACGCGAATAAATACTGTTGGTCAGTTTAGTTCGAAGTATTGTACAGTCAGTCAAATAAAGTAGAAAATGTTTCCGTTTTACAATTAAGTTAAATTAATTAAGTAATTCAGGCACTACTATAACGAAAACATAAACCTCACTACTAGTCAGAAACCTAAACTAAACTATAAAACTGGGCCCAGCTCGTCTAATAAAGACAAAGGAGGTACTTTCCCGCCCATAAAAGAACCGTCAATGGTAACAAATGGTGGCGATATTAAAAATGGGAAAGACTGGAATTTTATTTCTTGGAAAATTGGAACGGGTGCAGGTGTTGTGGGTAGCGTTGTTAGTACCACTGCCTCTGCTTCTGCTTCTGATGATTCAATTTCTAATCCTGACGATGGCGTTTCAGTGAGTGCAAGTAAACTTTCAGACATTTCACGGTTTTCTTTCTCTTGAGGTGGGACTTGAAAAACTTGGTGTAGTTGTAGTAGTGGTGATGTTAACTTTTTATTTTGATTGATATTAATGTCTTGCTCCAACGCAGGTGATTGGGATTCAGATTTGGATGTGAATTTTTCCTTGATTTCATGATTATTATCATCCTGGCCTTGATTTTGGTTGATAATGGTAATAACTGTATCATCCGTAGTGGTAGGAACGGAGCCGGAACCGGTACTGCCAATAGCTTGCAACGGAAGTTTTGGTTTTCTTAAAAGTTGCGAATCCTCTTCAGTCACAATTAGAACAAGTTCGGGTTTAGTTTCAGGACGTGTGCTCTCAGTTTCAGGAAGCTTAAAATCAGAAAATCATAAACTAGTACTAGGTAAATCATTAATCAAGTTGTTGCAGGTAGATTTCGTAGGTACGTATAGCATAAAAGAATTACTACAACAAACTACAGAGCGAAAACCGAAACGAAGCATCATCATCAGTCATTTGGTTAGTTTCGTAGTGTGTGTGTAAAGTATTAACTTGTTGATGTATCATGTATTGATTTTTATTTCATCTATAACACCACTAACGATGACTACATACTGCTAAAACTACTAACTGATATTAATGACTAGAAGCTGAGCCCCCGGATCACCACTGAAATAAAAATAAATTGCACCTAACTAACTAGTAAGTAAATTGTGCAATGGCCTTTTAATGGCTGATGACTTGACTTAAATACCTTCTCCAATAAACCGGGTAAACTTTCAACACTAATTTCTGCCTTCGTTATTAAGGCTTCGGCTTCACTAGTTGTACTGTTGTGATTGTAACTGTTTTCTTGTGGTTGGAATTGAACTTGGAATGGTGTCATGTGGTTTCTATTATTTTCCATTTCAGGCCGTGCTGCTACTCTTCCTAAATGAGCAAATTCATCAATATATTTTTTAGATTAGGATTGCCTTGCTGTTCTACATGCAATATTCAATATGTAGTTGACAATCAGCAGTTAATAGTAGTTTTACTGTGAAAATTTCAAAAGTGTTCACAGAGAAACGTAGTTAGTCAATATTTAATTGGATATACAACTTATGCTTTATGGCTAACTGACTGACTGACAACAGTAGAGAGACTCCAATGTGTGATACAAAACTATCAACCATACTACATACACATTACTTATGTATAGGTTGAGAGTTGATTAGATTTTAACTTTATTTGCAACTTTAAAATTCAAATAATGGTAAACGTTTTTTTATTTTTTATTCAAAACAAAATATAAGCAAAGTATGTTTTTGGTAAAGTCAAACAGCAAAATGGGAGGATGGCTGCTTTACAAGAATCATGGATTTTAACAACCAATAGAGGTGGTAATTAATTGTAAGGGGTTAAAATTTAAATGAGAAATTCAATATTGCAGAAAAATGCATTTTTATCCTCATGTCCATAGACTGGTCAACTTCAATCTTGATCGTGTGGACCATTTGATTCAACAATATTGGAAAAACATTAAACTGATATTTTGCATTACCTGTGTCGGCTATGTCTGTGACGGGAAGGAGTATCGGTTTCTTCATTACTTGGGGGTTGGGATCCTTTTTTACTACCGTAATAAAATCCTCGCCCACTGTTTTATGGGCCACATTCGATGCGGAATCCGAGTCATCGGAGAGTATCCCAATGTTGACTGGTGTTGATGATATGGAAACTGCAATGTTGCTATCCTTCTTGTAGCCCTCATTATTTTCATTATTCGTACCTGTATTAGCTTTCTCGGTTTCATTACCGATTTCAGTGCGGAAAAGAAGAGGAAGACGGGCAAAAAGGTTAAGGTACGTTGATCTTGATGTGGGTGATGCGGGTGAATATGGGAAAGACAATGATTGGACTGATTGTTTTGAATTTACATGGGGGTTTTCATCCAGCCTTGGTGAGTCACTATTTTTAGTTTTATCTTCTTCTATAATACTGGTACTGGTATTACTGTTCTTTTGACGTTCTCTTCCAGTTTCAGCCCTGGATGAATAAAACGCTCGGTTTCGTACAAATTTGTTGTACTGGGGTAATAGTGGAATTCTGCCTTGCACTAATGGTAGCTCGCCGATGGCATGCGACTTTTTGGTATTGATTTCCTTAATTTTTTTGTTTTTAGTTTCAGTTGCTGGAGGAGTGTCGGCATCGGTGTCTGCTTGTCTTAATAAAGGATTCTCAGTATTAACTTGATCATATTTAGTGAGCTCTTCATTTTCGTTGGGTTTCACTAACGTATTTGTTAACTGAATTGGTAGGTATTGATCCAATAGTTTCTTATTATTTCTTTCCATTTCTTTCCGAGTCTGGTTCGAATGTTTTTGATGATACTTGTTTTTGAGGTACTCTGATAAGGCAGGTGAGTCTGTCGCTTTGTGTGCTTGTAATTTGTTTTGATGACCAGTGAGATTTTTGTTTTTATTATGTTGTAGATGAGAAACGTCTGGGTTGAGCATGGACAGGTCAACTCTAGATCCCGGATCAGGAGTGACAGAAGCTGACGTTGATACTGTTTGTGGGGCTATAAGTTGATTTGGATTTGTTTTTGAAGGTATCTGATGAGATTGAGACAGCAAATCTTCAGTCTTATTCAAGCCGGGATGTTTTCCCTCGAAATCTTGATAGATGTTATCACCATACGAACTTATCTGTTTTGTCTCCTCCGCTGTTTTGGCTTCCGTATGAAATCCCTGGAATCGCGTTGTTAGCATTTGTGGTGATGATATTATTTGTGGATCAGCGGTTTGGGAAAAGCGTTGTGTTGCCCCTTCGTTCGTAGTAAAAACCATTATGGATTGTGCTGGATAAATACCTGTATTTCTATTTGTACTACTTTGCTGCATTTGGATGGGAGTGGGATTCATCGTCATATAGAACTGGAACGAAGATGATGGATTCATATTATTGGGAAGAAGGGTTCTAGCTGTTGAAGATAAAATTGGGGAAATCTGCTCGGCTTGCATTTGTGGACGGGGGAGGCATTCTGCAACCTGGAGTAAATTGAATAAAACACTTAATAATATAGTATTAGAGGAAGAAAGCTTTTGTATGTTTCACCCCACTCTATGTCTCTGCGTTTTTTGTAGTTATAGGTGTATATCAGAAAATGCTGCAAATTCTAGTACTAACGTACCAATGCTATTTAAAAGAAAAAAGTTAGTTGAGCCTCGGCCCCGGGGATTAAACGGATGAGTACGGTACGTTAAGTTTGTTTTCATATAGGTAGTTTATAAATGCTACGGGTTTGCTTACTTAAATACTTAAAGGATACTGTACGAGTACGATACTGGTGTATCACATTTTGAATAATTAAATTAATTTAAAATCTCGGTAAAGATATACAAAATTTACTAAAATTAAATTTGTTTCTTTGTGAAGGTTTTTGTAGAGTCGTCGTATTCTACAAAATATTTTTCACTACAGTTGGTTTCTTTTAATTTCCTTACAGGTTTAAAGAAAGTCTCTTACTTTAAGGTTCGTACCGTTGTCTGCCTACAATTTGAAATTTATTAATCCTATTTTCCACTGGGCTTGACTTTCGCGTAGGTTGTTTTTTTATTTCCTAACAAAATAACATTCTGACGTTGTGCATATATTGGGATTGTCCTTGGCCAATTCTTTGTGAAGAATTTATAACGTGTGAATACGATCTAAGCATTCCAAGGAGTAGATATAAGAAATTCTGTTCTACTAGAAAAGCCTTGGATTTAAGTTTATTCTCTCTTTTAGTGTGCTTGCAGATGACGCTTTCTGCAATTTTAAAATATTTGTACTTGTACATTATTTATAATGGTTTTGTAGTTTTGTTTCATTTTTGAATGTGGGCCGAAGTAATATTGTGTTATTGTGTATGTAGTATGTACATACCGCCTGTGTTCGTACTGTGCAAGTTAGTTAGGTACCGAGGTATACATTCAACTAAAGATCAAGGCACGGGCATGAAAACAGTTTTTAGTTTTTACAATTTGTACAAATTTTTATGTAAATTTAATAGATCGTACCGGAAAACTAGATGTGATGAGAATGAATCCAAGTATGAATGCAAGTGGTGTGCACTTGCTGAAGGATTGGTCTTGATAATTTGTATTTTGTTGACAGCCAGTGCAATGCGAGCCTTGAACAGCATGCATATTTTTACTGTATCTGTAACTAAAATCTAAAGCAGATTTCTCTCTCAATGTGCATGGTGATTTTGATAATTTCCAGAATTCCGGTTCCAGTTTCATTCCTAGTAGTAGGCTTCCTCTCATCTCATTTCTTCGTTTCGGTTTATTCTCAGAATACTTCATTATCCACGCTGCCTACTGCGTACGTTCCTCTCCGTTTAGTCTGCTTGTCGTGGATGGATTATAGTCTAAATTATGTAAATAGAATGAAATAAAAAGTGCTTTACATAATATTAAGAGTTTTTTTAGTAAAAACGCGTTAAGTCCAATGGGTAAAGTGTGGACTTGACGCGTTTTGAAAACAAACACTTCATATATAGAGGTTGGTATAATATGTTTGGTATACTTTGGTATAATGTATATTACAGTTATAAAAGTGCAATTCTACTATTCACGAAATCTTTCACAAGATCACAAGCATTTATATAATAAGGCTTTTAGGTAAGAAAATAATTTTTAGACATTTGTTGACAAAATAATGTCAAGACTTGCTCTCCTATTTTTGGAGTTTTTGGTTCTCATAAAATATGTATGTACCTACCTAAATGTATGCACATAGTAATATTATTATTATTGTCACTTTATATATTTCAATTTCAAAAGTCAAAAGCTAAATATTACAAAACAAATTTATACTACAAATTAATTTTTTCCTGCTCGGTAGTCATCGCTCACTCGGTGTAGTCGCACTCACAAAACGTTAAATAAATGTCTCACCTGGTCAGATATAAGTTAATTACTTAGGTACATTTATATAATTTTTGAGCAGATTTTTAAATTTCAAACATTTAAAAGCATGTAGACTAATGTTTTAAAGAGGCGTGCGCTTAACAGGGCTTTAGTAGTTAGGAAACAAGCGTACATACTCCTATATATACTTTGATGTGACATGATATAACAAGAATATCTCGGCTGAGCACCCTTAATCTCCTGAGAACTACGTGTGTTAAAATTAACTTGGATTTCCTATTTCCTTTGCTCAATTAATAATTGAAACAGGAGCATTTACTAATACAAGGTACACTATTTGCACAATAAAACTAGAAATTAGTATGGAGCAGAAAATACTAAAGACCGGTTTGTTGAGGCGGATTATGCGCATAAATTTACACTTATTTAGCATTACATATTTTGTTTGGAATTTTCCCTTTTATGAATTTGTTTCATATTATGTAAATTCGCAGTTGGACTGTTGGTACTTCAATGCAATATAGTAATTTGGAGTAACGTGTGTAAATACAATTCTAAATTTCTGAGAGACTGTCTCTAATAAAATAAAATCTTTGTGAGCGCGAGAAGAGGAGGGAGGAAAGAGTCGCTTAGATCTTATCTTAACACTTGTCTTGAGGAGATGAAAGAGAATACAGTATGGAAGCCTAACGATGGATAAATATTTAAATTTATATTTTAATCTGAAAACATTTGAATTTTACATAATAAACAACAAATTATATAATGAGTTTTTATGTTTATTAATACAGAATTTAAATATCATTTTACCTGCGTATGAAACAATTTTAGGAATTGCTGGGGACTGCGGCGCTGGCACTAAAACGGGTATTTGTACTATTCGTAAATTGGTTGTCACAGCTTAAAGAGTAGCGTTACAAAATTTCGTGCTTATTCTGTACAGTCTTCGCTCCTTCTTTGCGTTCGTCTTCCTAGCCGTCCTTTTGACTGAAATCTGACCAGAAATGGAATGAAATAGAAATAAAATGTGGAATGGAAATTGAAAGATTTGGAATTTGAAAATATATATGTAAGTATGTCTGTACCTATATAGACTTGTTATTTGTTTTTTGTTATTGTTTTTCCTTTACTTTACAGATATAAATACATGGATAAACACAATGGACCCTATCTTCTTGTCTTAACGAAGGAATAGGAATTGAATTGAAGGTTGACCCTGACCATGGATGGTCTCGCATTGTACATCTATATACATCATCAATATAATTATTTAACTCACGGCTCACTCTCCAAACCCAACCAAAACTCAAACAATATCAGTACTACCTGCATACGTAGGTAGGTACCTACTTTACTACCTGCCTGCCTGATGCCTGCCACTCTTCAAAATTCAATATTTGATAGATACATAACATAGATATATGGAGATGATTGTTAGAGATATATGGAACTATCCATGCATATTACAGTTTTGTTAAGATATTTAAAGACCCTATGTATGGTGTAAACGTTTTGTCTTGATTTGAGTCTGTGATATGAATGGATATAAAGCTATATAGGCATACAGACATTATAAAAGGTTTGTTTGATATTTAATTTTATTACTTATATTTATGTAAGCCTATACTGACACTGACACTGACTTACTTTATGATTGCATGCTTGGTTCGTGTTCTTCGTGAATCCTCGAGGATCGTTGTTCGGGTTGTTCATGCATGCTGTTGTGGTGCTGGTGCTGGTGCCGGCACGTCTTATAATTAATATTTGTGTACTTTTGTTCAAGAGTTTTGTAAAGATATAGTTGTTAGTTATAGTTAATAAAGTTATAGAAGTGCAGCGTGTGCAGGGATTGTCAGTTCAAGTCAGACGGCGATGGATAAAATCCTGTCTAAATAATATAGAGGTACCTATATAGATGAATGCTGTAGTCATAAAATCAGTAGGAGTGTAGAAATAAAAATAATTATTGGTAGTCTTGCAATTTAGTGGTACACACTGTGCTATCACTATTGCATGTGTAAATCATCTGAATTCCCTTTAGATTTTTAAAACTAGCAAATTATTGTAGGCATACGGATATATTCTGAGTAATTGTAACTATAGAGATATGCACTACTGAAAACTGAAAAGGACGGGCAGATATAGACCATATAGGTATTTTGTATACCGAAGCAATCAAAGCATCCAATCAAAGAATGAAATTTGAAGCCTATTGTTGTCTTTGCCTCTTCTCGCTTTTCCCCTGGGGCGATAGTAATTAAGACTGTATCTATCTTTTTTTGCAGTACATTTCAATTTCAGTATTTTGTATTTTTTGTTTGTCTTTATCTTATGTAGTATAAATTAGTGTATTAAATCATGCCATGCGGTCATTTCATGCTGCCAAGATATTCCACGTAACGCATAATAGTATGTCTTCCCATGCTTTTGTCTATAGAATTTGTACGCGTACTACTGACTGACTGACTGGCTACAGGCTACATGTATTTTAACTTAGCAAAATTTTCGTTTTTTCCTTGAGTCTTTTTTTGTTGTTTCTTTTGTTTTTTTTCGATTGTCTGACGAGTTGATCGTGGCAAATTTAAAACGTTTCGTAATCGTAAATCTAATAAAGTGTTATATTTGATGTATGCCGCTAAGGATATCAATGCCGATTGTCGATGGAGACATAAATAGGTACCTACATGGGTTATTGTAATAAATGCAAGTTGACTACATTGTTTGAACTTAAATGCAATTTTAAGTTATTTTATTGCGGTTTGTATTGAGTTGAAATTGGAAATAAGAGATATAGTAATTATTTCAGTTGGTATCCAATTACTTTTCTGTGTGTGTGTGTATCTATGTAAGAATTTTCTAAACAGGACTAAGTATCTGTCTAGAAACTAACTTTCAAGATACACTGACAAGGTGTTGTTGTTGATAGTAGAATATAATATAATGTAATGCACCCAATTGCTATTGGTGTTAGAAAAGGCACATTAACATTATATAGTGGTTCACGGTTGTGAGTGAAGGCAGAGGTCGTGGTCTTGGTCGTGGTGGTAAAGTGGTCAGTTAAATTAAATTAATTTTGTTTTTTTGAAAATTAACTTGTTTAATAGACGACTTTGTATCCGTGTTGCTCAACAGGCTTGACTTGGGTGACAACATTAGCTCCATAGACTCCAGCTCCATAGACTCCAGCTCCGTAGACTGTTGGGTAGCCAGCGGAGTAGACGGTTGGGACACCAGCGGAGTAGACGGTTGGGACACCAGCGGCATTGTAGACGGTTGGGACACCGGCAGCGGAGTAGACAGCTGGGACACCGGCGGCAGAGTAGACAGCTGGGACACCATGAACTCCAGCGGAGTAGACGACGGGTGAGACAACGTTAGAAACAACTGGGGAGACGACATTTTCGTGCTTGACCAACTAAAATTTTACAAATTAAACAAATGTTGAATATACGACCATTCCATTTTTGAAGTCATAATACTTTTGAATAATAAAAACGGCTATCTGGAAGTTGGATCGAAATAACTTACAGTGGTGGAAGCTGGGACCTTAGCATCGAGAGCGGTGGTCTTGACTCCAGCGGTGTATCCGACAACGGCGGGTTGAACAACTGGGGCGGTGTAGACGTAGTTGACAGCGCCAGCATTGGCAACAGCCACAACAACAGCGAGAACGATCTGGAATAAAAAGCAGAAACAAAATTTAGTATGTACTTTTGCAAAAAATAAGATTTACAAATATAAAAATATTATTACACTTAAAATTTTATAATAACTATATACAATCTTTCTTAAAAAAGTTCATAAAATGTATTTCCAATAATTTTTTAGAAACTTACAAGCTTGTACATGGTGAAGTAAGTTTTTTGATTTAACCGAAGTTAAAAAAGGATAAGCAAGAGTTTATGTGAAGGCTTTGAATAGACTCACGAAAAGATTTAGTATGAAGTTCTCATGAAACCAACTTGCCTTTTATATACACGAGCTACGGTTCCGGTTGCTGGAACACTCCCATGTCAATTTTTTTTGTATGTGGTAGTTTCTATTTCTCCTGTACCTGTGAGGCACCCCAAATCAAACCACTCCAATAAGGGCAACAGAGCCAAGCATATAGTATATTTAGTTTTTGAGGACCAAGATCAAGTTGTGTATTATTACCAAGTTACATGTTATTTGATTCCAATGAAAACCCCGAGGAAATAGTATACGAGAACTTTTTTGCAATTTTCTGGTAGCCTATATAATATAATAATATGTATGTAGACATGTAGCATGATATAATCCCGTGTAGGTGGTTCCTTTTTCTGATCTTTGGCGTTCGTAGCGAACACCTAATCAAGTTTTCGTATTCCTCATAGACACGTGTTACAGTCACTGTATATGGTGCGTTGAAGCGGCATGCACTAGTGAGCAAACCAAACTAAACAAAGCAAAACCCCGACCACACCAAGATCAAGACAAACCTACCTTACGCTCTCTATTCCCTTGGGATGCTGTGGTGCAAAATCTTTTATTTCAATTTTCGCAAACAATCGTATATTATCTCTGCTTAAACTTTGGCTTCAGCTCTTTCAAGTTGAAAATAATTTATATTGTGTAATTAACTATATTTATTGCGATTATTAATAACGTAAACATGTAAATTGAAAATATTGCGAATCAAAAAGCTTTTATAAAATATTTAAATACATTAAAGAGTTTTTTGTAACTTCAAAGTACCCCGTAAATAACTAATTTGACAATTGCAATTTTTTTGTTTAAACTTTGCATAAACTTTAAATACCTGTGTAATTAATTATGATTTTAACCAGCGATTTAAATATGCAGGTTATTTAAATTCCCTATGAAGTTTTTTGCACTAAAAAACATACATTACATGCAAGCGTAGGCAACCAAAGGAAGCATCGGGATCGGGAAAATGTAGAATGAAGATAGAATATTTAGCACGTGGAACGGCTGAGAACGCCGAGCCTCGATTATTATGACCTAACCTATTTATTATAATTCTGAAACGACTTGTTCAATTCTTTATTCCAATAATAATGTATTTTTTATCTTAAATTTCAGCTCACTGTACATATGGACAATGTGCGTACACCAAATAAACTGCAGGCTTCATCGCTATCATGGTTTTCTTCAGATTATCCATAAGCCAGCTACGACTTTGAAAATTCGCTGATTCAGTTTTTTATTCAAGAGCCACCACCATGCATGTAAAGAATGTGCTACAGCTACAGCTGCTTCGGTGATATAGTATGTACAAAAGATAAAATACGATCTACGAGTGCATCGTATTCCAGGTTCAGGATAAAAGTAGAAGGACGTCTTAAGATTCAAATTTAAGATCATATTATACACGCCTATATTCAAGTATGCACTTTGGCTTTAAGAGATTTACATATAATTTATATATCCCGTGTTGGAATGTAATACGTGATTGTGTCTTGTAAGCTGTAGCATGAGTTTAACAGACGTACATACTTAAATGGAAAAGAAAATGAAAATTGATCACAGCTTGATACTGACAATCGGCAATCGTTGAGCGTGTGTATAGAAATATTGAAACTTCAGATCTTCCAGAGACTTGCTTGTTGTGAGCATCCTTTACCCAATAGAGGCTTTGGGTCTTCCACAATATACTGATACAATAATACTAACCTACAGCCAGAACCAGAACCAGAGAGCTGAGAGATTCACAATAATAGATGGATGATTTATGTAGATCGGAGTAAGATGGCCGATTTAGTTTAGACTTACGTTAGACATCTAGAATTTTCGACGTTCATTTTGCCTATTGTATTTTCCCCATTGGATTTCAACTTGAGTCAAGATGGTTTATTAATAGTCGAGTTGATAATGCCGGCTGGATTGGAGAGTACAATAGACTACCCTCGAGTAGTATTTGAATTTGGATTTAGAAGTAAATTGAACGGGATGATTATCGTATATTTGTTTGTATTCGATGTCGTTTACGTCGTACTTTGTGCTTGTATGTAGGTATATAATAACATAATGCATCATTATTACATCTCGGCATTGTACCCATTTGTGTCAGATTTGAATGACGAATATTTTCCACAGTAAATATTTATTAATCAATAATTCAACAAAATATGCCCGTCACACACGTGCTTTGAATTTCTATTCCCATTGGCCAATAATAAATCCGTATTATTTCCGTCCACAAGATCCTCGTCCTCTACCTTATCTAAAATGAGCCGGATTAAATGCTCCAGTACTCCCGTTTGCTCGCAGCTTGATGCAATGCACAGAAAAAACTGCAGTTTTTGTTTTTATAAGATGCTATGAGAGCCAGCTCATTTGCATTTTGCAAGTAATGTAAGTATACAAATGAGTTATTTATTAAAGGGCGGATCGCGGATGAGAGGGTTCAAGAATTTTTGTCCACTAACGAATAAGAGAATGAAATGTAAATCTAGATTTCAGATGTCAAACTTGATGCTCAGTCAGCTTGCGTGTGAACGAGAATCAAATGTTAATCAGTTATATGTACGTAACATATTTGTGTAGTTGCTTATAGTCACGTGTATCCACAGTAGTTGCATGTCATTAATGCTGCAGATTTATCTTTTTGCTTCTCTTATTAAATATGGTAATGCTAGGTAATTGGGGATTCGTAATGGTTCCTGGTGTAACTGATAAGTGAGTGCATAAATTATGCTGATATCCTTGTTGATATCGATAATACAAATTCAGCTATCTACGCTACTATGTGTGTGAATTTTATGCAAGTGTGAAAAAAATCCCATTTAATAATAATTTATTCATTTATTCAATTTAGCCGGAGCCCGTACAGTCGGTTGACAGTTAGACTATTTACGCAATTAATTTTTTTAAAGTTTAAATCAATGGAATGCTTGCAAAATGCAAAAAGTTAATAATTCTGTGCAATTAAGTTTTTTAAATAATGGAATTTATACTGTTCTAAAATTTCTATTCTATATAATCTGCTTTGCTAACTTTTAGCATCTTTTTAAATATTCAGAAAAAATAATTACGTATACACTCTTTGAAAATACAAAAGTAAATTACTGATGACTTACTATACTAATTGTAAGACTGTTTAAAATTTAAAATATTATTAGTATTTACTAGGTCCAATGTTTCAAACTATTTTACTATTGCGTGCATTGTGATGGTGGATACAAACCATAGCTTGGTGCATTTCTCGTAAGTATTTACTAGCTTAACGTGTCTAGATAACAGGTTCTCGGTATTCTGTTGAATTCTTTGTTGAAGTAGCAAGTACTCGTAATTGTTCGAAATTTCATAATTAGATGGAATACAGAGTAACGCGAGAACATCTTGTAAAAACGAATGCATTCAAGTTTCTAATTCCAAGTTCTAGTCTAGTGTAGTTTGTATTATTGTATAATTTATTATGTATATGCATATGCAAGAATGCGAGTCCTTTTCATTTGGGATGCTGCTTGCATGCTTGCGGTTCCATGTGCGAATTTTTATTTTTTTAATCTCTAAATAATATGCTGTTTGAACACTCAAGATCAGCGCCTTGCATTCGTTATAATTATAATTCTGCCGTTTATCGTAATTAATTTCACTCAAAGTTAAGTGGTGTTTATTTCTTGTATAATTCAAAAGATGGTAAAATTTGAATGCTTAAAGCATATTTGCTTTTCTACATTCATTTCCTCTTATCCGAGCTCAGGTCGCCTGGTCTACCGCATTAAATATGTATAACATCTCTGGAGTGTGTTAATCCTAAAATTTGTGTTATTCTTCTGACATTTATGTAATTACATGGTATCAAAGGAGTCGTAAAACTCGTAAATAATAATAAAATCATAATGATGACGTCCCATTGGGCCCGGGCCCGGTGTTTTACCCGCGATACTGATCTGCTGCTTTTCTTCATTTTATTTTTGAACCTATTTTAATTTTATTCACTTACATATTGAGTATATTTGCATATTTGCTTTTGATTTTTTTGGCGCAATGCGCTTTTAATATAGAGCAATAATACGTACATATAGCACATTAAATTTATTAAAATTAAAAGTTACATATTTTACAATGCTATAAATAAATTACTAACAAGGAAGGGTCAACACATGTGCGCCGATTTTTAACTCAAGTTGATGCTCGTTAGGTGCGTCTAGCATAACTAGTAAACAGTGTGCTGAATCATTTTTGTCACAGGTCAGGTCAGAGGTTTGCTCACAGTTGCCCTCCAAAGTTTTAAAAAAATCGAAGTTTTGATTTTTTCTATCCGATTTTTAAAAAATTAGTTTAGAAGTTATGTGAATGTGATCTCTAAAACTTTATTTGAAAAGTTATTTCTGGATTTTGGAAAATTCGAAAGTTTTTAATTTTTTCAAAAAAAAATATTTTAAAAACTGTTTTTTGGAGGCCTTTTTACAAACCAGATTTTTAAAAAAAATTAAAGTTTTCGAATTTAACTACTAGCCATTAAGAAATTCCATTGTCGAAGAATATATTGCCTGAATATAATTATATAATGTGTTATATTATAAAGCAGACGCTATTGTTAAATATTAAAAACTATACAGCCCATACTTTTATACCGATTTTTATTATAAACATCATAGTCAGAAGGTACCGTCTACAGTACATGCCCCCTTCGACTTGCAAATATAACTACGATTTATAACACTCCAAACTCCAATGTATTAATACTACTGCATTGACTGAAATACTGAAAACAAATCGATAAATCTTTTCGACAATGAGTTCCACAGAATGTGCGTTATTGTGAAGTTGCTGGAAGCTTACGGCAAATAAGTATCAGTATATATACACTACCGATTAAGCTTTATTGCGCAACTAATGGAAAACGATTACCAATATACATACTGGTACATCCATGTACATACTATGTAGGATGTCCACTCTGCCTTCACCTTCTGCTATAGTAACTCCACCATTATTATTGTGAAGTAAAAAGCTCTCTTGGGAGTTCCATAAACTCGAAGCATTACAACCTATATTGTGAAACCTCAGTTGATTACTTTTAATTTGGATTTTGACTTTGGCTGAAAGATCTACTTTAAGAGCCTCAAATTAAAGTACATACTGCTATGTATGTATATACAAAGTTTTGTTCACCGGCTTTTTAGGAAGCATCCATGAATGTAATCGTTCTTATTGTACTGTCAGTTACAATTTAAGTTTGACAGGTAAGAGGATGTGAACTGTAAAGTAAATATAATTGGAAAGTGGAATCTGATAAGTCTGTTATCTTACCTGCTTTTTTGGAAAATACTTATGTACCTAGGTACCTCAAAAAATGTAGGTACCTAACATGTGTGGGCTCTTATTTTTTGAAATTTTGCCAGAGTGCCTATGGATACATATTTGGACGACGACGACTGGCAGAGATTTTTATACGACTGTATCCATTAATACATTTGTTTTCTAATTTTTACCTTGTTATATTGGTAATATTAGTATGCAGTATATTTTCAATTTTTGCGTGGTAAATAGGAACATTCCATTTTTTCATACTATCAACTATATGTGAATTGTATTTTTCATTTGAACTGTTGTCTCCTGTCCTAATTAATGGTTTTCATGGCACCTGCCCTTATCCTTTTAGCTTCTCCAAAATTCACATTATTAGTTCACTTGTTGCGTAACGCATATAAATATTTTGATCTTCTTGTCACCCTTGATACGTTACGCTGACATGTGTAGGATTTTGACATTTTGAGAAAAAGCCCGCAGATGCGTACATTGTCGTCGTAAGTTTTTTTACTGTTGTCAAAACGCACAGCATTAAATAGATACAGGTACAGAAGATCGGTCTACTTTATTATCTCTGCACTCTCCAGATTGAATCCTATTGTCAGAGTTAAATCCGTTTTGAATCTCATACTCACGTCCTGCGTGCGTGCCACATGGCTTCGCCTTTAAAATACAATTATTGGTTCAAAAGATTTAAAGGATTAACCTACTTGCTCACGGAGTAGTTTTCTGTATAAATTTTACAAATTGCACGTGGAAGGAGCGTCGCTGAAGTTTATGTACCGTAAAGCATGGATGAACTCCAGGGAGCCTTACTACTCTTTAGCATTGAATCAAATGGAGAGGATGTTCCTTAGTTCCTTTTGTAATATGTGGTTTCTGAAAACTCCCGGGTATTATAGTTATTAAAAGCTTTACGGTAGAGTAACGTTGTATAATACATACCACAAAAAAATGAAAGCGCCAAATCTTTATAGGTGGATACGCTTTACAATATTTAGCGATTTCTGGAATTGTACATATGTACGCAATATTATTAAACCTCTGAAGCAGTCTCCCCAAATGTTTTTTTGTTTTAGTTTTTTCAGATTTAATAAATAAATTACAAACTATACATTTTGTATATATTACAATATTACAGGCCAGCAAGTGTACGCGCAGTTTAATTTTAAGTATAGTGCATAGTTTGGCGATTTTTTATGTTTTAAAATTTTAGTTTAAGGATTTTGTTTTTAAAATATGAATTTAGCATTTGTGCCTTTAAAAACAGCATACATAATATTTACGTATTGTTTTCGTTTTTTAATTTTGCACTGCGTTGTGTGCAAATATATTTACATTCAGTAGGTAAATAAAAATTACAAAATAAACCCCAACTTTTCAAAAAGAAGCGCTTTTTAATCTTGTAAATTAAAATGCATTTACGAGTTTCTTATACATTAACGTACAAAGCTGGGTATCGTGGAAACACGTACCATACACGAGCAACCATGGATGTTAAATTTAATAAAGCTGCACATAGTATTACATTTTTGCATGTATAAGGATTCCATCAAATAATAAAAATGTAGAAAGTATATTCCATTTCGAACAAAAGAAATTTGAATAAAAATGTAGTGCACATTTTACGAGGTGGTAATATTCTGCCTGCACTTGAATGGCAACATAATCCTCTGTAAATGTATTATAATCCTCAAACTTTTACTCTTATAATAGAATTGCAAACCTGCAGCACAATAAAAAAAAGTTGCACACGTAATTCAGCCCAACCAAAAACTTACACAAGCGCGTAAGTTTCATTCTCTATGTTCAAATCCGTAGCCGTATTTTCAAGGTACTTTCAAGTTTGATGCACCACTATTATTATGTAATTTCTCTCACTCCTTTGATGTACACTTTACGTGATATTTTTGACATGTAGCCCGCCGCCTCCCCACCAAACAGAGTGTTATACAAAACGTGTTCAAAATCTGGTTACTTGACTCTCAGTCCTCACCTCCTCACACTGAGCTTTGGATTCCGAATACCAGTACCAGTGCCAGTGCCAGTACCAGCACCACTTATACTTACATAGCGAGTTGCGATTCTCAAGAAACGCCCAAGATAATTTTTTTTCAACTTTAAAACATTTAAAACAAAAAAAACTGCTGGATGAGATGATGAGATACTTAATATGCAAACAAAATTAAAAGCATCGTTTTCCCTACAGCAGTAGAATCTCAAGAAGTATGGAACATCCAAATTTAAAATCCAAATCCAACCCATTGCTTTAAGCTCTAGTTTTTTTTGTATATTTTTTCGTACAGATATTTTTTTCTTCTTCTTCTGTGGTTAAACCTACCCATTATTGTGTGGAAAGATATATGATTACATGTTAACGATGGATGGATATGGTAGGGGAAAGGGTGCGCAAATTAATTCTGGCATCCCATCCATTTCTTTTGATTCTCAGCAGTTTCAGTTTCGGCATTGACTTTGCATATGGCTGGGATGGGATTGGGATGAACGTGAACTTAAGTTTTATACCATCGCATCGATCAAGGCCAAGGCCAAAACTTCAACTTGCTAGACAAGTTGCAAGTTGTATGTACCAGTGTGGGGTAAGGTTTGGACCTTTTTTTATAACGATAAGTATGAGTAGGTACCTCAGCCATATAATTTGGTATGTGTGTGCATATAGTGGAGTTTCATCTGTTTCATTAATATTAAATTGAGTCCTACATAGATGTAATAACCAATTATAAAGTTAAGGTATAAAACTAAGCTACCTAATTATATGAAGTGGCCTGGTCCTGGCAGTGCTGTTTGATCTTCCAAGATTAAAGTATCAAAAAACTATAGTATTATCTATCTTCATTTTCTGTGCTCAAGTCACAAGCATTTCAAGCGTTAAACGTGGAACAACAAAAAACAAATGGGAAGAGTTTTAAGTGTTCTGCTGTACAAAAAAGTTTCATACAAGTATTTTAAGCTTAAAGAAGTTTAGAAACTGGTAGATTGTAAAAGATTTTTTTTAAGTCATTTTTTTGCTTACCATTACTACTAAAAATTTGGGGACCGCAGGTCCTGTAATTATGCGCGGGTCTGTAATAGTACGCAGCGTCTGAGAGGTCTATATTTGTATAGTACGCAGGTCTATTTGTCACACTAGTAAACACAAGTACGATGGTCTGTAATGCTACGCGTGTTTGTAATAGTACGCAGGTCTAAGAGGTCCACATTTAAATAGAAACTGGGTTTCACTATTACAGGATATACGGTATGTATAAAGGCGTAAATGCATAAGTTTTAATCAAAATATCAATTTGCATATTTAAAAAAAATCACTTTTTTCAGATTATTGTAAGAAAGAGCTATACCTGAAAAGTCAAAACATGCAAATGGAACAGTTTGAACTTTTAAAAAATATGTAAATAGAACATGTATACTTTTCAAAAACATAAAAGTTTTTTCACCTTTCAAAAACATGGAAATAAAACATTTTGCACTTTTCTCAAACCATATAAATATAACATTTTCCCCTTTCCAGAATCAAGTAAATAGAACATTTTGAACTTTTCTAAAGCATATAAATACAAAATTTTTGATTTACCAAAGAAATTTTTCAATAAAATCAAAATGTTGGGTTTTGTTTGGAAACAAATTGCTGCCCAAAAGCAAAATTCCTTTGACCGGCTCCGGCCCTGCTGAATCATATGGTTTCTTCTTAATGAAAACCTCCCATGCAACCGCGGATCCAGAGGGGGGGGGGCTAGGGGGCTTTAGCCCCCTCCACAAGGAGATTTTTTAACATTGCAGGAATACAGAGCGGCCATTTTCAATATGGCGGCTTAACATTGTTAGCCCCCCCCCAGGCGGTCATTAGCCCCCCCCAGAAAAAAATCCTGGATCCGCCGCTGCCCCATGTATCTATAATGGGGACTGGGAGTACATCCAGCAACATCTACTGCACTCCTGTGACTACTCCTGACTTCTACTGCTATATACATATCGAGGGTGAAGTATCAAAATGGTTTGCTTCCACTTTTTGCTAAAAGCAAATTGGTTTCCTTCCATTTTTTGTTAAAGGCAAAATGGTGTCCTTCCATTTTCAGCTGCAGACAGCCTTTTGGAAGGACACCATTTTGTTATTAACAAAAAATGGAAGGAAACCAATTTGCTTTTAGCAAAAAGTGGAAGCAAACCATTTTGATACTTCACCCTCGATATATAAATCTCTGACATTGTGAATTACCAATTACCGTTTAACAAAGTGAACAGTCAGCACCTATTAATTGGTCGTAAACGTCATACCTCTTCATGCACCTTCTAAATGAACATCTTGCTTTTCTGGGCCAAGTTGGCCGAGCATATACTCACCTTCATTTCAGTTGAGACTCCGACTCCATCATGCTACCTTTTGCACTATATTTTCAAGGTCTTTCTCTTTTACAGTAGAAGACTATTACAGGGACGAATTACCATGAAAATTTAGTACACAAAATCGACTTCCAAGAGTGATTTGGCTACATACATTATTTTAAACTCCCAACTTACTGAGTTCAGTTTTATATTTCACTTTCTCCTAAAATTCATGCATTAACAATTAGGCAAAATTCCTTCTGACATTAATTGGCTATTAAGTGCATCTCTATGTGAGCCGGATAAAGCATTATTTATTGTAACTCTTATATAATTTAGCCCATATATAGGGAAAGTGGACCTACCTATCTTAGCTATGGATAAGCTTCAATATGTGCAATATAAATTGCCCACCCAATGCCACATGCTACATGTATCTGTCCACTATCCAGGTTGTTTTACAATATTTCTACTTTTCAACTCAATTTTGAGTTTTAGGGAATCCGTAAAATTGAGTGCACGAGTCAACTTATAAGTTCAAGAGCTTGTAAATAATTTGTAGCATAATTAGATTTGATGTTGTGTAACGTAGATTATGTATGTCAATGCACATACCCAGGTAATAATCTACATTAAGCTCCCGGGAAACTTTATGGCAGTTCTGCAACTGCACAAGAGCCGTACAATATTTATAGCAGTCAATTTAAACTTCAATACTTGCTCTCCGGCTCTTTCGCGCTTGACAGCTAATGACTGCACTTAAATTACAATAAATTTATTTATTTGCTTCCTACTGAAATGAGACTTGGTTAGAGTTTGTCCATAGACTGTAATTCGCTCACCATTTCGATATATTATGGGTATCATGTAGCTTGTAAATTATGGATTTTTAAAATTGGATGACGATGCAAATTTTCAGTTCCAAAATATTTTACATTAAATGAAAGCCCTTGGCAACTCCAGCTGTGGACTGTAAGTGGACGTTCTGCGCCAACTTGCACTGACGCTCCACTATACTACTAGGCTTGCATTAGTAGCATAGAAACCGTACGGAAAATTTGACAGTTTGACAGGTACAGTGTTTCTTTGTCAAATATAGAATTTTAGATTATTTCCTTTTCATCAAATTCTAAATAAAATTGTATTTTCTACATGTCAAAGGTTGATTAATACTATGTTATATAAAGGTATAAAATACCTACTGTAAATGCTCTAATAATTGTAGGCCGTGTCTACCATTCAAATTGTATTTAAATGCGAGCGTCGTACCTCCGCTTACTATTATCTGCAGAGGTCTTGGAGACAATTTTAAAGACCAGTTACTATTGCAGACGCGTCTACTAATGGAGATCCGCCCACTGTTTAAACTACACTGATTTCACTAGAAAAGTTCACAATCGTTAGTTTTAAGGATCTCGCTTTCAGATTTAACCATTGTTAAAGTTTCAAGCGAGAACCTTAAGACTAACAATTGTTAACTTTTCTAGTGAAATCAACGTCTAAAATAGCATTTACGGTGGTTGCTTATATAAATATTATAGCTCATCTGGCTCTGATTTGTATTAAAAGTTTGTTCAACTCGGGATCGTGTTTGTGTCTGTCTGTGATCTCTTAGCAATATATATTTTGAGAAAAATTTTCCTGAAAAATAAATCAGTTTTTTTTTTGAGGACTTGTAATTTGTTTTTCCAGGCTCTACAGGTCCCATGTTTGTCCACCTTGTGAGTATTAGTCTCCTTTTGAAAAGTTATGTCCATATTTTTGAAAGGTGTCTAAATGGAACCCCACGAGTTACTGTACAAAAAGTTGAAAGTTACTACAATTCAATTTTAATAGGCTTCTTTGGCATCCAATCTGTAGTATCACTATCGTTTTAATAATACATATATTTTTATAGTTTTATATATTCTACTGACTTTGATAATATTTACTTTCTCCCAGAAATGTTTTTGTAAAATCTCTATAAGATGTTTACCTACAACATTAACAGGAAATATGTTTCCCAGAAAATGCAGTGAGCTTGCAGTGAATTTTTTCTGTACATGGTACATACCTACCTAGATTTTTTGTTGTTGTTCGTGCTAGTTTCACCAGTTTAGGTTTTAGTTTAACCTTCTCAACTCCAACTCCAAGCAGAAATATAAATATGTATTTTTATTCTACCATTATTGACACTCCATTTCTTATTGACGTACCTACACATATTTATTTCTCTGTAGTGTTTCAATCTTATGCCAATATAGCACGTCCCATTTTCTTAGAAAAAAAAAGTTTATCAAGCAAGCCAATGTTTTGCACAATTTCAAGGGTCTTACAACAGCTGAGTATACAAAGAAACAAGTAGTGAGATTTCTTTTTTCTAGAGTAGATAGAAGTAGCAAAACAAAACCAAACATGAAGTGAGAGTTAAGTGGGCGTGAAAAAAAACAAGATTCCTTCTTTTTTTTTGAAGGAGGGGGCGTATTTTGATAAGGTATATGTTGTTATGAATTATTCCTATTTTAATTTACGTGCATAACTTATACCTGTGGACAGTGGATATAATCAGTGGCGGTTCCAGAAAGTGTTCTTTGGGGGATGACGGTCATTTTTTATTTTTTTATAAAATGCACTACTTTTCTCATGTAAAATGTAAGATCAAATATCAAAGTACATACAGGCGGGCTAACTGTCCGTAGCACAATACCCTCTTGGATCCGCGCTTGCATATAATTACATATGTGCGTATGTGCATTCATAATTCAAAAATGAAAAAATCATTGGCCCTAGGGTATTCCAAGAGAGATGATATCCCAAACTTTTCTTCCATGTGGCTCAGTGAAAGAAAAGCACATTTTTTGTGCTACCGGGAAAGTTTTTCTATAGTGTAAATACGTGTCTAGATTGAATATGTCAAAGTGATAGGGATGAGGTCAACGACGCATTCATATTTCGACGTCGCACATGCAGGACGAAGAAGATGAAGAAGGCAGGTATGCAGTATATAAGCGTTGGGATACGAGACACTAGACGAGACGTCTCTAATTCTTTGAGACTTTAAGAAAGAGCTCAAGCTGAAGACGACAGAGAATGACTCGGCTCACATAATGCTTGCGGGGAAATGATAATCACGCCAACATAGAAAGTGTCAAAGTGTAGGAAAAGTTGTGTAAAAACTTTATTTATATTCAGAGGCGGACTGGCAATATGGTCAAATTATTGGCCCAATCGGGAGGGGCCCTGGCTATCTGGAATCTGGACTGGGCCCCCCAAGCGGAGACCCTTTTAATTGGAATGTGCAATTAATCGTAATACTACAGCAAGCCCAGATATTTCAAGATGGCTGCCGTCGCCATTTTTAGAGGCCCTATGTGGGCCTTAGTCCGCCCCTTTTGAAAAATGACGTCATAGGTAAGGTAAAACTTACCTAGCGAGTCCAGTAATATTTTTAAATTTGACCTGACAAATACGCCGACGAACTTGGCGAATGAATACTCGACGAATATAGGTTCGACGAAAGGTCTACAAGACAACAATATTTCAGACAATATAGTGGTGGTAATCATAAATAATGGAGGCTCCGCTCATATTTTATTCACTTGTTTATTTATCACTGGGAAGTTGTAGAATCTTTTCGTAAATCCAAAGACTAGGGTAGTAGAAGAAGATATCATTTTTATAATACTAAAATTCCGACGTTGTCGTTGTCAGTCTACGACATAATTATGTACCGTAAAGCTTGAAATAACTCCCCCCGGGAGTTAGCTCAAACTATGCCTCAAACCCCGGGAGTTATTACGGACCCGGGAGTTAATACGGACCCGGGAGTTACAGAAAATATTTATGAAAGCTTTATGAAAATTTATGATCTTTAAGTAATTTAATTGAAACTTGGCAAAACCAACATATTTTTCCTAATAACGTTTTTATTCTTCAAATTTGTAAATAATTTGGGACGTATTTAATCAGAATCTGTAAAAAAAAGCTTAATTGGTATGCAAATTTGTAAAAATTATTAATAGTCGCTCTGCCCTACCACTATTGCTATTGAAAATTGAGTAGGAGTCCTATCGCTGCTGTAATATCCAGAGAAACGTAGTAGCAATAGGACTGCGTTATGAAAACAACATTAAAATTATACAAAACGCACATGGCTTTTACTTACTTAATTTGCTTTCTTGATTCCTCCAATCTCTTATAGTTTTAGTACAAACTTGAAATTGCTTGGCAGCTTTTTCGGTGGAATTCTTTTTAGCGTATGCTATTGCTGCTAATTTTGTTTCAATTCGAAACGATCAAATCTTTTTAACTCCCATTTTAATTTAACTTAGATTAAGATAAATTAAAAACTACAACAAGACTGTCGACTGCCCATTACAATGATCGCACGTAGGTACTGGTCTAAACGTTGAACTAAGTTTTTAAATTCCAGCGCTTGTTTTAACAAAATATATTTTATTTTTGTTTCTTGGCGCCGTTGTGAACAAGGAAAAATGCAATGAATTATTATACATCTATTATAAGACTATTGAATCCCAGCCCAGACCCAGATCCCAGGAAGTTACCACGGAACCCCGGGAGTTAGTAGAGACCCCGGGAGTTGATAGAGACCACGGGAGTTGATAAAGACCCCGGGAGTTGATAGAGACTCCGGGAGTTGATAGAGACCCCGGGAGTTACGTGAAACTATGTCCCACACCCGGGAGTTATTACGGACCCGGGAGTTGATACGGACCCGGGAGTTATTTCAAGCTTTACGGTACCTACCTATGTATTATGTATTCATCCAATATGTATGACGGGCTTTCACTATTTCCTACTGGAAACAGAAACATCACCTCATCACCACCGTACGCACGCACTATAGCAAGATGACTCTGATTTTTTGTGGGCCAAAATGTGAGACACTGCGTGTATGTGTGTGTGAAGTAGACGTAGAAAATAGGACTTTTTTGCCTTATTTAGTTATCCTCTAAATTATTCCCGACAGTTTCGGCAGAAAAATAATTATGTGGTAGAGGTTGTTGTCAGTCAAATACAGAAGTGCATGATTATGTATGCGTGAATTTTTTTTAAGATTAATAGTATGCAAAGTATCAGGTTTTATGGGAGGACATCGGGCCGGGGATATAAATGGAGCTCACTAGTCAGTGTCTGCTTGTCTATTTTCCTTTCTTTTGACTTTGAGTATTTTTTTTCTGGGACAGATACTCGTAAAGTGATTTATATGTTACTTCCCGCAAGAATTTTGCAATTTTTCAAAAAAAGAATATGGCAATCATAAATTATTAATAAAGGGTATAGTATTGGTTACAACGAGTAAAAGTAAAGTGGCCCGATTACGGATGGCGCATAACAGTTTTTAATGTTGAATTAATTAATGTTTAAGCGTCATTGATGAATTGAGAAAAAGGTTTTATTATTATCGTGATTGCTGCATGATGTTTTACTTTTAATTGAAAAAATGTTACAGTGGGCATAATATAAAAAAAAAGTTCAAGTTTGTTATTTCTAGTTTCAAAAATTCAACCGCACTACCTTAAGCATGTCATTGTGCTTAAAACCTTTTTTTTTACTCATTGCTGTTAAATGTTTTGTTAAGTCTACTCTTAAATTACATAAAGATGTAATTCCTGATTGCTTTTGGCTAGCATAAGCATATTTAGATAGCACTAGCACATAATATGCACTTCATATGTATATGCACATAATTGCATACGTTTTTCCACCCGCATGCAAGTTACCCATCGTTCATCATGTAAAGTACGAACCTCCTTTTATCATTCACCACCATAGCTCAGCTTTCGGTCTTTTGTTCCATTATGGCTTTGGGCTTATTTTATGCATAAACTACAGGGTTAGTGTAAGCTGGAGCTCATTCATATTTGAGAATGTTCAAATATTGAGTACCTTTTTAGTTTGTAGTTAATTCGAAACTTCAGTTCAAAACCAAGGAATGTCGTGGTTTCAGTGTTTCTAGAAATATAATTCTTTGCATAAATTACAGTTTACCAGTTGGAATGAAATGAAACTTCTGCCCTATTTATTAATACATACTATTTACATACATTTCCATAATACCATAAAGCCACACATAAAAATTGTGACGTATCTTTACTTTCGCACTAGTCACTTTCGGCAATACATCTAGAAGCCAGCTGCAGATTCACAAAGCGTATTCAAGATAACGGTGTTTTGGGTTTTCAATCCCGCCTAAAAAGTGTTGTATGGGCCACAATTTAAAAACAAAAAACAAGGTGTCTGCTTTATTTTTTAAGAGCTTTTAAATGATATACTACTCGTTAAAATCCATTTACAATATTTAATTTTCAATTCTGTTTTTTTCAAACCCATTTAAAAACTATTAACTATTTTTCTAGTGACACCAAGTTCATAGATTCGTCTTATTGTGACTGTTCCAGTGATATATCATTTTAATGTAACTTTATTGAGGGATCGGTCGAAATCTTCTGTTAACACCGTATTTAATGTTTCGGCGGGAAATTCAAAAATTCAAATTTATGATTGTATTACAGAAATTGATTATAAATACTAATGTGCTTTAAGAAGAAGCTTTCGTGGTTTTTGCTCCTCGCAGATGCTTCCACATTCCGCATATAAATTGTGAGCTAAAATTTGGCGGCAAATTCAATCCGCCCTATTTTGCTGTTAGGGTTGCCATTAAACAAGGGCTTTAGCTCTTGTTTTTGTTACATAATTAATCCCCTATTATAAGCGTCATCCAACAATTCCTATACGCATGGGCATGTTTGGATAACTCCATAATATTCGTCACACAAACAATTCGATGCAGTCCACATTACAAATATAAACCCCCTGGTCTTTGTCGGGAAACTTCAATACTGCTTACTGCTCCCACAGGACAGCATGCTCAAATTCCTACTCGTTACGTCAAAGACCAAAGGGTTTACCACTTTCACTACTTTCTCCGTCTGTAATGTCTGTATCTTAAGTCTTGTCTGTATGTCTTGCCTTACTTTCCCCTCCATCCGAATGAAAACAGGTGCCCTTGATCAAACACATTAAATATTCAAAATTTCTCTTCAACTCTAAAACTCTCAAATATTTCCTTAATCCAAATCCAAAAGAAGGTCAACGGAATTTGCATTAATACACTAAATAACACAAATAAAAAAAGAAGTGACATAAATCACTGTCAAAAAAACAAAAAAATATTTCATTCATATTTCAAATCAAGTCCAGTCCCAGTCAGATGTAAATTTTACACACTTATGGCTTTATTTAGTAAGTAAAGTTGAGCGTACTACGTCATCTATTTAGAGTTCTGTCCAAAGTCCAGAAAACAAAATTTGAAATCTTTGAGTTGACGTTATTTCGAGTCCAAGTGCTAAGCTTCCATTAGGATTACCCTCTGTAGATATAAATAGAAAACAGCTTAGGTATGCTCTCGCACATTTATTTCCTCCCATTGGGAAAAGTGAAAAGTCACGTCTTACATCTGTCTCTGGCCATAGTATTAATAAAAACAGTGATGTTATGACGTTGACTATTTTTGACATATTTTATGCAATGGATTTCGTTTCTCATTTAAATTGAAATTGTTCGCATTCTTATGGTGATTGTGTATTGATTTTCTGTCCATAGTTTCATTTCCATTTCCAAGTGGATGTGCCGTCTGCATTTTCTTCGCAGTTCCAGCTGATTGTACATGGATTATGAATGGTGGGTATAGGCTGTCTATTAGGGTAGTGTTGAAGTAAGCGTCAGAATAACTTATAGGGTTGTCCCTTTCCTTATTACCTACATACCCAAGGCCCGACTGCTGCACTAATAGAATATTGCTGACACTGACAAATGATATGACTGTGCAATTGTGTATCGTAATTGTAATGTAAAGAAATGCGAGTGTTAGGTTTCAAACTAAACTGCAGTATTTGATTGTGATCAGCTGTTCGTAATAATGTTGGTATGTATGTAGAGGCAGGCAGTCCTATCTCTGTAAAAAATGCGCTGCATTTTAGAGAACAACGATGGAATTGCACAATGTGTATTTGAGGCTCAGGGATTCAAAATGCCGACATAACCGTAAAAGAAAACTGCAGTGAAATTTAAATATTTGTCCTAATTCGGAAATTGTCCTCTGGTTTCACTCTTTAACTTCATATAGGCATCTTATTCCCAAGGTTTCAAATGCTAAGAATTTACGTTTTTATACAGTGCATTGCTGTCATTATATTATATAATTTTATTGTCAATGAGATTTTCTTTTTTTTAACTTTGAAATACAGATTGGACTTTTGCAAACAATGTTCACAATCATGTAATAAGTTTTTATTATACATAATGCATCAAGCAAGGTCGGAAATAATTTTGTTACGAGCTGTGTACATAATAAATTTATCAACGTTTTAAAATATTTCACTAATTTAAACGAGCAATATGCCATTCGAAAGGGAATAATTTTATTAGAATCTAAATAGTAAAATACGCCTATCGCGACCGTAAACAGTTTTTAAGACGTTTGGAATTAAAAAAAAATAAAAACAATTTTTATTTCTAAAATTTTGTCTAAAAACTGCTATGTATTGGTAAACAGTAAAAAAAAATAACGATTTTTAATTTTTAGTATGTGCGTCTGTGGTTGTTTGGAAATATTCAAGCTTGCCGTGTCCTATCTGTAATTTTCTATTCTGGGTGTCGTATAATTTATTTAAACATAACCTTTAAGGTTACGCTTGTACCATTACAGTGTTACCAATTCCCGCACACATTATTTATTCCAAATTGATT